>VZSF01004659.1:368099-460807 GCA_013398295.1 Chionis minor | reverse complement strand
GGGGGAGGGGCGGGCACCGGGAGGGCACGGCGCCGCTTTGCCCCGGCCGCACCGGCACATGTGGGGCTCCTTCCCGTGTGGGCGCGGCGCAGCCCTGAGCCCAGCCGGGGCCGGGGGGAGAGATGGGGTCCCGCCGAGAGCGAGCCCCTCTTCGCCCCCCCGGGGCAGAAAGAGCGGCTGAACCACCAGAGCCCTCCGCCCCGCAGGCGCCGTCGTGCGGCGAGCTGAGCGAGCCCTGGGGCCGCCCCGCCGGCTCCGCTCTCAGTCCCCGACGGGGCGGCCCCGGGCCGGGGGGCTGCCGACCGGAGGCTCGACCTGTCCCGGGAGCAGCCGGAGCGGAGCCGAGCGGAGCCGAGCGGAGCGGCTGCCGGTGGCAGCTGGGGCCCCGGAAAGGAGCAGCAGCCGCCGCAAAATTAGTGGATGGGAACTGAAATATTTGCTGTGATAATTTGAACCGTAGAGTCCTGGAATAGACTAGGGCAGAAGGGGCTTTTAGGATCATCAAGCCCGACTGTTAGCACTGCCAAGTCCACCACTAAGCCATGTCCACATCTACACCACCTCGTCTACCTGTCTTTTAAATACCTCCAGGGGTGGTGATTCAACCACTTCCCTGGGCAGCCTGTTCCGATGCTTGATGACCCTTTCGGTGAAGAAATTTTTCATAATATCCGACCTAATCCTCCTCTGACACAACTTGAGCCCATTTCCTCTTGTCCTATCACTTGTTACTTGGGAGAAGAGATTGACCCCACCTTGCTACAACCTCCTTTCAGGCAGTTGTAGAGAGCAATAAGGTCTCCCCTCGGCCTCATTTTCTCCAGACTAAACAACCCCAGTTCCCTCAACAATTTCATAAGACTTGTGCTCTAGACCCCTCACCAGCAACATTTTCTTCCATTGGAAGCTGCTGATTAATAAAACTTTAGAAACCTTTTGTGTTATTATCAAGCATACACACATACATGTCACGAGCAATTGTATGAGCAGGGAACTTATTCAGCCTTTTTTCCTGTAGCTACCGTGCGTGTGCATTCCCTGCTCTCTAATAATGGCGCTGAGCACCCGGAACCCTTCCTCTCAACGCGGCAGTGGCCTCCGAGTAGCCCCTTCAGTCAGCCGCCAGTTCATATGAAACAGTGGCAATTTAGTGTTTTGCAGATACCCGTCCCTCTGTTAAATCTGTCTGAAAATAGCTGGTGGGTTTAAAAGTTGTTACACAGGGAATGACAGGCAACATAATGACATACACCCTGTTTCCTTGTAATGAGAAAGCAGCAAGTCAAAGTGTTGGAATTCGTAATTTCATGATTTTTTTTTAATATCCCCAAAATTATTGCTTGTTGGAGTGAAATAAATGATCGTGCCTAATACGGGACTAAAGTGAAGCCCAAAATGCAGGTCTCTACAGAGAAATAAAGGCTTGCAGTGGACAAATAGATTTTTGGTTTTACTTCAAAAGAAATGCAAACCTAATTGAACGACGGCTATTTGGTAGGTCTGTTTGATGAGATTCTTTAAATCTTACGGAACTGCGTAACACAGCAATTATACTGCTTTGGAGTTGCAATATTTACAAAGAAAGCTCACTAATAATTGAATAGACTAAATATATATTTAAATTCAAATAGTTATTGAAGGTAGAAGACCGTAACTGTTTTATGGCATAGTGCTAACTTCCATTTTTTCCTTAAGTAAAACCTATTCAACCTCCAAAATCCAGATTTGATTCACAAGCCAGTAGTTACTTGAGCATTCAACACTTTTCAGCATGCAAATGTATACGGCAAAATTCAGTATTATTGAGAGAGTGGGAAATCAGTGGGCATTTTGCCATTGCCTCCCAGGGTAACCAATTTTTAAAACAAAAGTCTGAATAAAAACTGTTCAGTACTTAAAGCATGAGCTTATCAACACATGGATAAACATCAGTGGAAATGGTACTAAAGAATTATTTGGAATGGGTTGCCCCATAACTTCTTCTGTCACAGCTTTTTGAAATCTGTTCAGACAAATTCCCATTGCCTTCAATGGGAAGCCTTACACAAGTAAGAAATTTCCTGATTATGTCCTCATTATTCCTTCCAAATGCCGCTGCTCAACTTTAAAAACTGGAATTATTCAGTAACTGAAAAAATAATAAAATCCAACAGTTAACGCAGCAGTTGACTGAACAGTGCAAATGTTCTTTTGATGGTTAAACCGCTTTCTTCCCCCCTCCTCAGATTCTGAAAACACTGCGACAACCGTCACGGCTCTGTTGGCCAGCCTGAATAGTTGCTGTAACCCCTGGATCTACATGTTCTTCAGCGGGCACCTCCTGCAAGACTGTATACAGAGCTTCCCTTGCTGCCAAAAAATAAAGCAAACGCTGAGTAAAGAGGATTCGAACAGCAACAGCAGGCGACAGACTTCTTTTACCAACAACAGAAGCCCGACCCACAGCTTGAACACCTGGCGAGAGTCGCCCCACTCCAAATCGACCAGCTTCATCCCCATTCCAACCTGAGACCTGGCCCTGGGGCCAGCGGGGCTTGCAGCCCCCGGCCAGCGCTTGGGAAGGTGATGGCATCGCACTTGGCGCTGGGCAAAGGCACCAGGCACGGTAGCAAGGGATGACTGAGATGGCCGTAAGGCAAAACGTGCCGTGTTGCTGCTATTCTGCAGCGTGCAAATTATTTTGTGAGAGGCATTTAGGACTTGGGCAACTGATCAGGCAGGCGTGACAACAATAAAGCAATTATTTTTCTAAATAGAATTTATTATTTGAAATATTTTGTTTGTTTGTTTCTAAAATGCTAAGTGCATCGTTTGCTTGTTGTTCAGAGCAGTAAAAACAGTGGAGTTGGCTTGTGTTGGGGTAACTCCGCTCTCTAGTGTTAATGCCTAAAGCTTCTCATGATTGTTCGATGAAATCACAGGGAAGGACGATGATAAGAGCAAGATCACGATTTAGTCTTAAACACGAAAAGAAAAAAATTGGGAGAAAGTCCTGACTGTCCAGCTGAGCAACATGGTTAGACAGGCTCTGCATTATTGGGAATTTAATTGATCGTATTCCTTTATCTTCTAAAGGTCTAGCAATTCCCACTTAATGAAATTCAACAGCGCTTGTGAAGGCAAATCCTTCAGCGCTGTCAATGTCTGTATGTGTGTTGTAGGGTTTCATTTTTAGGGCGACATTTCCTCTTCCCTTCATATTGATGGAAGTTATACAGCATTTTGTGTGTGTGTGTGTGTGTGTGTGTGTGTGTGTAGCATATACTTTGTTTGTTTTAAACTAGTTTTTAAAAATGCCTTGATAAATAAGTGTGATAAGCTATGACTAGCTCAGCACTGTTACAAACAGATACACCAAGAGCACTCATCGTAACGACCAGCACCACTTGCTGTATGGGTAAGAATTGAACCTTTTCTTTTTTTTTTTTCGCTAAGACAGCTAGGATTAAGCCACATTTCGTTGTCAAGCAAATAGCCCCATAAATTCAGGAGAACGTGGCCGTGTGGTAAGAGCTGAAGAATCAGTATATTCCAAGACACAGATCTGAGAATCAAACTTACCAGTCTTCTGGGAACATACAAAAATTGTCAATGTTGTTGGGTTTGGGTCAGGTTTTTTGTTGGTTTTTGTTTGTTTGTTTGTTTGTTTTTTTGTCAGATCATGACGATACAGGCTTTGAAATTGGCAGTAAACTGCAATAAAAAGTCATCACAACACATTTACTAATTATAAAGCATTCAAGGTGTGCTTGTTTTCACTACAATGCATGCCCAGTCAAATGTAGTTCCTGCGGCTTGTAAATAATCCTCTTGCGTCTTTCCGTGAAATCTGTCTTTCACCTGGAGACTGGGTTTTGAGGCGCCTCGAGTAAGTTTTCCTGTGGTTTTAAAGTCCCGAGGATCTCTTCGAGAGGTACAGTTACCTGTCTGCTCCTGAGCTCTCTGGATCCTGAAATCCAGGCGTTCCCCTGGCACCGTGCAGGGCTTCCGATGCAGCCCCAGCTGGATCTCTAGAGCAGTGGGACACATGCACGGCTGCGTCACGTGCATCCTCCTTTGCAAGGAGGAATCTCAGCAGCAGGTTTCTCTTGTTGCCACCAAAACCATCCAAACAAGATGATTACATTCCTAATTGCTCTAGGAGGAAAAAAAAATAAATAAATGGGGTCACAACTGTGGCTTTCACTGAGGATGGTGCCAGCCTCGCGCCTCTCGCAATAATGGTAGCAAAAATTAATAGAGCTTGATGCCAGATGAGACCATATTCAACCTGGCGAGCACTCTAGGAGCTCCGAGGCGTATCACTGACTATTCCAGGCAAAGAAGAGGGAGGCATATAGCTCCAAAAGAATATTTAGGGTTTGTTGTCACTAGAGAAAATCTTAGGCCTTCTCTCTACATTTCCTATTATCATTTTCTGCTCTTCGGTGAGCACTCTGGTCTAACATTCTGTTGTTGTTTTCCAAAACACTAGAACCTAAAGGACAGCATGGTGGAATGGCTTAGATGTAACTCATCATCTTTTTGACCGCCTTTAGTACACAGAGGCGACTATAGCTCTTACCAGTTACAGGCGAAAGTTTTGTGAACCTAAAGTTATATTTTAGTCCAAAAAAATGCATGCCGTGGCAGTGGGTGTGTGTGTATTTGTGCACATTGTATGTACTGCATATATTTCGCAAGTAGGTAATTCACAATTACTGAAACTGCAAATGTTTCAAGTTGAGTACACTGTCCTTTGCCTAGTTTTCTATTTGTGTTACTACTTTCTTTGTACATAAAATAGATATTAAAAAGCAATTAGCTGTACTAACAGAATTTTCATGTTTGTGGAATTGAATTATTTTTCTATTACACTTTATATTCAAACAGAGAAGATGATGAAAAAACCAATGTAGAATAATGTTAATTATAAAACTAAGCTGGGTAATGACCAATACGTAAAAAAAAAAAAAAAAAGTAAAGAGACTCAAAATTATAATTTTCACTTTCTTCCAAATATGTTACAAAATCTAGGCTTACAGTTGGGGCTTGTCAGTGTAAATGTACCCTGTGAGTGTTCGAAAGCTTCTGTAATAAAATTGATAACACTATTTGGCAGTATGTGGATTCCAGGCATTTTTTGTAAATACCGAGTTTTACTTTTTCACATAATTGTAACACGGGAAGATACAGCCCATATTTTTTAATTGTTCATCTGTGGAGATGCAGGTGTTTTTAACAGCTGCTTTGGATTATCATGAGGGCACAGTAATGAAAACAGAGGGAAACAAGGAATTGTGAAACCATTGCACGTTTAAAACATGGAAACTTGCTCTAATAAACCTGTAAATCTGTTTGATGAGGGGCATTTTGTTTCTTTCGCTTGACTAGCTTTTGCAGGGCCAGAAACATGTTTAGTGATACTCCCTATATTTTACAAAATGTAAAATTTCTTCATTAATTTTAATGAGTTGTTTGCAGGAAAATCTTTAAGGATTGAACAAAACTGAAATGTTTTTTCTGTTACATATAGTGCATGAAGGACATGTGGAAAGAAGGAACGTGCAGCTGGCTTTCCACTATATGCTGCTAATATTGTTAAAACATGTAATATAAAACTTATTCACATTCTAGAGGGGTTATTTTGATACTTTTGCTTTAATTCAGGGAAACAAAATGTTTAGCTTCTTACGTAAAACACAATTGAATGGGTGAGCTGGCCTCTTGTTGCTTGTGCTGGCATTTCTAAAATTGCAGCATTTTAAAGACAATTAGGTGGCAGAAGTGAAGCACATGTGATGATACAGAAGGTGGAACAAATTATATTCTTTTAAATAAGAAACAAAGGTTTCCAAAGATCTTTTTAAAAAAATTCATTTATTTTTAAATTTGTAGGTAAACATTCTGTTGACTGAGGAAAAAGAAGGGTTGTTCTTTTCTGTGTCACCCTGTCAAGACCAAAGCCTGCAAGAACACCCGAGTTCCTGTGCTCAGTCCTGCAAAGGGAAAGGTTTTGTCTGCAGCAAATCTTATGGCCAGTTCCAAGTTGCCCAGATTGAAGGACCTTATTGAAGTGCACGCGTGCTCCTTTCCAATTCATGCATATGGAAACTGGGGCAGAAGGAAAGGAGCAGCACTGCTGGATGTTATCCCTGGGCATATACCAGTGACCAGCCTTGGGAAGTCAGCCTAGATCTTACAGTAGAGCTATAGCTGAAACACAGAGTTACTTGCGGCATAGGGGAAGCTCAGAGTCGCCCTACACCCAGTTCTCCACCTACAGAAAGGACTGATTGAATACAATGTCCTCTTCTAAAAAGTGTCTTCACGAGGTTCAGTTGTACAGTCCCTTCTGTACAGGGTATTGGAATACTGGGGAGGCAGAAAGCAGTTAAATGTGCTTAAACACTAGCTGGGAGCTTTAGTTACTGTTATAAGATAGTTTTCTGTGTTTTCCTTCAGGAGTAGGCTGTACTGGGAAATGTAGCACTTGCTACTTGGGTAAAGGAAGTGTAGGGTATATAAACAAACAGTTTTTAGGGTCCAGGAATAGATCACCACCGCTGCACACGGAGCAGTCCTGGCTGGTTCAGGTAACAGTCCCTCATGCTGGAGTAGGTCCGACTAGTCTTGGAAAAGGCAGGGAACTGGTGACGGTAATGAGTCACGCAGAATGGTTTGCACAGGTATGTAAAAAGCAAGCAAACAACAACCACGACTAGTCCCCGCTGAGCTTCGTTAGAGCCAGCCAGCATGGGTCTGCCTCTCCCAGGACTAGTCCTGCAGAAAGTCCTGGATAGTAGTGTATTAATGGAATAATACTGTATCGCTGTTGTGGTACAGCTGCTCAGTAACTTGCCATGTCTTGGTATAAACTTGCTTGGAGTAACAGTTTACATGTAAATTAGCCTCAGGTCTTCATAAGGACACTTTTAGCTGAATTCCTGACACAGTCCATTGGGTTACTTGGTTTCAAAAAAGCAAGGCTGTGAGGCAGCTTCAGGAGGACAAAGCTCTCTTCCCAGTTGTACTGGTGAGGAGACTGGCAAGCCGCTCTACTTCCAGGTGGACCGAGATGTTGTTGGGTACAGGTGGACTGTCTTCTAATCAGAGGAGATTAGAAGAATCTTTTGCACATTTCCAGTATTTTACGCATTTCCAATATTTTTTTTTCAGGGGGGTGGGTAGGAGGGGAGGATTAGGGGTGTTGCACTTTCTTAGTGCTCTGCAAGCAAAGGATGGTTTTCAGAAAAAATTGTCAGGATCGGTGGAAGGTCATATACAGATTTCCTGCCTCTTCATCAGCCTAGGTTTTTTCCTTATGCTGATGAAGTAAATGCAAGAATGCCTTCCCTTCCATTTCATGCCAAATTAAGGCATTCCCAAGAACAGTTTTGAACCACTGTGGTTCATTATAGGTTTCTGTAATGTGCTAACACTGTTAACAATTGCATAAGCAGGAATTAAGATTTAATGCCCTCTGATTGCAGAAATAAGGACTACCATTTCATGACTCTGTATTGTTCTAGACATCATTCTTCTTCACTCCAAGAATGGGAACAGGGACCACAGGAGTAGCAGCAGACAGGGTTGTCATTAAAACGCATTAATTTTAATCTCCTTTTGGAGGGAGGAATGTGGATCCTGTCAAATAAAAACCCCCCAGTGACGACTGGGAGAGAGATGAACTGGTGACTCAGAGAGCAAATAAAATGAGTCTTAGCCCAAAAATGATTTGAAAGTATCAGGATGCTTTGTATTTTGCAATTTTAAGGTATGATTTACATATTTAGAAAAGGAACCCCTTGTCTCCTGGAACTGTAACTACATGAAGCTCCTTACAAATCTAGTAAGTATCTCTGCTGAGATGGCTAGCTACACGGCTATGTCTAAAAAAGGACAACAAGCTCTTCTAGTTAAGCATTCAACATGTGACCTGCAGGGTCTTGGCCCCCACAGTACAGCCATGTCCTGCGGGAAATGTGGGCAGCCACAGAGCTTTCAGGGAGGAGAAAGGAAGAAGCCTAAATACCAATCCCCTTTTTGGAAAGAGGTGATAAAGTCAGGCTAAATGTCATAATAGATGCCTAAATCTTCAAGGCAACAGACTTCCCAGTATTTCAGAAAGCTTTTGGTTGAAGATGTCGTGGAAGTGAGGAGCAGTGGATGAAGAACCTGAAGGATTAGGAGGTGTTTAACGTTGCAGCATTCTTATCAAATGGAGAAACTTGCTTAGGCACTGCTCAAATGATTTTCTAAGTAAGAATACTAACTGTACAAAATAGTGTCAAAAGTAACAAAAAGTTGGATAGCAAATGCTCTCTCCTGGCTCACTATAAAACAGGCAGAGTTATGCAGTAGATGTCTGCAAACTGGGCTGGCCACAAACAAATGCATCCTCTGAAATCCCGCAGGTGTTGGTCACCTCAGAGGAAACCACTGAAAATGATTCACTCTATTGTTGGCTGAGATCAGAAACACAAGGAAAACTAATTCACCACATGCTTAATCTAAGTAATTCTCTTTCAGAGAAGGAGCAAACATTATTAAATAGTTACCGTAATATTTTCTAAACGTGAGACATTTCACTGTTTCCATGGGAGCAAAGGAGGGCTTCCAAGGATTATGTGAGACACTAGAGGTTAAGGATTGAGTTCAGTAAAACACTTGGGCATTTGTGTGGATTTCAGTCCGTCTGGAGTGCCATTATCTCTAGTACCACAAACACTGTGAGGGCAGTCAGGGCAATAAAGAATTATATGCAGTTATTAATAAACAAAAGGAAAAGATACATTCATGTTTCTATACGTAATCTCAATTCCCAAACCAAACTGTACTTGTCTTTTTCAAAAGAAATGAGCTGGGATTAAGTTATGTATCTCTGATAACCTAGTTCACCATGAAGTTGATGTTCAGAGGCTTAAGAATCCCAAGTTCTGATATATGGTTATAGATGTTCTGTATTAAATTGATAGGTTTGAAGCTTATCAGTTAGCAACATGTTATTAAATTAAATAGAAGCTGGGAAAATGAGGCAAGAGCTTTGCCTTTATTCTCTTTTTTGGGTTTTTTGCATCTATGACGGCAATTCCCCTGAAAAGCTCTATTTTAAATATGCAGTACTGGAGATGAGATGATCCAAAACACCGTGAAGAATCCCAGTTTGACTTGCTCTTTCAACATAAGATTTATCATTAACACTTGCTCCTCTGTCTCACAGAGATCACGGTGTGAGGCATACTGTAATTAAACAACAGATTCTCATTTCTTCCCAAATTTATGACCCAAGTGCCTCAATACAGGCACTCAGAGCCAGAGGACACAAAAGTGGAATTCATCTGTGTGAAAGTACCTACAGTGCAGGTGTGTCCATCTGAGCAAGAGTGATTATTTTTGCAGCCGTGGCAGAGCTAGGTTTTTGGAGTTCAGGGAGTCATCATATGGAGGACATCAACATCTGATCAGAAGAACACTGCCCTTATCTCCATTGATATATGGACCAAAAGACTAAAATTTATTCATTGATTGTAATGGCAGGTAGACAACTACCTCAAATTGGTACGCCCGTACTGCAGATAGCTGTCGACAGGTGCCATTGGCTTTATTGTCAGATCTCAGTAGACACCTCCACGTTACTAGTTCAGGATTTTACTTTATTTCAGGGCAACTACAAAATGTTACTGTCTAATAGCATCATATTAATTTGAATGGAGCTGATGATGCTATCCCAATAGCTAACAAAGGGTGAGCTCATATTGCGAAGGTTCTGCCACCTGGGTGCCTTTGTTAGTCATGTCATAAGAAAGACCAAAACCAAAATGAGCCTAGAGATCAATTTACCTCCTCACACCAAGATGACATCTCTGGCCTTACAAAGAGGAATGATTTCTACATCTAATCTCTCCATGTGTCCCATCTGTGCATGCTGAACCCTTTCAGGTTTCATCTCCTTTGTGCTTAAAGGTGGATTTGCAAGAAAATCCTTAATTAGGCAGAACTCTCGAGATACTCAGATAATACAATCCTAAGGGTCAATGTACACCATAGAAAGATATATCCTATTACACAGAGAATTAGGACTGGAGGAAAAACGCAAGGATAATACCTAAAATTCTTGGTAATATTGTGTGGAGAAAAAAGCAATAATAAGGCAAGTGAGGGTGGCATGTTAGGTGTCACTGCCACATACAGCACGTGAAGTCCTGCTTTGCTAAGAAACTGCACTATTATGAAAACGTTGAGAATATAACTGGTGTGAAATGATTCGCACCTGATGCTGTCAACATGAGGAGAAGCACTGTAAGAAAAAGGGAAGCAACAATTTTGGTCAACAACCTTCCCTCTCAAGTGTTTAAATGAAAAGTGAAAGTGACGTTAACGGTTTAATGGGAAAACCAGATTTGACCTCTTTGATCAAAAGTGTCCTTTTACCACAGAAGACGTCAGGTTCATGTAAAATAAAGAAGCAAACTCCGTGTTCCTCCAAGTCCGTGTACCCTGTGGTCTGTGTGGGGAGGCCAGGGGTGTCTCTGGTTTCCTGGGCGCATTTCCCCAGCATAGGGAAAATGGGCAGCACGAACGAGCTGCCCCAGGAGCCCCCTCAGCACACCCCAGCTCCTGATGGGAACAGACTCTGGTTTGACAATGTTAATTCTGCATGTACCAACATAACTGAGTTTCTGAGTGTATCTTTCCATTACAATTTTTAAATCTTCTGAAGGCAAGGATACAAGGGAGCGCAAAGACTCACTGGGATGTTTGCAGAGTTCTTGGCATCCTTCCCCATGGACCCAAGGAGAGGGCACATGCGGGGGTTACCTGCCCCTCTCCTGGGCTGACAGCAGGGCATAGGATCTGTGCTTTCCTGCACTCCAGCTCCAGGTTGGCAGGTTGAGCAACCAGCCAAGCTGTCTGGTTATGATGCTGGAGGACCTTCAAGTGAGGTCTTTCAGACCACTGACGTAGGTACCCATCCTGCCTTTGTGTGGACCTGGAGGGAATCTGGGTCTCTCTTAGGAGACAAAGGTTAAAATCCCTTTCCACACGCTGCTAGCAGAAATAGGAACATTTCCAAAAATGGGGGCTGACCTTCCTCAGCAATGAGAAGCCGTTGGAGGCATAGGTGTATCAAGCAGAAAAATGTCTTGGATTGTCTTGGAGATGAGAAATAATAGGAGTTTCTTTCTGGTTTAGTTTTTGATTTGTGGGGTTTTGCTTTTTTTTTTTTAATTTTTTTTTTTTTTAATAGTGCATGTGGTAGCTGAGACTCCTTTCAGTGAGCTTGTTAGCAGGAGCTGGGAAATACAGCTGCACTAGGCCTGTCTCTTGATGTCTGGTATTTCATGGGAGAATAACAATTTTTCTGGTTCAAAAAATAGCACGAACACATTTCAGTCTCACTGAAATCTGTGCTTGACCTAGCACTATGATACTACTACCAATTTCTCACATTAAGAGCTAACTAAAACCGAGTCAATGTAACTACACATATTTTGACTTTAACCTTTCTTTTCACCAAATCTAATCATAACACTTTAAAGGTAACATTTTAAAGCATCATTTTCTGATCGTAGAAATTTATCATAGAATAATTCCTTAAGACAAGAATATAAACCATTTATTTATTAATATTCTCCTTTAAATTTAGTGGTTTATGACTAATCACATCTTACTGGTCTGGTTGCTTTTTCCTTTACGAAGATCTCTCCAACTTGATCTGGGAGTATAGTTTCCAGCAGGTTTGGAAATGTTCCCCTAACAAAACTGCAAGATAACAGCTGATATTTTAGCTGGTACCAATCCTCGAGCTCAGATGCTTGCTTTCATTTCGCTGAAAAAGCCAGAGTAAACCAGCATATTGCTAATTAGCAGAAACACTGTGATAACAAATGCCAAACATTTGGATTAATCAGTGATAAAACATAAATATTTTAAAATGCGCTTTCTTCAGACTCCGTGATTTATAGGTATTACACAACAGAAAGACAGTACTCGTTTTTCAAAATTGAATTAATCTGAAATGAAGAGCATTTGAAACTGTTCATTCTTTGGTTTTTTACTAATCTTCTTAACTTGAAGTTCTTTTCTGTCTTGCAATCTTGTATTAGGCATGACAGAATACTTCCATCATATTACAGAAATATTTTCCAAGAGTGATACAATGATCTTTATTCTTATCTGTCCTGTAAATTACAGAACCCTGTGTGTATTAGAGATACCAATTATAAGAATTAAGCCATGCAAGCACGCCGTCCATTAATTTACCTTTGATCTTTTGTGTAACTATGTTTGTCATCAGGAAGGTTTCATCTCTTCATTTCAGTGCTTTTCAGTGAAAGCATGTGCACGAAGAAGGAGGCTCGCTCACGACACCCACCCAGCTCTGCCGTCTCTCGTCCGCAGCCTTGTCTGCCTTCGCCGCCTGCCTCAGTGTTGTGTGCAACGAGGCAACAGCAGTGAAAGGATGAGAAATCACGAACACTCTGTCACAGAAAGAAATGGCCGCAATTCTGTCGGTTCAATAGTGGGAGAAGAAACACGTGAGACAGAAGTAACACCAGCTCTGACACTTCTGCATGACCCCAAAGACTACAGAAGGCCAGCACACAGCTCGTCCTTGCAGCAGGCTGTGTGCAAGGAGCCATCTTTAGTGCTCCTGCCTTCTCAGTCTATGCCATTTTGGTTTCGGGCAGCTTGTATACCTCTGGAGAGCAATACTAGCCCAATAAATCCATGGCTGTACACAGCAGCGCCTTAGGCTCCAGGGTGGGCGTCTGTCACGTCTCTGGGCAGGCTGTCCCAGCAGGCTGTCGTTGCTGTTACTCGTCTGCTGGGAGTGTGGCAATCCTGAGATGAGCTGGGTTTCAGCCTCTCTGCAACTGTCCTTTCAAGGGTGGCAGGCTGCTACTGGAGCACCCTGTGCCCCTCTTTGCCAGAAGAAACAAACCAACTCGCTCAGCCTCTCCTCACGCCACTGAGTACCTTGGCAGCCAGCCACCAAACCCTCTCCAGTTCTTCCACTTCCTTCCTGAGCAGGGTACCCAACATCGGACACCATTCCAGCTGTGACCCTACCTGCAGCAAGCAGAGCTTGATCTGCAGGCCGCTCTTCCTAATGTAGCCCAGTTCACAATTTCTGCTTGTTCCCAGTCAGAGTGTGCTCTCAGCTCATGTTGGCCTGGGCATCTCCTATATGCACAGGTCCTTTTGGCAGGGCTGACCACCCTGGGCAGCATTCTGCACCTCTCCCTCTTGAACTTGCCCTCTCCCTGCCAGGGTCACGGCAGCCCCCTTCCCCAGCAGATTTAGGCAGCCATGGTGGCATTTCTCAGAGACTGGAGCCCAGCCACATGGCCCACAGCCACAGCTGGAATGGTGTCCCCATCAACACTGCTCTCCCACTAAGGATCTTTGTCTGCTCCACAGTCACATTTGGGCACAATCCAATAGGGGGACAGGGCTAAAGCAGGACTTCCTCAGCCCACTTCTGTCCTGTCCCCTGTGTTGGCACTTCCATGCTTTCCCGCAGCATTGTCACCTATCCTGCTTGGGGGCAGGGGGAAGGGTAAAGGGCTGCTCACCCTCACAGCGGCATGCATGGCTGTGCTACAGCTTGGGGTGATGGGACAAGGAGTGTGGGGAAGGTCATCTCACAGATTTTCACCATGAAAGTGCTGCTGCTCGTCTCTCTACTTGGTGCCTTCAGCATTTGGAGGTCAGGATATAAGTAATGAGGTTGCTGGGGCTGCTAGGAAAGTGCAAGAGGTTTTGCAAGCAGGTGATCTGCTTTTCTGGCTTCCTCTGTGTCAGTAAAAAGAAAAAACTAGATGAGGTATCTCTCTCCAGACCTAAGCCCAGAGGCATGGTGAAGTTCATATGCATAAATTTGCTTTCCCTCTAAAGATCCAATGCGCCTCTGGTTCCTGACTCTTGCTGACCCCTCAGTTCTTATTTGGGTTGCCACAGACCACAGTTGTGTCAACGGCACCAATTTCCTGGCACAGGTAACCATGTGTCCATTCTAGTGTCCCATCACAGGATGGCTGACGAGGGCAGACAGGACCTCTCTGGAGACCTGCTTGCCCCCCATCCTCCTTGGGTGCAGCTGGGTTGTGCCACAGCACTGACACTGGGATGGGGCCTCTGTACCTGCCGGTCTCTCTGCCTGCAGGCACAGTGTACGGGGGAGCTGTTGGGATACCCCAGCACAGGCACCCCCCGCTCTCCATGGGGTGTTTGGGTGGCCCTGCTCCTCAGCTGTGGCTTCTGTGAGAAGAGAAAAGGTGTTCTGTGCTGGGCAGCCTATGAAGAGTTTTTTCTATGGCCACAAAGCAAGCATATGGTGCTTCAAAACCCATGGCTGATAGGGATGTGCCGGGGGGTGACGAGGAACAACCCCTGCTGTGGTCCCACCAGGCTGGGGGTGCTCACGAGTGCTGGTAGCGATGGTGTGGGCACGGGAGCAAGTGTGGGTACTGGCAAGCGGGAGGGAGAGGGGTAACACCAAGTCAGCGCTCAGCCCACAGGAATTTCTCAGAGCAGGCTCCCCCCCTCGCCCCTGCCCCATTAAGGGGTGCTCAACGAGAATAGCTGGGGAATGTAAAAGTGCTGCAGCACTGGGAGGGAAAGTAAGTCCTTGCCACAGATGTGCAGGGAGTCTGTGGCTGTGCTGGAAATCAAACCAAAGCATCTGATTCCCAGTAGACTGCTTTAAATCCTCAGACGATCTCTTCTCCAGAGAGCTGACCTATTGTCGGGAGAGAAAATGTCTGAGAAGCTACAAATAAGCACTGGAGGGTATTCTTGATGTTCTTCCCCAGAGGCTGGGAATTTTATATTTTTATAAAATGCTGGCACTTTGAGGATGAAATTGTCTTTATTCTGGGCTGTGCACTCTCAGGGGTAAGGAAAAGTTCCGTTTTGACAGCCTGACAAAGAATTAAAAGGACGCAATACGTGCGTTGTTTTTATTTCTTCTCAGAGCTGTTCTCAAATGAGTGTCATTTGAAGGGATGCAGTAGGTAAATATATAACTAGCAGGCCAAAGGGCTTTCCAGTCTATTGTGTACCTACAGCGAGGACAGCATGAAAATTCATGCTTACCCACTGATCCCTGACACTCGGTAAAGT
Organism: Chionis minor; assembly: GCA_013398295.1. Classification (NCBI taxonomy): domain Eukaryota; kingdom Metazoa; phylum Chordata; class Aves; order Charadriiformes; family Chionidae; genus Chionis; species Chionis minor. The sequence goes on along the minus strand of VZSF01004659.1, from coordinate 445,696 downwards.
TGTGGCAGTGGTACAAAGCACAGCCTTCTTGATAGGGACTTCTCCATTTCCAGTTTGATTGCCTCAGTGCTACCTTTTAAAAACGTTTTAAAGAATCTTTTAAAGAACGCTCATCAGTATGTTACTTTTTATTGTACTTAACCTTTTAACCAAGGTTTGACTTAAGAACTGCGTAAGAGTATACGGCCAAATGCAGCATTTCACTTACTGGTTCCAACATGATGCATTTTTATGAGCCTTTGCTCAGCTGCAGCTGCGAATTAATCACCGAATTTCAGTGCTTTTCTCAGCCATCTGGATCCAGGTGTGGTTTTATACGACCTTTTGTTTACCTTGCATTTAATGGGGTCATTTCCCGACCGAAATCCTGTATGTCAGGCCTATATTCTGTACATAAGCCTCTTCCTGAAATTTGTTCCAAAAATGACAAATCAGTCTCACACAGTCTTCTATATTAAATCAATTGGGGATTCAAGAAAAGAGATATTATGAGACATCCAAGGACGATGGCAATGCTCCTCGCTTCCTACTGATGAGCTTCTGGAAGTTAGCTGAGGAGGCCCCTTCTGGAGTGAAATTCGTGGCCATGCAGAGCTGTATTGCACGGTCCCTTCACCAGTCAAGGGCCATCAGGTCACACTGGCACGAGGCGATAGAGTGACACGCTGCAGCCAGCAGCTGGCTGCAGCTGGATGGGACATAGCAGCATTAGTGCAATGCTGCAACCAAGCGGGTTTGTAGACATTTGTAACAGAAATATTAAGATTGATACTAGTTAATTATGAATTGAAATGTTTGTATGAAAGCCACAGATGAAACGGTAGTACAAAGTTTAGAAGGAGAGGTAAGATTGATAGCTTTATGTGTGTGGAAGGAAGAGGAGGAACAAACTGACCTTAAGATAAGGTGACAAGAAGATGAGGAACAGGACTGGAGCCATAAAATAACCAGATAAGGAAAGCAAGACTTACGAGGACTTAGTTGACATACTGAAGCAAAAGATCCCAAACAGCATTCACTTCTAAAGGGCATGAAAGCAAACCCATGTCAGCTCCTCATTGTTTGCTCTAGACGTCCATGTCTTAGTGCTTCTGAGCACACGGGTGTGATCACACGAATGGGTAAAAACCAACTTGGAGATTTTGTAAATGAAAATCACCTTTCCCCCCATTAAGATCTCTGAAATGAAATAGTGTTCTAGTAATTTGCTACGAATTGGCCTTGCTGAGATGCGGGAGGAAAAAGCACAGCAAAGCAGTCAGTGATGCAGTAATTCTGCTTTTGAAGGATGTCTCTCTGGGCCTATGTCACAAGTGAAGGTGTAGCAAGTTGACAGGTGTCACCTCAAGGGTCTGGACACTATATCACACTGAGTTGGGTACCTGTGATCTAAAATATTTGAAATAAGGTTTAAAAGGCTTTTGGACAGTATCTGAATTTTGTTCTGGCTCACTGAATATTAAGTATAATGCAAGCATACTAATGTAGAAACAGGAACAGATGCACCATACCCAATCTTCCACAAAACCCAGGAACAAAACCGTTTTAGACTTGAGAAATAACAAAGATGTGTTGTCATCAGCCTTTCCAGTAACCTGCAACCAGTTCTGTGTCAAATTTAATTCCAGCCAACTGAGGCGCCGGCCAAACTCTGATTTTGGCTCTAACATGTTCTAATTTTGCTGAAACCTGGAATGATTTTGGTCCCTCAGCTCCAAATTTTAGTCTTCTCTTCATTTATACTCAATCTGGAAATATTCACAGGCAGTCTTTTAAATTATGTCAATTGCAGAATTAAAGTTACCTAAAAGGGAAGAATCTGGGGACAAGAAGGAGATGGAGCAAGAAGATTTTCAGCCATGTGACTGACTAATAAATCCCTATAATGGAAGAAGGCTCAGAGGAGACAGTAAAAGATGATGTAACTATGAAGCTCAAGGAATAATGTAGGATGTGACTGACCAGACCTGTTGACTCCTTTGCAAAGCAGTGTCACCTTAGTATTAGATAAACAGCTACCAACAGTAGAATGGATCAACTGGTAGTGTAAATGTTTCTTTTTTTTTTTTTTATTAAAGGAGTGTGGATGTCTCACTGAGTTAGCGAGAACAGCAAGGGGGAAGCAAGTACGTGGCTCAGTCTAACACAGAGTATAAAAACTAGACAACTAGCAAAAGTATTTTGAAGAAAGCAATGGGAGTGAGCTGGCTTCAACCCAAGTATTCCTTCCCAACGACTGGGGGCACCCAGGGTCATGACAGTGAGCATATTATGGAGACATACTGGGAATCACATTGGTATTGTTATTAAACTGTTTATGGCAATTGTACTATATATATTTTGCTAAGTGTAACTTACATTGGTATTGTGATTTCAATGTATTTTGTATCATTCTGCTAAATCAGAAATCCCATGTGACATAAACTATCTTTAAATGAGTAAAATTGATATTAAACATTACACCCTCCGCATGTGGCATATCTAAAAGAACCTGGTCAGAGAGTACTGGATTCTGACAGGCCATTCTTGTCTTCTCCCAGTACTGCGTTGCCCTGGGAATGCTGCTAATCTCTGAGAAAATGATAAGAAACAGTGTTAGCTTGCCAAAGCTGCAGTAAGTCAGTAAGTTTGCTGTGAATGCAGTCCTGCACCCTCTGTCTCCGTAACCCTTGTGCATGGACCAAGTCAGAGAAATCATAATGTTCTTTCTAATGCATATGATATGACTTTTGAAGGGACTTTTTTTTTTTTTTGGCGATTGTAATCTTTTTTGTGGTAGTATTATTAAGTGCTTCTGTTTTCAAATTGATGACATTTACTGTTTGGGCTCTTGGGAAATCCTGGGAGAGTGGATTTGGAGATGCTTACTTCCTAAATTGCCTTGGTTGCTTTGAAAATTCCCTCTCATGAGTACACTGAGAGCAATTCCTCTGTTAAAAAGTTTGTTGGAATACAATCAAACCCTTACTCTTGAGTATTTTTCCACATCCAGAGGTCAAGGTCTCTTTAAATTGATGGCAGAGATGGAGCGCTGCGTAACTTTGTTTGAGTACAGCTCATTGCATTCTGTTCATTGCAGTATTCCTTAGGTTAAGAGAGAGAGAAAACTGTCCGGAAAATGAAAATGTACATATCTGATCTTGCACATTTCAGAACAAGAAAGACTCAAATAACATGTTTCTTTCTTCAAAGACTGTAGAAGCGGCCTATGAACCTTTCAGAACACGTAGTATTTAATTTTTTACTCTTAGTACAGAATGCAATAAACATCACACACCAAAGCGTTATGAGTGAGTTTTTCGGTTGCTATGTTGAGGTGTGTGACTCCCATAATCTCACAGAGCATTAAAAGCACCTGCCACTAGAAGGCATAGGGGCCATTTTCCTCTGGTTGTGGCTCCTTTATAACCAATTCCCTTTTCAGTGGGGATAAATTAGAGAGTGAAAACTATTTTGAATACTGTTTTCATAAAAACTCTCAGTCATTCTACCTCTGGGCTAAATTAGGGCTCCCAGTTAAACTACATCTTTGCAATATCAATAAAGTCAGTGGTCTCTTCCCCTCCATTTTTCTCTTTAGTTTAATGTGTAAAAACTGAGGTAGAAATTGCTGAGTTTAATCAGGTTTTTGTCTGCATAAATCTAAGGGTAGATTTTCTTTCCTTACATTTTTAAAAAGTGAGTTCTCTTTAGAAATAGCCATCCAGTAGTCCCAGTTGAACCATCACAGTTTGACAAATTACAAATGCCACAAAAGCAAGTCATAATCCACTAGGGAACTCCCCTCTCCTCCCTGCTGTAAGGACATTTATAGCTAGAAATAGAAAACGCATACACAAAAAGAAGATATAAATGGCAAATCATAAACAAGTGCTCAAGAATTGAAAGTCAGTAGAAAGTTTTAGATGACCCCAAATGTTTTCCCATTTTTTAAAAGAACGCTCTGTCCACTTCATGACTTGACCAAGGTAAGACAAAATAAAGAATGAGGCAAGTGCTCTTACGGCACTTGTCAAAAAACAGGAAAGGAATGTGTGTGAACTTTTAGGGAGTTTTGCTATTAAGTATTAATATCTTTTAGTTAAAATAAGTCAGTCATGAGTAGGGGGTGGAAATTTATGGCCTACAGATATCTGCCTGGGGGGGATGCAAGTGGTAAACGGGCTGCAAGTCACTTAACTGCTGGTACAGAAAACACCATAAAACATTGAATTTAGTGACATCTATGCTCTCACATTGTTTTTGTTAACAAGGATAAACAGATACTCCCCGCATCGTTTGTAGCATCTAGTGACAATAGGACCCAGGGACCCATCTGTCTTGCAATATCCAACAAGTTTTAGACATGCTGGGAAGGCTCAGAGGTAGACGTTTGTGTACGTAGGAAAACTGCTATACTTAGCGTAAAACCTATAGGCTAACAAAGGTTTAAACATTTAACAGCTCAGTGCTTGATTTGGAGGTCGGTCCTTCAGTGTAAGATAGGTAGTGCAAGAGGGAAGAAAAGCTGAATGGTCAGGTTGCCTCCTTCTGTCTTCTGCAGCTAGTGACATGGAAATGGAAAGTGGAAGGAAGGGAAGGAGGGACAATCATTACCGCAGCAGTCCAGGCAAAGGGAAGGGTGGCAGCAGAAGGATGTAGCCCTCAAAGGCCGCTGATTCCCCCTGGGCCAGGTGTGTCAAATACTGGGGTGAACCGAGCTCGTACCCGCTGAGTGCAGCACAACGCAGGGTACAGGGTCCACATGACAGCAAACGTTTTCACACCGTGCTTGGCAATGAGTGGGGCCTGTTACGTGTGTTTTAAGGGCATGTTACAGAAATCGGTGCAATTTCTCGGTGCGGTGCACCACTGAGCTGAGGACTACATGATGGGTAACACTGTGCAACATAGGCTAGAGCCTGCTACTGGGACTGACCACTGCCTCTGGGGAACCTCAGGCTCTGAGGATGCCTCTGACAGCTGTGGTCCGAGTATGAGACTTCATTTCTCCACTAGCTTCTGCCTCCTACTGCCTCCTATGATGCTGGATCCTGGTGCAGTACCAAAAGATTTGAGGCAGGGGCTGGTGGGAGAAAGATGGTTATGTCCTCTTTGGGTTTTCCTCAGTAAAACTGGGTCTGCTCTGCAAGACAGGGATGGCATTCGCCAGCGAGTGACTCTGGATACAGGTATCACGGAGCAAGTCACCGTGAAGTGGTAAATGTCTGAGAATTACCTGCTCTGTTCACTACTGGCACGCCAGCTGTGGGTGGGTCAAATGGTTATGGGCTGGAAACAGGTACAGGTGTGCAAGGGGGGAAACCCCACATGCCAGTGCTTGGCAACAGCGGGCTGCATGGCTGCTGCCTCGCTGCGGAGGGAAGCGAAGCTTACGTGGTCCCTGGTTACCAGAAACAGCCTTTGGGCTATGAGGAAACATTCTTTTCAGGGTCCTTAGGTGAGTGAAGAGCCTCGAGGGAATAAGCCCGTCCAAATCAGTGTGAGATTTCAAGAGGAATTTGTCTACTTTTGAAGCTGGAGATCTAAGCAAACCTAAAGCCCTAATCTTTTTATCCCACTGCTGTATTTATTATTATTATTTTTCAGTTGGGTTTGGCTTTTAATGTAAGTATTAAATTAACTGACTTTCCCTAATTTCTTGGGTCATGACTGGTAATAAGAAGAAGACTACAGCACGAACGTGAACTTTGTAAACTCTCACCATGAGCTCTCCCTCTACTCTTCACCCTAGGGACAATTCATCTCTGACTTATGAGTTCAGTTCTCAGCAGACAGCTAATCTGTTCTATAAACAGATTTCTGTTCCCTTGGGAAAAAAAACCAAAACCAAACCCCAAAAAACCAAATAAATGTACAATCTATGAAATCAATGTTCCAGTCCAGAGAAGCAAACTGCCAACGCTTGGCATCTCGGTTGGTTTTCTTTACTTTCATGCCATCTTGATAACAACTCTGCAAATCATCAGCTGTTTCAATGAAAAGCCATACACCATTTTTTTTCCCATGAAGAAGAATGAAACAGTTAAATTTGGCTTTTGATAATCCAGGAGAGGTAAAGCTTATCTAAGGACTACATTTTTATCTATTCTAGTCAGTGGGAATGCTAGAAAGGAGCAAGGAAAAATGCATGAGAAATGAATTTTTCACATAAATAAAAGCCAGAACTTAGTCCTACTGTATGAAAGCCAGTAGAATAATTATTTTATCAATGACTACAGCAACCAAAGTCTCCTGCCCTGAAGTCCTCCCTAGCTACAAGGACTTGTAAATCCTGTTTTGACCTGGGACTTGGAATTCCTCCTCACATGCTGCCACCTGCCCAAAGGCTACAAATTGGTATTCGGTAGAGCCCTTTGTAGGTGGGGTATGCCAGATAATCCCCATCAAGTCATCCTCAGCGCTCTACCAGCCATTTGGCTATCAGGTCTATAGGCACCTCACAGCTTCTAGGAAGGCTCAGAGTTGCTGGCGCGTGAGGTGCCCTCACTCAGAACCATTTCCATCCCCGTCACTAACTACAGTGATTTTCAGGATCATAGACATTCCCCTGAACACTTCTGCTAATCCCTCTATTTGGCATAATATGACCATGCTGTTATAATATTGATGTAATATTTGATATAAGATTGAGTTTGCTGAGCTAGATGAGCTAATTTTGTCAGACAGGGAAACCTGCCAATGCTTTAGGCCCACTGTTACGCTGTGCTCTTGATAATGAAGCATAATACTAAACAAGATTAGAGTAACCTAAGGGGTTTAACCCAATTCTTTGATCCACGGGTCCTGCCATGACTCCACCTGAAAGACTGCGTTGAGATCCTGTAAAACCACACTGTAAAATTCAGTGGAAGTGATAGTATGTGGTTTGTCCTGTGTAATCGCTCGTGTCCCCTGCACTGAACCGGCTGTTACCAGGGATGCAGTCCCCCCCAAGCCCCGCACTGCATTTCCCACCCAGGAGGGGTGTTACAGCCTGCCTTAGCGCACAGATCCCAGTATATGTCAGCACCTAGAGCTCTGCAGTCAGTCTGGGATTGCAGAACTGGGATCTGATTGCAGGGCTCTAGGTCTTCCCTACCTGTGATGGGGTGAGACATTTAATTTGGTTGCAAACAGACTTTGCCCAGGAAATGGTTTAATGATCGTTCAGGCATCAGCACCGCTCCAGAGAGCGTCAAGCTCTTGTATGTTCCTGAGACGTGCGTAACATGAGGAGGGGGAGCAGATTTCTGCACTGTCCTACCAAGAGCCTGGGTGTTTGGTTCACTTTCTTGGACAAGCTGCAAAGAAAACGTCATGTCTGCAAATGTGCTGCTTAGGGACACATTGTGGATCACAGCTTCTGTCCAGCCTGTGTTTGGAGATGACAGAAGTAAATTATAGAGACTTACCAGTATAAGCCAGTCTGCAGACTCAGATGTTCAGTTCATGGAGATGGGTCTGAAGACCAAGGCAGAGCACGGTCCATTAGAGGAGAAGGTGATTCTGAGAATCTGGAGACATTTTGAGTTACAAGCTGCACAGCTGGGTGCAGATAAAAAAATCTCCCACATGGTGAAAAGTTTTGGTCTGTAGTGAGAAGTGTACACTGATAGGAGCTGGCGACAGGTCAGTGACATCCAGACTTACTGTCACCTCTCTCAAATCTTTCCACTAGTGCATGAGACCTCTGTAGGTACTTTTCAAAGACTCTGGCTATAAATATATAATATCGTAGACAGAAAAAAAAGGTCATGAGACATCGGATTTTCTATATGTGAAAGTTCAAGAGGAGTCGGGAGGAAAGACAGAATGTTTTCCAGCTGATAAAAGGGACATATTTAATCAACATGGGGATTTTCATCAAAGAGGAGACATAAAATCTCATTTAGATCTGTTTTGAATTATGCTGGCACAGTCTGGCCTTGAGAAAATTTGACGTATGAAAAATTCTCTTCTCTACTGGCATGAAACAAACCCCTCAGGATTTTTATGCAATGGGAATGGCATAGACAGTCTGGATCTTAATTGCATGTCACTGCATGTTTGTTGCAAGATTAGAAAAATAGATAGATAGATAGATAGACAGACAGACAGACAGACTGGCAAATTATTTGCTAGCCTCCATTTTCAGTCAGTTGCATGACACCTGAGGAGATTTTTTTTCATAGGACAGAGAAATTCCTATTTACAGGTATACTTACAACTATAAAAGTACCAAATGGTGAATTTACTGAGTAGGTCACCATTCATTTTTCTGCCTGTTTTGTGAAACTAACCCCGAGAAGCAATTTTAAGCAGGAGGGTCATAATTTCTAGAAGATAAGAGAGCTGACTCCGAAGGACCTCTCAGATGAAGTCCTGCATTGTTAGAAATATTAATAACCAATCCTTTTTAAAGGGAGATTCCTGCTGTCATCCTGAGAAGAAAGATGTTTATGCTGACCCGTCTAACTGAATGTTAGCACTCAGGATTTCCAAATAGCAAAGCAAAGCTATAGTCCTTAGGAAGCTGATGTTATGACGGTCACAAAGTCTTTGTTTAGAAAGAAAGGGAGTTAATTTTCCTTTATCACCCTGCTTTATACATGTCAAATAACTTCGAGGCATGAGGAATAAAATTTAGCTGTTGAGGTTCTTTTATTTGGCTCTTGCAGAACATCCTACGCCTCAGCAGCAAACAGGGAAATCTCTGTGGGTCTGACATTTTCCTCCTCTGGAGGAAAGCTTTTTATGCTCCATTTGATGATTCAGCACCAGTACTTTTTTTGTTTTTTTCAAATCCGAATTCAATTACTACTTAGCCAAAACCCAGTGATCACAGTAATACCTAACTGGTCCAGTAATTCTCCTCAGACTATTTTACTAACTGTTTCTCTCTTTTGAAAGCATTCATGTCCTACTCAGACTTTTTATGAGTTATGCCACTTTTTCAGGACCCCAATTTGCAATTAGTCTAAAGGATATTTCCTTTTAAGGTATTGAGACTATTTCTGAAATGGCTACTGCTAAATCATGTGAAGCAGAACACAGCGCAGCTTTCTTCAGTTGCAGGGAGTACTGGACAGGACACTTTTAAGAGTCATTTTCCTCTTCACTTTAGCTGCTTGCATTTTCTTTCAAAGTCTTTAAAAAAGGGTCTGCTGTTACATCTCATTACACGATTGTCATTTGCTTTTTTTCTAAATACGTACTGCAGCCCAATGCAGAGAAAAAGCCCTGTACCTAATCAAAAAGCAACTGCTATGGAGTATTTAAGTCCTACACTGAGATCCGTAATACATCACGGTAGCACCCATGTAGAAAGCAAGATGCTACCTGTATATATCTACCTTATCAAGCGTGCAAATGACACTGTATTCCAAGCGTTTTAAAGCAGAACAATGCGCTCTGAATTTCATGTACTGGCCTTTTCATCCTAACAGGATACACATGATATTCCTGTCCTTGTGGTGCATGGACTTAGCAAAGGCTTTCTCAATATAATTCCTTTCAAAAGCAGAACCCATCAACTGAGCTGCAACAGCACAAAGTATTCTGTTGCTTAAAATCGGTTCTCCATCAGTATGAGTGATAGGTAAACCTTGCACAAAACTGAGATTTACCAAGAAATCCTTTATACAGAGGTTGACAACCACTGCATCACTGCACATTGACCACGGTTTCTGTTGTTCAGTAGTACAAAATATTTCTTTTGGGTTTCTTCTTAAAATAAAGTTGCTTCTCTTGCTGTTGCTAGACTCTGTAAGAATTACAGAAGAGTGCAGTTCCTACCTCTTATCAACTTCCCAAAGTTTTAGGGGCAATGATTGAATGCTTCTGTGACACTCTCTTGTTGCATAAACAAAATCCCGAGAAAACAGTCACTGTCATCCCTAACGAGGAAGGAAGGCATACACGTAACATTGAAGGATTACTCCTTCTAGGGTACAAGCTCAGGTTTGCCTGGGAGCGTTGTCATGGGGTGGGATCTCGTGATCGAGTGTAAAACTGTGGAAGGTTCCCGGGTCTGACTGTGCCTTGTTGCAGCTAACGTGGCCTCACACAGGTTTCAGGCAGGCTTTGGCAGGCACCGTGCCCAGCCGCAGGCAGCTGCCCTCTTCCCTGCTATGGGCAGATTGCCAGCGCTGCTGCAGCTTTGAAGACGGACCAAAGTTGAGCAGCAGTTTGGACAAGGTGCCCTCCAGGAGTCCCTCCCAACCCCTCTTTTTCTGCAGTTGTAGGAGCTGGGTCTTTTCATACTCCCTGGCCTCAATGCCGGACAAACTGAATTTTTAGTATGGACGTACCACATATAGGACCTATGCAGTAGACTAGAAACTGCGTGGTGGGGTTTCCCCACCTGTTGGCCATTTTCAAGATATTCTCCTTGAATTTGTGGAGGGCATTCCTCCTGACAGCACACAACCATCTGGTTTTAGACCTGCTGGCACAAACTCTGGGATGTAAAACAGTGGCATGGTCCAGGCAAGCATTTCATGACCTGTGCAGCAGTCTGTATATCGCCAAGCAAGCCGCAGCAATGGTGAAACAGACTATTAAAATTTTTGTAATGCCTGAGTATATATAATAGTCCTTGGCAGGTTTTCAAGACACGCAGGCTGATACCATCAGTAAGGTTGCACACTGAAACCTCACAACCTGGGGAAAACGAGTCTTGAAAGTGTTGCTCAAGGTTCCTCTCAGTACTTGTATCAGCAAAGCTTATACTTCAGTATAACTTATCTCACAAAAAAATTGAAAATATTTTAGCAATTCAACACTTTGTGGATTTACCCTGCTCTCACGGCTGTGGGAATGCACTTTCTTCCTGACAGAAGGTCCTAACACTCTCTTTCTTTTGGTTTAGGAAACAAACCAAGTGTCTTCAAGCTTCATCCGTCTGGTAAAGATGCAATTTTTTGTTCTCCAAAAAGTGTATTTTTACATTTTCTCTTCAAAATGCCAGTGTTTCTTGATTTTAAACAATCTACGTCCTTTTCTCTAAGCTGTACTAATCCAGGTTCCCAGACTGCTTTTCCGTGGTTGTAGTTACATGTCACTTTCTGCCTTGTTTTCCCACACTGTGGTGGAGAGGGAAAATAGGTTTCCATTCAAAATGTCAATAATGTGAAAGAAGGGGGCCCATTAATAGCATGGTTTTGCTCAGACAGTCCCAAAGTTAACTGGGAGGGAAGCAAATTTCTAAGTGTCTGAAATTGTATTCCCCGATTTTCTTTAAAAAATACATGGTTGTGTAAAATCATAATAAGAGGTCCTTCACCAAGTTTAAGTTTTTAATACAAGGCAGATGGCACTAATCAAAGGAGCATTGCAAAGACAAAAAAACCCCTTTAATTACTTTTATGTTCTTCATTTCCTAACAAATACTGAATTCTACACCTACTTTTTCCATTAAGAGATGGCCAACACAGAACAGCCAATAGTATCTAAAATTGCACACAATGAGCGTTTTACTCCAGAACTCTGTCCCTAAATTTCTTAACAAAACTGCACCAATACTCTTCACCCTTAAACTCCCAAGATTTTTTCTGCTTCTGATTTTGTTGTGTTTTAGGCTCACAGCAAAACGAATAAATAAGATGGACATATTGTTCTTTTTGTTTCACATAAAGATTGTACTTTAACGCTTTAGGATCTTTAATTTGGAACGTAAAACAAAGGTGATGGTACATAGAGAAAAGCTTAATACTATTTACAGCAGTTTCTTTCATATTTGTCATTTTTGACCAAGTAAGGGTTTTTGAACTCAATTTCATCAGCTGCACATCAGATACCTGTGGATCAACAATACAGTCTGCAAGCAGGACATCACTGCAGTGGTTGAAGCTAATCCACACTGCACTCAAACAGAAATGGCACTTGAATCTGTAAGCAGAGTACAACTGTATCATGTCTGGATAAATTCAAACCTCTTTCTCCAAGCAACTTTTTCAGATACAGATACTCTAGAAAAATATTCACTATGCAGACAATTAAAAGCGTTTGGGATACCTGAAGATGATGTGTTCAGATCTACCTGACCACTAAACTGTAAAGACTGATATGACAAATTGACTGGATCTTGGTTAGGTCCGATCATCCCAATTTCTTATGCAACCAGACTTTCTTCTTCCTCAATTTCTAAAGGAAATGGGAGGGAGTGAGAAAGAGTGATGTGCCGTTCCCCAAGGAACCATCAGGACACAGCTGGGTTGAATACCCTAACCTGGGAGCTAGGAGACTCTCCCATCACACGGGGCAGTCGTTACCACTGGTAGCCAATCCTGTACTTTTGCCTTTTTAATCTACAACCCATTTGCTTTCCAAGACTCTCAGTCAACAGGTTGTACTCAGAGTTTTTGGAAAATTTCTTATTTCATTGGCAAAAGTTATTCTCTCTCAAACCCTGAATTATTTAAACATCCCACTTGTCACGTAACAAAGTCTGCTTAAGGTTGGGTTTTTTTCCCCCGGAGAAGACAAACATTTTCCAATTCCATGTGTATTTCTTTTGACCAGCATAAAACCCAGCTTCTTGTGGGGTGCAGAAGTGTTGACACATTAAGGACAGCATTTGGCAACTCTGGATGACGGTTTTCATGTTTTGCAAAAATAAGAGCAAGGTACCTCTGCACCATCTAGCCTGCAGCACACAGTATCCTTTCCTACAGTTTATGAGTTATCATGACTCTGTTTCATACTCCTGGCCTCTGAAATCGAGTTGTGGATGCTCTCATGGCTGGCTGCTGCCGCCTTCCTGATCTCCTTGCCTGTTGGTGCACCTCTGGATGGGAGTTTCTGTGAAGGCTTCCAGCAGAACTTCCAGATGTTGTGCAGCAGCAGAATTAAAGGGTTTAGTGGTGTTTTTCCTTCTCGGATCTGTTCTTGTGCATGTGTGTGTGCTGTGTGAGTGTAGGGTGTGGATGTGCATATGTACACACATGAAACAGGAACACAGTAAAGCTCAATGGACACCAATGTTGCCAGAACTGCAGTGATTATTTTACTACGTACAAGTAGATCACAAACAATAAAACATACTGAATACAGTATTATAAACTTTCCAACTGGAAAGGAAACCTTTACTACCCACCACATTATTCATCACTCAGTCCTCAACAGACATGCAAATGTAAAAACATATGAATAAAATGTACCAACAGCATTTACATCTTTACAGAAGTGCATGTAGATGTGTTCTTTTCCCCTCTGTTGAAGCACCCATGCACATTTCATGCATTTTACCTCTTACTAGCCTTCCTTCCAGTGTTCCTCCTGGTTTTTAAGTATTTTTTAATAAACAGATGAAATGTTGCCTATATTAGCTAATTTACTGTAATTTTTCAGGTAGCATCAAAATGCTTGACAGTTCAAAAACACAATTGCAAAGTGGTGTTTCTTGCAAAGTCTGTTATCAGGAAATTTATCTATCCTGGATGATTTACAAAAGATCACTGGCTCTCATCATTATGCAGACAATTCTGTAAGCAAGATACAGACCCTAGTTAATTAAAAGGCATATGGCTGAAACAGAAAAACGTGGGCATGTTCATTTACAGTTGTAAAATAATTTATATCTACTTCATGTCTGTAATTCCCACTCTGTTCATGGACTTTTTAGATGAAAACAAACGCTTATGATGTTATTATGGTTTTGGTTTTTTTGCAATTAAATTAAACCTTAACTTTGTAGATCACATCATCCCTCACACTGTATGCAACACGAAAAAGAACCATTTTGAAACATGATAATGAAATCAACATTACTCCAACAATGCTCTGACACGAGAATACAATGGAAAATTTTCTCCTTTTCCTTTCAAACCACAAGTTTCCTTTCTTAGAACTTTTAAGAGCAAACATGAAAACACAGTTTTTGGAAATGAGCCTTGTGTTTTGTTCAGCTGTTGTGAGATTGGATTTTCACTGTCATCATGAGAGCCTGCATCTTTCTTTAAGAAAGGAAAATTGAGGTACTTGAAGTCACAGGTGTCCTGAACCTCTGGCAAAGGAAAACAGCCACTGATGTCAACAATACACTCTATGTCAAAATGCTAGTGGTAAAGTGCTGGCAGCTGGCAGTCCTGCAGCTGCTCCCTAATCACCCCTGCTAGTTACCTGGGAGGGGATCACTTTGTGCTTTGTGATTAAGCCACTAAGCTCCCATCAGCATCCTAACATGCCATGCAATGGCCGTGACACCTGGTTTTACCTTTCCAGTCAGCAGAAGACACACTAGAAAAGATCCCTGTTTGGCTCCCCTTACAGATGCGAGACACTTCCCCACCAGCCCTGGACAAGGATTCAAGGCCTTGCCAGAAAAAGAAAAATGACAATTTAGATAGGTGATTGATGAGATCCTTTTACATTGCCAGAAGCATTAATTTGAGTCACCTATATCTCATAAGCTCACGGCTGTCTGCTTTCAGTTGTTTTATTCCCAAACACAGAATTTTAATTTCTACCAGAGTTCTACAAACACGTCAGTTCTTCTGCAAAGCCCCTTTTGCACTGAAATTACTTTATGTTATGCACACTGCTTTATTGTTAAAAGATTCCTCTTCACCTTTTCCTGCAGCCAACCTCCATCCACACCTTTTACTAGGGCTGCATGCAGTTTTCGGTATTTGTTGCATATGCCTTCATAATTTCCACAACTTCACAATATTCTACCTATATTTTTTTCACATATTTAAGGGCCTTGATCTAAAATATATTATCAGAGATGAGTTGTGAATAATATAAACTCATTTCTGTCAGACTTTAATTGCTCAGATGTTTATAGTTTCTACAGAAAACCTTCATGCAGCTACCCCAGTAACAAAAATATGAATAGCCATACAGTAGATGTCTTCAAGTGATGATGTATTACTGAGGACACTTCTTATTATGTTACAGCTTGCATGAATTCCTCATTACCCTCCAATTTTTGTATTTATTCTCATAAACAGCTCTTCAGAAATGTGTTGCAATCTATGTCACAAACCATTCATTCTTCACACGGTACTGAGGGACTATCAGTCTTCTGGGTTACAGTCATTAAAAATCATGAGGATCTTACAGACTCTTACATTAAATCTAATAGGGAATTGCCATGCACTAGATAGTTTGGGGCCAAGCAGATGGAGTGTATAGTGTAACTGACAGCTGTAGTAATAACAAATGAACCTTCCAAATACACATCAGTCTGTGAGATGGGGAACATTATGGTTCATACTGGCGGTGGCCCAAAGCTACATAATTGTGGGGTAGGGACACCCTCCCCCTGTACAAAACTTACGGTCTCTCTTGTAGACAATGGTTAACACTGCAAAGTGAAGGTCTGGGAGGCAGAGGTGTGAGTCAGACTTTATTAGTGTTTATTAATGACATATGCAACAAGCTTCTAAAGACAAATAGCATTCATTAGCATTGCTTAAGATACTGTCTGCAGAGCATTATATTAGCTCAGGAAAACCAAGCTGGGCCACTTTCCCCTGTGTCTGTTAAAATCACTGTCAAGGGTTGAACGTGCTTTATCTGTTTAACTCGCTGTCAAGGAGCCTCCAGAAAAGCTCATTCAGATCTGAAGGGATCTTGAATAAGAAACACCAGTGAGTCATTTACTTGTAGTTTGTTCTAGTCCTCAACACAGCTGCCTGTGCCTTGCAGGATGCTCCAGCAGGTCGTGTCAGTCCATCCAGGCTCCATCTTCATGGCTTTGCAGAGGGTTTTCTGAACAGTTAAGAACAACTTTCCTTTAGCAAAAAATGAAGAGGTTGCGGGGCTTCCAGGCACATCACCACTTGTTCTCCCCTTTAGACCTGAGGCTGAAGTGTCCTCAGGCAAAAGGTCTGGTAGGATGCTCCTCAAACCGCAGCTGGGTTTGGATAACCCACCTGTCCACCTCATGGGGTCCATATCAATGAAAACAAACAGACTTTTCAGACAAAATTGTGGTTTTCCACAGAAAGCAGAAACTTGGGGCAAAAGTATTTAGAAACCCATTTTGCTACCAGAAAGAGTCTGAAAACGCATGCCCCGCTCTCCTCTGGATCTCCTGCAGTCACCAGTGGGAGTGGGAAGCCCAAGGGGTGGTAGCGGTGCTAGGGGAGGTCCATGTGTCCTTCATCATTGATGGATCTTGGACTCAACCTTTCCACGGGTGCTCACCCTGCTAAAGGACGGGTACCTGGCTGAGGCGGTTGAGCCACACTGGTTTAGGACCACGTAGTGCTGGGAGAGCAGGGACAAGTGCGACTGAAACAGCAACACCTTGAGCTGCGTCAGTATTTGGACGTCCTGAAGAGGAAGACTGTATTTGCCTCAGCATCTAGGGGGGGGAAAAAAAAAAAAAAGCACTGGCTCCGCTCAGAAGCTGTCACCCTTGCAGCGAGGAGGCCCAGATTGCCATTGCACTGGCACCACACCGTGGACGTTTCCTACAACTGCAAAACTGCTTGTGCTTTGGAGACTTACCCTCTGGGGTAAAACATGTTTGAAAAACGTATTTATCGTATGGGATAAAGTAATCCAGGCGTTCAGAAATGTCAGCTGCCGCCTGATCCGCCCATGACAGGCAGTGGGTAAGCGACATTTTAGGGGCTGGGCCTGGGAGGGGGCAGGAGGCTGGTGGCACCCTGTCAGCACTGCTGGGAAGGGGGTGGCCTCTGAAGGGGGAGAGTCAGCTCTATAAAAAATTAAGTGCCTTCTTCTCTCCCTGGTGGAGGAGCTTGGGTTGGCACCTTCCCGGGAGCATGGCGTCGCGCTGTGACCCCGGGCCTCAGCAGCAGCAGTGCCAGCCATCCCACGCCAGGCCAGGCTGGGCTGCTGGTGCCCCATGTTACCTCCTCTCACCTCTCTTCCCCACTGCACAAATCGGTCACTGCCGCCAGTGAACGCGACTTCTCGACCCATCGGTGAAACACAGGTTCACCTCTTTGTCCAGGCCGTGGCAGTACAGAGGGACTTCTGGAAGTCTACCCGCAAAGATCTTCCTTACCTTTTCCAGTGTAAATACAGGCTTTAGGGCAGGACAGTAAACAGCTAAATTCAGAAGGATGTATTATTCTGTAGTGTAGCTTCACTTACTTTGGAATGTTAAGATGTGTTAAGAAGTTGTATCTTGAAACTGAGAATTGCTGTTGCAGAGCGTACTCCTCTTTTTCGCTGGACAAATATTTGCCATCAAGACCTATTTGGGACCTATGCAGAGTGTCAGCCATTTTGCAGGTTTGACTATTTTGCTTTCCTGGATCAGTATGCACGATCCCTTCCTAGCAATGTAGACTTTGGTTCTTAAATCCTTTACTTATTTTGCGTGGTATGCTTTGGGAAGAGGGGTCTGAGTGTGCCTTAGCAGCTGTTTTTTTATTTGCCTTCCTCCAAGGCTAGCAAGGCTGCGTAAGGTGCAGCCAGGCTCTGCCGGCCTCCGTCTCTCCGTCATGGCCCGTGGAGCTGGGTCTCAGCCCGGCCTTCAGCATCTGCACCTGAACATGCAGCAACATGGACGCGTTGGCCTGAGTTTCACATGTGACTCACCACAACCAACAAAATTCAAGATCTCTAAAAACTTGGACACTTATTCGGGAATATAAATGTGCATTCAGACATCAGAGTAACAAGGTTGTGTTGTTAGCTTTTATTAGTAGTTAAAGAATGTTAGAATCATGAAATCATAGAATCCTAGAATGGTTAGAGTTGGAAGGGACATCAAAGATCATCAAGTTCCAACCCCCCTGCCATGGGCAGGGACACCTCCCGCTAGATCAGGTTACTCCAAGACCCCTCCAGCCTGGCCCTGAACACTTCCAGGGATGGGTCATCCACAGCTGCTCTGGGCAACCTGTTCCAGTGCCTCACCACCCTCACAATAAAGAATTTCTTCCTCGTACCTAATCTAAATCTACCCTCTTTCAGTTTAAAACCTTTACCCCTTGTCCTACTGCTACACTCCCTGATAAAGAGTCCTTCTCCACCTTTCTTGTAGGCCCCCTTTAAGTACTGGAAGGCTGCTGAGATCTCTGCGGAGCCTTCTCTTCTCCAGGCTGAACAACACCAACCCTCTCAGCCTGCCTTCATAGGAGAGGTGCTCCAGCCCTCTGATGGAGCATTAATAATCTGATTTTTGTAAACTTTTTTTGTAAGATATTGTTCTTTATTCTCCACTGTAAATTGCCACAATATGACATTTTTGACCACAGCATGGCATAGGTAAGATGAAAGAAAAGTAGGAGAAAAGAAGAAGCAGATGACAAACCAAATCCCATCAAGGTCTAAACATTTCATGTACCTGTGTTGAGAGCTGATGGGTCCCCATTGGCTTTCCCCCTCTTCCCAGGAAAGCACTCCCAAGGCAGTGGAGGGCCAACAGGCACCTTCCCAACTGTCTCTGTGGGGCTGGCAGATGAGAGCTGGCTGAGCGGCTGCTGCAGGAGAAGAGGAAAGGAGCAAAACCCAGACCCAGAAGTTTCCAGAAGTACCCAGAAGAAGTACTTCCCAATGCTGCAAAGCAGCTGGCTTTCCAACAAAGAGAGCTTCTCACCATCCCTAGCATTTTCATAATGATTCTAAATTCTTGTGCCATATGGCTCGTGCTCACTCCCTTCCGTATTCAGATGTGCACTGGACCATAACTTTGGCTGTCCATACAATAACTGTCCACTCCCTGTAGTCTTTATGTATCTCATAAATAGCATGTGTAAATAGCATATAGATGACATACTGCACACTACCACCAAACAAGAAATCTATTAAGTATGAGCTGTTTATGAATTTCCTGTGTGTCTAAGGCTTGTGTTCCTTAGATTTCTGGTTTTGGTACTGTATCCACAAGAGAGAGTGATAGGCCCCTTAATGTCAAAGCCCGATCTTCTAAGATCAAAGTCTTTTCTTATTTCACTGAAATTTATGAAAATGAGTTACTCATTGCTGAAAACTCTTGACAGTTTAAGAAATATCAGTCTATTGTAATTAAACACTGGCTGGCTGCTGGTAATTTAGAAAAATGGTAACTGTCTGTTTCAGATCACATATTGTAACTAACTGTGATTCACAGGGGCTTTTTTAAATATTGTTTTCCAGTGACTGATCTTGCCACGTGCTGCAGGCGCCTTTCTGTGAAACTGCAAGTATGTTAAACCCTTAATGTTCATGTATGCTATACTGCTTTCTGGTGGAGTAGATGTTTTATTGATTGATATACATTATATACAACTGATATCTTATTTCCCATAGTTCCCATTTACTCTTGATATTATCCAAATATTGATTTAAGTAATGTGCTGTAAGTAAGTACGACAATGCCCCCTAGATTGGTAACATCTGATTCACCGATCAATCTGATATCTCTGCATTTTACAGCCGGGGAGATGGAAGTGCAGCTAATGTGAAAGGACAGCTCAAGGTACGTTCATAAAAGTGTGAGCATTGCCAAATAACAAATTATTTTATCAAATAATATCAGAGGGAAAACATGGAGAAATTTCCTAGGATGCTGCTTTTCCTTTCTTGATGATTCCTCACAGTTAGAGGCTGCCTTTGCAAATTTGCAAAAAATCACAGAGATTTTTTTCAACAGCTGAAGATTTTTTGTACACAGGCACTGAAAGCATCTAGGTTGCTTTAAAAATGAAAGCTGACTCTCTGGAAGTGAGTTTAGAAAGTAGGTTAAGCAAGACCCAGTAAACTTGCTCTCCTCTTTCTCGCTTATGTCACAGGAGCACAAAACTAGACATACTCAGGTCCCATCTACTCCAGCACCCTGTTCTGGGCAATAGCAATGGTAGATGACTAGGGCTAGGTCAGAAGAAGAGGCGAACATGTCGTGATCTCTTCCCAGTGCAATCCCACAACTTCCCCCAGCTCACAGGCCTCTTCCCTTGGTCTTATTATAGTGATTTATCTTCTAGCTTACGCTTGTTGTCTCTTGCTAATGCAGTTACGTTCATTCAGTGCACCTGGCTCATTTCAGCTCACTGCCTCTGCCAGGCAACACTCCCACGGACTAATAAACAAACAGTAGCAGGAAGAAAACAAGGAGGAAGGAGAAGGAGGAAAAGGCCTCATAACATAATGAGGAAAAGCTCTCAACTCGCAATTGTTCATTTAGAGCCCTTGTAACAGGATTTAAATATTAAAGCTCATTGCAATGATATTGATTGAAAGCTGCTCCGCCAAAATCGCGCTCCCAAGGGAGTCTGTGGGCTATGGTGAAGTATAGGGAAAACATGCCCTGATTCATCTTCATGTTCTTGTTCCACTTCCAAAGTGTCCAAATCATTGTTATTGCTGAAGCAAAATGCTAAAAACATTTTGGAGTGGGCTACACAGAAGAATGACATGCAAACTAAGATGAGCAGAACGGAACAGTGGTATTTAGTGAAAGAATTATAGTTTGTCTGTTTCCAGACTACTTACTGAATTGCTTTTTTCCAATTAAATACAGTCATTTGTTTCATACAGCTTAGTAATAATATTTTATTTCTGTCTCTGTGTAAAATATGTATATAAATGCAAGCGAGATCAATAAAGTTTAAGGGGATATTTCTTTGTTAACCTATAAATTGTTTTATTTGTCTGTGACACACATTGACATATGGCTCACAGTTAATGTGGGACATCAGAAGAGTGGTCCCAACAAGAAACTGGCTGAAATAGCGTTTCTTTTCTGTTTGTTTGTATTCCTGAATACTCAGGTTTGGGTTTTTGTTTTTTGGTTTTTGGGGGTTTTTTTAAAATCATAAAACAGTAATAGCCAATAACTGTGTATTGTTCTTACACTGTACTTTTGGCAAGGTCCTGGCCTAGTCAGGATTCCATGATTAAATAATGGAAAGCACATGACTTGATACAAGGAAAAAACATATTCTCCCCACCATTTCTTGTTAACTATGTGATCCTGATTTAATAGTATTTGGAATAAAATTACATGATGTTTTCGCTTGTAAATTCTGCTTCCCTCCTTCCACAAACAACCCTCATGTGAAAATTTTTTTGCTGCTTATAGAAGAGCAAATGGAATCTACGATTATGGTGTAGAATAATTGCGTCAGTCAGCAGGGAATAGACTCCTTCTGCTCTTCCTCTTGAGATTGCCCTTAAAAGCTGCTTATAGTCCTAACCACTTAAGTAGAAGAAAGATGTAAGTACCCTGAAAGTAATGGAAAGAGCAACAGGGATTAAGGGGCTGCAGGGATTCATTTACAAAGAACTATTTTTAAAGCATTGCACTTCATAGAGAGATGATTTCGTCCTGGGTGGAAGTGCTTTACATAACCACTACCCCAGTAGTCAGCCAGGGAAACCACTTCTCTCACCGTCTTCTGTAACCTGTAGGTGATTCTCCCGTTAGATCCATTAGATTTTTTTTTTTTTAAACTTTGCTGCAACTCTGAAGTGTATAATATTTGTAGGCCATAAACATCAAGGTGAGTGACAAATTGCTGGAGCTACAGGGCAAAATGCACACATGAAAATGTGGCTGTCTATCTCAGGAACTGCCTGGTGCAGAGATTTATTAGGCTGTGATACAGCTTCCCAAAGGAAGCAGTATAAATTTTGTAATTTAAGATATTTTAAATAAGACCAGACATTGCTTGAGGGAAGGTACTCCAGCTGTTTACCTTTATGTAGTATCCTTCATGGCTAGGTCTCAGAGTGCTGAACCAATAACTACAAAATAAAATTATCAGCACTTACTCTGCAGGGAACCAGTATTTCTTTAGTCTTCTTTTAAGTGCCAAGATACAGACTGAGCAGTGCATTTCATAGCTTAATTCAGAGTGCAGAGTTGCCACATGGCCCTGTCTCCAACTGACCTGAGTTAATAACTGAGGCAAAGCAAACATGCATCCTGCTGCTTCGGACCTTAATGCACTGCCCTCAGGAACACAACCAAAGAGCGGATTAGCTGGAAACTGCTCTGCAGCCCTGGCTCAGGACTTTGAATGTGAATGAAGCAGAATGTGAAAGCAGTATGTAATCTGATGGTAAACCAATGAAAATCCAGCAGGACTAGTGGTACGTCAGGTAAAAGAAGAGCTGTTGTATTTTGACTGAAGATGCACCTTAGACAGAGTGCAAAGAAGAAATACAGTAAATAAGCATTACGGCTGCATACAACAAACCCTGAATAAGTTCTTTTTAGGGTTACATCTCTTTTCCTGAGAAATTAGGTCAGCACTGGGTGATTTTGTAGGCAGTATAAAAGGACTTTTTAGAAGTGGACCTATGCATCAAAAATCTGAGAATCATAACAAAAAAACCCCAAACATTTTCTTCTTGGTGATATAGGCACTGAAACGTGGCCGAACTAGAGGAGAAGGGACCACCTGGCCTGGAATTTTTTTTGACTGATATAATGAATCTACTGTTTGACTTTGACCAATATCCCTTCATGTACATGTTTGCCTAAATGCAAAAGTCCCTCACCAGAGCACAGGGTGAACTCTGCAGACTCTGCTTTTACATCCAGTATCTGTGGACAGTCTGCAATAGACAATATCTCCAACATGCAGAGGCTTAGTGAACGTGCCGTGATGGCAGGTAACCCGAATTGGCCATTGTTGAGGAGTATTAAAACTGTACAAAGAGCTACAGAAAATCACTGTTTCTCTACTGTGGTACTGGTCTTCAGGTCCTGGTCTTCTTTTGCTTTTCTTCATACAGAAGACTGGGACCAAACTGAGGAGCAAAGAGTAGAGTGAGGAAATACAGTGCTGTGCTGTGCTTGAAAACCCATGCCACTGCACATCTTCCTGCTGACCAGATTATCATTTTGCTCACTCCAGGTCTGCATTCCCAGCACAGTAGCTGAAAGAGGAGAGAAACACAGGACAAGTGGCAATTTATGGCTCCATAAACTTTACTGCTGTGGCTCTGGTCACCTCCCATTGACAATATCATACAGGGAAAAGTGGTGATATTGAAAACATGAAGCACTGAAACAGGCAACCCCAGGAAAAGCTATTTCCCTTCAGCAATTTCAAGAGCACTTTTAGAAATCACAGGCAAACTTCTACCCTGCTGACCAGAAGTTAGAAAGGTCAAGAAAATCAGCTATATTGTCTTGCCAGAAAAGAAGACTTCTTTCCCATCAGTCTTCAGAGGCCTTGATGGTTGGCTGAGCTGATACCAGGTACTGTGGTAGCACCATTTTGCACCAAGAAAGCTACTACTTTAGCACAGTTTAAAAATGCAGTGACCCAGCTGGAGCTTGGGAACCCATTGCAATATCAAAAGGACATTCAACTTGTCCTTGTATGGCATGGGGCCATGCACACAGGCCTATTCCACTGCTGCCAATATCACACACCAAAGTGGACGTAGCAAAGTTTCAGCACTCACAGCATGCATGGCTGATCCCTCTCCACCTCCCAGTGCTGCAGACCAAAAGTAGACATTTACAGAGCAGAGCTGCCCTCATCAGAGGAGGAGCTCATTTAGTCTGTGCATCCTAAAACAAGTGCCCTCAAAAGGTGAGAACCCTGCACCCTAAAAACACCTTTGCTGACTGCGAAAAATTCCTAAGGACCCACTCATTTGAAGAGGTCTGTACTGTAGGTTTCTACAAGTTCTGTACAACCATCACCATACATTGACAAGGAAATTATAGTGCAATGAATAGCCTTGAGGGCCCTTGCTAATGAACAGGTATCAGTTTACCCATGGCATCTGGCATGGGTAAGCAGAGCTGTGTCACCACCCATCTGTGAAAACCTGATGCTCAGAGATGGGCAAAACTCAAAATGTGATCTTTTGTTCCCCTTCTGTCTTTGAGGATGGCACAGGATCCCCACAACTACATTACCAGCATAGCATATTGCTGACTCTAGAAAGCAGTCTGAAATAAAACAAGTGATAACTTGGATGTATGATGAATGATATTTTGATAAAGGCAGGGGATGTTAATCCTTATGCTAAACTACTTTATCATATGATCATAGTTTTTGCCACTCTAACTCGTTGATATAATAAGGCACACCTATATTATCTAGAAAAAATGGGAAAAACGTTGTTAATGCTTTGAAGTGCTTTGTCATAAAAACAGTAAAAGTGCATCCATAGCTGAGGGTAAGCCGTGATCGATTGTCTCTTTCTGACTATGCAGTTAAACCTTCAAGAGGAAACACAATACTTTTCCTGAAAAAAGATGGTTCATGTTAGAAGTCATCCAGCTATGGTGCATAATTTGTTATCCTGTTTTCAATAATATTTATCCGTCTATTTTATAGTATCTTCTGCCTGCTACCTTGGCAACAGGATAATGCCTTATGAGCCATCACCATAAACACAGATTATAACTTCAGATTCTTTGGGCTAAGGGGCATTAGGCAGCACATGGATGGACATCCCATTGGTGGCTGGTTTTTAGCAGAGGCGGAAATGGTAGACAAGGGCTGACCTGCCGTTTGCCTGACCTTGATGGGGAAAATGCAGCTCAGACTCAAAATACTCGCAGCTAGCTAGATCCTATAATGATATCAAGCCTTATTTTTAATCTATTTTAATCCAAGCAGGTTAAAATCACTCCACTCTCCCACTAGGCTCCTCTTTTGCCTGCAGCCAGGGGTCAGCAGGATGCAGGGGCTGACAAGCTGCAGCACTGAGCTGTCTGGGATTTAGTTTTGCACTTTCGGTCACCAGAGGTCAGAATAAACCAGAGCCTTCATAAATCCTACTCATGATGCAAAACTCCCCTCTTCCAGTCCAGATTTCCCACTTGAATATTTTTTGAAACTGCCCAGGTTATGTGCTTATGCAGTAAACCTAATCTGTCCATACATAGGTAAACAATTTAAAATTGCTGAGGGGAACTGCTTCTTTCCCATTAGCAGAGCATGCAAAACTGATTAAAAACCACTAAGCTAGACACTCCAGCTTCTTGTCTTCCCTTTATCATGCTAATTACAGGGAATGGGAAAGTGACTGATAATCTACTCACCTCATTCAAAAAATATTATTCAGCCCAGCTGAAAGAATATGTGATTCTTTCTCCACCAGAAGGAGGAGACATGTTTTTGAAGTTGGAGCGTCTTGACTCAAAAAAGCGGGAGATCGTGAACGTATTTTTTATTTTAGTGGGATATTTAAACAAAAGGTGGAAGATTTTAATTTAGCCGTTAGAGGTCAGTAAATCCCAGGTTATGCATCGGTTTGTTGAATTCAATTATTGAAAAAAATTAGAAACAAGGGAAAGATAAAAATAATTACAGCATTTCTGAAGCTTTAGGGTTAAATGCTGGGTCAAATAGAGTCCTGGAATAGAAATGTTGAGAGTAAAATTGTAGTTTTCATCTGAAAATGAGCTGAAAATTAGTCCACATCCTTCAGAATTGCTGTTCTCTTTGTAAGGCTGCCCGTTACAAGATGCAGAATCAACCCAGGGAGCAGGGGGCTGGAACTGGCGAATGCTTTTCTCATATGTGGATGCATAACCACGACGTTACGCTGCAAAGTTACATTCCTGTATACTGCTGCCCTCTCGGCCCAGGGATTTGTCTCTCTTGCTCCATGCAGCCCAGCTGCAGTGAGAAGGTGCAAGGAAATACTGATTTCCACACATGTACTGAGGGACAAGAAAGTTATATTATTCCTCTTATGCTACCACCACTAACAAGAAATTGTCTTAATCTAAATAAGGTAACTGCATGTAATTTATTACCATCTGACCCTCATCGATGCAACTTAAATAATATATCTATTGACTAGCTAAAACTAAGCTTGCTTTCTGACTGCTGACAGAGGAAAACTGGGGCTCATTTCTCTCCCAAACCTTCTCCCACCGATGTTTTTCTGATGTCTAATATCCTGTTAGCTTATCTGAAGCTAACTTGATGTATGCTGCCTCTCTTGATTGCTGAAATTTGCTAGACAGCTTTTCAGATTTTACTGCTCCTGGCTGCCTGGGTGCTAAGCTGCAGCCCAGGGGCATTTCCCTGCTCCATGCAAGTACATCCCTCTCAACCTTCTGTCTTGCTGTGCCAGACTGCCATGTTACCTGGTATGAACCTCAACTTTGATGCCTAACTCCCCAAATATTTGAAAGAGAGGGAACGCGAGCACCGGTCTGGTGAAGCGCACCCCGTGATGTACATGCTCACTCTCATTATGGGAACATGCCAGGAGAGGAGACACACACCGGTCTCTTACTGAGTTACAGAAAGACTATTAAGCTGCCAATGCGATGACCCTGTCAAAAAGACAAAAGCCAACCTGAATGGGATATTCTTAGTGAAAAAGTGTTTATAATATGGTACAAGGCCAAGGTGAAACTTCCTCTAGACTTGCTTGCAGTCCTGTGTCAGACAGTCTGACTTCCGGGCAAGGAAGACCACCCAAAAGACAAATGGATATAGACAACACCAGAGCGATGATCAACAGAAAAACAGAGAAGCTAAAACAGCACGGTTTTTCTAGCCTGGCAAAATAAAGGCTGGGGACAGTTATGACGGTTGACTATAAATACACTGAGGAGTGAGTGTAGAGGAGGGAGACAAGCTATTCAGGATGAAGGATATACTTGGCACAAAAACAGATGGGTATAAATTGCTTGTAAATAAAATTTAGGCCGGAACCCAGGAAAAGATTTCCAGGTCTCTCAACCGCCTCAATTTCTCATGGGCAACAAATGATTAATTTAAATGTAGACCTTTGTTAATTAAAGAAATGACAAGACATGATTGTCCATGACAGCAGGGGACTGGAACTGGTGATCCAGCGGGCCTGTAGGATCATTAGCTAGCCAGACCCCTTCAAAAGTGCTTTATAAATAGAGCTTCAAAGAATAGCTCCATGGGGTCTAGTTCTGCTGTGTGTGCTCACACAGCATTTCAATGGGAAACCATCACGCTGATGAAATAAAGGCTTCCAGCCGCTGACTGACAGGTGACTGCCAAAGCCTGCATGCAAGACAATGTGAGGTGACAGCTTGTAGATCATGTGAACTTTATGCCAACAAGGAATATGGACCTTGGGTGGGTGAAGAATCCCCTTTATTTATGACTCTCAGATACTTGCCTTGAAAACTGTAGTCCTGGAATGAAGAGGGGAAAAAACAGTATCAGTCTTCTCTAAACTCCAAAAGCAGATGGGCACAGAGCAAGGTTTCTGCTGAGCCTGTGCTCAGCACAGAAGGGAAAGACATTGAGGATATGTTCAGCGTGTGTTCAGAAGCTTCTTCTTTTATTCTGAAGAAATAAAACTAAAGCAGTAAAGTACAAGGAACTGAATCCTGTGGTTGGGGATTTGAACTCAGGCTGGTGAGTCAGCTCTGTGGCATCCAGAAATAGTCTTCTGCTTCGAAACAAAATGTGTGTCAGCAAGGGGTTCTTCCTTCTGAGGAGAGGCAGGGCCACCCCACTGTGTTGGTAACTGTGGCATTGGTGCGATAAGGAGAGACTTTGCCATCACCTCTGGGGAAGCCAAAGGGAGAGTAGGGGCTTCCACAGCCCTGCAATGGCAGGTTGTGCAAAGATTGGAGAATGGGGTTGCTGTGACCAGAGTCACTGTGCAGCCCCTGTCCGTCAAGGACAACATGCTAACAATTTTATTCTGTCAAAGTAGAAGCTGAACTTCATGCTCTTCTGACCAGGTTTGGGAGCAATCTGACTTCTGCAAGTCTCGAGCATTCAATAACTTTCTTTAATTTCAGTGAGGGGTTTTTGTAAATAATGTATTATACAGTGTTAATAGAGAAGAATGCTGCAGGACTATCAAAATAATAAACAGCTCGGTGTATGTGACACTTTAATAATTCTCCTCCTTAAGTATCATGGCTCTTATCATCATCCTAACTCAATGACAAATGATTTGATCTTTCATTTTCTCTAATCAAGAGCTGTGGAACTAAATCATTTTACTTAATGGGAACAGCAAAGTCACTTGAATAATACAGGTTCAGAACTCAAGTCAGACGTGACTTTTGAGCTATGTGCTATCTGGGTCAAACTGTGGATTAAAAAAGGAAGAGGAAAGACTAGGTTGAAAAAGACAGAAAAATAACCAGAGACAGAAGCAAAAATTTAATCTGTTTCAGTTTAGAACTTAGCACATCACATTAAAAGGCTAAGAGATAAACACATCATCAGTTCTGTTTTCATCACTTAGAGTAGATATTTTAAGAAACTTCATCAACTAAGTAGGAAGTTGCTATGTGGGTAATAAGGAAGATTGGATGAGATAACAACACAAATAGCCTCAGGAAAAACCTCATGATATAAACTGGTGTCTGCAGCTAAAAGCTGCTATTTAAACATTTTTTTTATTGATGTAAGAGCTATCATGTGCTCTTCATGCTGCAGTATCCACCATGAAGGTCATGTTTGAAACAGTGCATATTGATCGGAGCCTATGTAAGAGAGACATTGTAGATGCAGAATAATGATTTGGTCCCTGCACCACGCTCTCACGCACTGAGACTGTATGGGCACAACGCAAACCACCTCTGACATTTCTCTGCAAACTGCCCAGCCCTTCTCCCAGCGCTGTGACATGAGGCGGGCTGGCGGCCCTGCAAAAAGAAACTTTCTGCTGGGGGTGAGCAGCAGACGTGATTCCCCAGGCATTGCTTGTGTCCAGCTCTCACCGTGCTGGGGCATAAGAAGTCCCACAAGACAGCATTAAGCGATGTGAACAGACCTTAGCAGCAAGAGCTGAAAGCTACTATTCATACCAGCCTTCCTATTGATTTGAAAGCAATTATTTGCCTGAGTAAGCCCTGCGCATCTGAGAAAGAGGTTAGGAAGTCATGGCCAGAGGCTTCTGAAAGATCTTATCAGTCCCAGATGTGTGTGTTGTGAGACTTGCCCTCTACTTTTGTGAGGTGCTTACAGTCCTGAGTCTTTAACCATGCCTCCTGTGCACTCCTGTTCTGGAGTTATTCTACATCACCATGGCATTCCTTGGTGTCTTTTAGAAAGATTTGGGATGTGTCTAAGTTTGGCAAGCTTTCTAGATGGTCCTGAAGTATATAGCCCTGACAAGGGTCCTTGCTACTACCCAGCCCTTGACATGGTCTACCAAATCCAGCTGGGACTTGTGAGGGGTTGAGGAAGAGGACAGCCCCGTGTCTGGTTTGGCTGCAGTTCCCCAAAGATGGACCAGATGTTTTCCAGAGAGCTAGAAGAGGGTCAAGAACTGAGAGGATTCCCCATCTCTGGAGTCTCTGGCCTGCACCATGTATTAGAACTGCCTGAGGGTAAAGGTGGAGGAGACAGCAACAGCCTGGATACACTGAGAGGGATGACTAAAGAGCAGCCCAAGAACTGGTTGTAATCACAGCAATATTCTCAGACAGACATGTCCAATTTGCATCCAGCTCAGCTCTGGACACATTTTAACCTAACTGCGCCACATCTGGACTTCAGTTGGCCATCAGTTTATCCATCCCTTACTGCCTACAGAATGGAAAGGGCAACCATAAACACTAGTCTCCAAGGAATAATGAGTCCTTGGTCTAGGAGGGAAAGCCTTGAGAAGCAATTTCCAGCATATGATTACTAAAACTCTACAGCTGTGGAGAGGCTGAGTGAGTCAGTGGACTAAGGTTATGCAGGCAATAAAAATTAATTCTATTCAGCTTCTGATTTAGTACATAACTTTTGGTCAGCCATTTAATCTTTCCCACTCTCCCTTATGTGTAATACTTCAGTGATAGGACCCAGTTCAGGGCATGCTCTGATATTCTCTGGAGCCGTAAAGTAATATAACTGTTGAGCATCACTTGTGTCATGCCAATTATATACCTTAGAGGCTTAAATGGTAGGGCTGAGTAACCCTTAGTAATAAGAGAGTTACAGGCATTAGCATGTCTATAAGTACAGGTAAATCTCCTCTTCGTGTTTATTTTGTCCTCAATTGGATCACCAAAATCAGTCTCTTGCTGCACACACATTAAATATCCTGTCCTGAATCTTAAGAATTTGTGGCTTTCTGTAGCACAAATCCTCTTCCAGAGCTTGCTGATGGCATGAGCTAAGAATGATCTGATTTGCTTTCTTTCCCTTTCTTTTCAGGGGTAAAAGTCTATATGCTGAAATCACGAAGCCACATTCTCATGTCACCCACTTTTTCCTTTCTTTCATATACTTGGTGTGTTGGGTACCATTAACATTTGAAGTACTGTGAGTACGTTCAGTCAGTAATGAAAGTCTTCACTGCTTTCTCAGCTACTGTTCATCATCTAACTAGTACCGAAATATGAAGAATGCTTTGAGCTTTGCCATTTGTTTTAAAAAAACATTTATTCTCAAACAGCATGATGGAAAGTTCTGTGGTATCAGTGTCCTGGGTGATAGATAGAAAGACAACAGTCATGTGGTCCTCCAGCACCTTTTTTCCAGCTGCTGAAACTGAGAGGCTGATTTTTATCTCCATTAACCCAGATCATGAAAGAGGATAGAAGAAATGGCCTTGAAAGTAGCAGAATAACAGAGAAATAATGACAAAATCACGTAGAAGTTATCTGCATTCTGGATACATTTGAGAAGCCCATCATAAACTTTTCATTAGAGTGCTTGGGGTTTTGCTAAGCATGAAATGAGTGGAGAGAAGGAGCTTGTGGCTGACGCAAGGAAAACACTATCTATTCTCGCAGATTAATTGCAGTCTTACCACTGCAGATCATAAACAAGAAATTAATCTGTAATCATCAAGTTCTTGTACTATATTTGAAATGATGGGGAGAAAAAAGAAATGTAATTCTTGACATTAAGCGAAAACAGATTATGCAATGTGATACTTTGCATTTAGGAAGGTACCTTGACTGATCTTCTAGCAAGACCAAGCCACAGCAGAACTCTGCTAAATAACTGCTGACAGACGTGGGTCTCATCTGTTCCTAACAATCTCCATCAGTAAAGATTCTCCACCCTCCCATTGTAGACTTAGATTTGTTTTCCACACAGAGAAATTTAGCAGTCTGGACCCATTTAACTGGAACACCAACTTTTATCAGAAAAAGTTTCTTAGCAGTCATTGGTGCTCGCTCACTCCACTTTGCTGAAGAAAATGCCTGCATTCAAGAAACTTTCCAGCCTCACGAAACCATACGTTGTCCCTCCTTGCACTGGAAAGCCCCTTGACCCGAGTAGCCACTGCATAATCCAGAGAACTGTTATGATCTGGAAACCTACACCAAATCGAGATGGAAAATCCAAAGAGAAATCCAAAGCGGATAGTCCAGGTATTTAGACCCGGCTCTGCTTGCCAGCATGCTGTTTGTTACCAACTCAAGACACTTTTCCTCCTTTTGCTTTGTCTACGATGGCCTTCCCTCTACTCCTTCTCTACTTAACTCACACTGACAAACCTCTCCTTCTTCACGGTCCCTGCCTTATTGTAAGCCACCTAAATGATATTTCTAGACCAGATTTTGCGAAAGGCAGCTGAACAGTGAGGGGGATATTCTAATGTACTTGGGTACTCCTTCAGTATCTCAGAAACTCTTCTGACTGTGCAGAACATGGAGAATTAGCAGGTAGATATGTCCCTCTGGACATGGCAGTCACCATGACCACAGCAAATCCAACAGTTAGCTGAAGAACCTGCCTGTTCATTTTATAACTACTCCCAACGCAGTGCGATTTTTCCTGCTGTGACAGTGATTTTGCAGCCACTGGCCCCCTAAGTCTCCTGAGAGGCAACTGATAGACAAGCCCCACTATGCTTTTGTGGAAGCAGCAGTCTGTGTCCAGTCTCTGTGAGGAGGAGCTGCCATGACGGACCTAATCCTCACAGGCAGAGGGCAGCCAACATGTGTGGGACTGCAGAGAGCCTCTCTTGCAGACTGTGCTTTTGCTTTCTGAAGGAATAGCTGTCAATAGCCATTTTCTTATGTTTTTGCTTTTAGGATGTTGAAAATCCGATCCAGGAGGCCTAAGGCATTCCGCTGATATGGCCGACTGAGAAAGGCAAAGTGTCTGAGCCCTGACATCCATCATGCTTATTTACGAGGTGTCCCACACTAGGCTCTCCTACCTAAAATCTGGCCCACATATTACAAGTCCTCATCATCCATTAATCCCTTGATTTTTTTTTTCCTAGACACCAAGGCATAAGACATTTCATCCTCTCTTATTCCTCCCCTAAGATTCATACTGGGATGGAAAAAATGATGCATTTTCTCCTGACATGTAAGTGTTACGGCTGACTCATGAGTGTTCCTGCTTCTCCAGGGCTGCGGCTGCTCTGTCCCATTCTGCCTTGGAAATACAGCAAGGTTTAGGAATGACCCTCCCTTACATATGTAAGTAACATAATGTGCTAACTTTAAAATACTCACCCTTGTGTTGTGTCCCCCCATTTATTTGATTCCTTTCCTTCTTCACTCCTACAATTTTTGCATCGTGAAAGACTTGCAAACACAAATCCCTCAGGCAACTTCTGAAACACCAGCCTGTATCAAGATTGTTTATTCTGCTGATACAACTTTCCCTCGTTTCATTTTTCCTTGTCTACCTTCTCTACACCAGTTCTGGGGGAAGAAGGAGGAATGCGCTTTCCTCCCCTGCCCCTCTTTTAAGGCTTTACAGGTGGCCCTGAACTCCCTGCACTTTAGAAGAGCCTCATAGGGAAAGGGCCAGGGAGTGCTTTGCTCAGGGCTCCCTGTGCTTCCCTCCTCTTCCTCGTTATCCCCTTTCTTTAAGGCCTTCATAGTCCTTCTTTCTCCTTCACAATGTTTTACCTCTGCTGCCTTGCTCAGTCAACATGTCCCTGTTTGGTCTGCCTCAGACCCCACACACCCCTGCTCTCCCTGCTCTATCCATTAGCACTTTCTTTCCCCCACAAGCACCCGGAGAATTTCCCCCACTGCCAGCACTTTTAATCTCTTCGGCTGTCCCTGCGTTTGTGAATTTACTCAAGGCCTGGGAAGACAGTGACTGTAGTTACGTCCCCGGTGAAGAGCCTGCAAAAAGCCCCAGTGTCCCCGGTCGGCTCAGTGGGGACCCCGCTGACTTCTGATTATTATTGCTGGCTGTTGGCCAGGCCAGGCCAGGCCGTGGGCTCACTGGCAGTGCTTGTTCTGGTTCCTCCGGCTGGATGAAGGACACCCCTGAGGAAAACCTGGGGACTGGAGGAGCAGTGTGCCTGCGTCTCTGCATGCGCACACACGTTCATCGCTACCCAGCAGCAGCCCTGGCTCCTTGTGCAGGCTCCCACCTCCCTTTTATTGCTAAATTTCCATTTTCCTGCAACCCTGAAGGGGCCTCTGGCTCCTGCGTATCCGGCCAGAGCTTGCTGGAGTCTCCTCCGGCATTCCTCCATGTTTCCTCACCAGTTCAGGGGGAAGAATAGCACTTACTGCATGGCTCATTCACTCGCTGGTAGACGTACAAACCACACAGAAAACAGAGGGCTCCTCCGCAGAGCCGACTCAGGCACGAGCACCTGAGTCTGCAGGAGACTCGAGGCACTGGTGCTCCCACTCAGGACCGAGCAGACGTCACCGAACATGGGGTCGGCATGGCAGACTATGCAGGCAAGCCCTGTGCCGCCACAAGGCCATCGTCCCCTGCAGACCTGGCAGCAAATTAACAGGCGGCAACGGACTCCAAGAGGAGCCTTGCGCTTCTCCTTCAGCTCCAAGCAAGGAGCTGGATCGTTTCCAAAGGCCGTGTAATGTGTACTCATACGGAGGTTGTGTAAATAGATCAGTTCAAGGAATTAACTGGGTTTTCTGAGTAACTGCAGCTTCTTCCTGCTGAACCCTCGGCACGGCAGTGATCGGCTCCCCTGGCTGCGGCTTGCTGGAAATCACGCCGAATATTGAGAGGCTGGAGGTGGGCGGGCAGGGGGGAAGGGCAGGTATGGCACCATGACAGTGGCCCTTGTATCTGCTATCTTACTACTGCTTTCCAGAAACGATATTACCTTATATTTTAACATGTGCTTTGGGAAGTGCCCAGCATGGGAAAACAGGTGAAGGTAGCAATGGTGCCGGTATACTGGGCCCAGTATTCCAGGCTGTACAAACAGCTGCCTCGTCGGCCTATTTTGACAATGGAAAATGTTGAGGAAACATCATCTCAAGTCTGTTTGGTTAATGCGGTGTTCACTACTGGAGTTCTACATGGTGTAATTTCGTATCACATGCTTTTTCTTAATCTAACCGAACTTCAAGTTTTAGTAAAGTAAAATACCACTTTACATATGATCCATCACAAGAGTGGAATGAGGAACTTTTGTTTCCAAACCTGACTGGACTTGTGTAAATTTTAGTAAAAATCCCTTTACGAATTTTCATTTTTAAAACTAAACCAAGGTTGTTCGGGTGCCCACCTCACAAGAGATTAGGAGGTGCTTCAAAGGGCTTTTGAGACTGAAAGTACTTTACTACTCTTCAGTCCTCTTGCCCATTTAGGTATTGCTTAGAGGCTCAGACCATCAAAGATAGTGGGGTCACTCTTGTTAATAACAGGGATTAAGTTGGATAGGAGTAACCCAGGGGATCTGGGAGGCGTAGGTTCATAATGCTCCTGAGGATATTGGCAGTAACTGTTGATCTTGATTGCAACTTTTCCCTATGCATGAAGTTCAGTGAGGGCACAGGAATCTACAATGCACACATCCATATATGCGCAGATTCAGTTATACAGATGCTTAGATGTGAAGGTAAAAGGGATTTTGAACTACCCAAGCTATTGCTGCTGTCTCTTCAGAATAAAAAACAAATTAGTAGCTTGATCTCGCTCTCATTACACAGGTAAGAAATTCATGAAATCAGTGTGACTAATCCTGTGATTAAGGGCTGCAGACCAGGTTTGGGGCTTAATCTCTTCTGGGAAAAACCCAGTTGAACAGGAGTAAAATGGTCCTAGTATCAGGTCACGAGGGACAGTGTTTCAAGCATGTCCATGTCACTGAAGAAGAAATTATAATTAATTTTCAGTTTGGAGGGATATTTTTGTGTTTAGGTAAGTCTATTATACATGTGAAGCAATTGTGTGTTCGACTGCAACTGTAAAATAATGATAATTTCTTTTAGAAAATGAGATCATCTGAACACAAGGCTCTTTCAGGACAGCACAGTGATTTTGAAGCACGAAAGGAAGAACACAGTTGTTTGCAGAAAAGGCAACGACAGGGAGGGGATGCAGTGTCCTTTTTCAGGAGTCACATTTAAAGGGTAAGGTTAGAAGTGCATTATCTTGATGTGGGATTACAGAAAGCCCACTTGCACAGCTGGTGCAACTGGCACTGAGAGGAAGACAATCCGCCTGCTCTCCAGCTTCTAAGCAGTGATAACATCACACTGTTTTCAACGCACTGTAGGATAACACTGGGGAAGGGTCTTACTGAATTTTAAAACAGTTGCTATACATGTATATATATACATGTCTCTGTGCACGCTTGTGTCTGTGTGCGGTTAATCATTGTCTTTTGCTATTTCCAGTTTTTTAAATATGAGAGCTGTTTAATTCAGTGCAACTTTTATTTAACTTCCTTCAACTCTTATATTTGAATGTCCTTCTTTCAGTGTGCTTTCCAGGAAGGGCGGGGAGAGGGAGCAGAATAAACATCCATAGCAAGGTCTTGTTTTCAGAGCAGTTCAGTACATTCCTGCTGGCTGGGTAGAAGAGGAAGAGTGCCTGCTGTGTTTTCTCAAAGTTTCAGGTAGTCTAGACGTTTCGGGGGTTATTAATTTGTGGGGGAGGGGGCACATTTTGCCCATCCACATATACCGAGTGGACCCAGAAGAAGACGAGCATGCGATGCAGCCGGCACACCTTCCAGGTGGGATAGGGGGAATCTGTGAACTGAGCCATTAGACAGCACGGTTTGCCCCCTCAGGTTTTACAAGGGCATCATGTGCTACCTACAAGGCTGAAACAGGGAGACCTTTGCAAGTTATTTCTAGAGATAGCCTGAAACTGGTAATCAAACAGTACGTAGTCTTTGTCTCTACAGTTATTGTGTTTGCAGGTACCTAAACTGCTCAGATAGAAGTTGTGTCTGTGCTTAAGCATTTGCAGGCTTAGAGCCTCAAAGGTCAGGAGGCAGCTGGGCTAAATTCTTCCCCTGGTTAGCCCACACCACCCACTTAAATATACATGTAGAAAACATAAAGATTCAGAAACTATGGAACCTGTTTTTGTAGAAATGCCCAAAGAGTTGAAGCCTATCTCTTTTGAATGGTGGATTTGGAGTGGTTTGTTGGAGATTTTCTAGTGTCGCTGCACCTTTGTAATAATGCAGGTCCCCTGTGGTGCTGCAATGTTAGCAACAAGTCCAAGCTGGCTGCTGAGGCAGAAGAACCCTTGGCCTGGTTTAGAAGGTAACTAATAAACTGTTACTGGCAAAATAAGAGCTGGCAACTAGAAAATGTTTTCCCTTTTGTAGCACCTTATTTTTGCACATTATTTTTGTTCCGTGCAACCAACTGATAACAACCTGAAAATACCATTAGCAATGAAAGCATGTTAAGAGCTGGTAGCCTGTCACTGCTTGACTTCCTTGCTGTTGGTTTGAGTTGCCCACAGACAGGCTCCCAGCATGCTTATAATCAATAAAGGGAGTTTGAAGAGATCAGAAGGCATATTCATAATCACTTATTACTTGCTGCCAACTGGGAGCATAATAAAAGCTGCAAAGGAGGAGGCCACCAGTTTCGTATTGCATTCAGTGAGTTACGGAGAAATCAAACCAAAAGTCATACTCCAATAACGGCTAATGTCTCTGCTGAGCTCCAAGCTTATTTCATGCTTGCAATTTTGCTGAAACTGACTGGCTCAAATAATTATCTCATGAGTCAGGCCTCTGAGGAGCAGCATTTGACATCCTGGTGGGGAAAATATAGCTTTAATTGTCAATATTTCATAATCCGAAATTTCAAATTTGAAGCTGCTAATCCATCCTGATAAAATATATATTTTCCTTATAAATGGTATTTCTTTTGATCTTTAGGTTTTCCCTGATGCATCTCCGGCTGCATTTAACAGGGTTTATCACTCCCTTGCTCCATTATTTTTTTTCTCAAGTGCTCCAGCTGATCTGTCTTATATCATCTTCTTTTCTCTTGAAAATAGATCTTACTTGTATTTGTTTAATTCTTGGCCCACAATAAGCTTCCTCATTATCCATCAATCATTACCATCCAGCAATGCAAAAAAGGGGGAAAAAAAAAACCAAACAAGGGGAATAAATCCTTACTGTCATTCGATGTGTCCGAGTCTAGTTATAACTGAAGACACAAGAGAAATATTTTGTGCAAAGAGCCCGCAAATTACAGCGTTGCACAGATCCTGTTATACCTATCTGGCAGAAATCCCTTTTCTGTCTCCAGGGATTTGTTATAAAGGAGAGGAAGCAAATTTGCTTTTCTGTATTCGGTCTCTTTTCTTCTCTAAATTAGAATACTTTTGGTTGCTTCTTCTTCCCTGAGAAGAATTACCAGCTGACCCAAACCTCACTGATTTGTTCCACTTAACTTGACATACAGAATCATTAGCACTTCTCCTTCAGCTGTTAAGCAAAACCTATCAATTAACACAAGGACACTTTGCTAGTTTGGGCAGAAGAAATGCCTGAGTCCTTTCTCCTCAGTTTTTAGAGGTCTATCATAGAAAACATAGCTTATTTCAGTGTAAAGTATTAAAGATGAAGTTTGCGCTTTTCAGCATGCCCAAGGCAGGGTGACGACCTAGTTGCACCGTCTGGGACTAGGCCAGGTCAGGCAACAAAACTCCTCTGCAAAATTAAGAGCAGGTTTGAAAACAAGGCCGCGTGCATCGAAGCCCGTGGTGTGACTTGCTGCATCCAGTGCTACAGCTGAAGGCTGGCGTCAAAACCTCACATCCGTGCTCCAGGAGAGCTGGGCTCAGCCCAGCTGGTGGCTGT
The DNA here is from genome assembly GCA_013398295.1 of Chionis minor. NCBI lineage: Eukaryota > Metazoa > Chordata > Aves > Charadriiformes > Chionidae > Chionis > Chionis minor. The sequence continues at coordinate 407,917 of VZSF01004659.1, read as the reverse complement.
GGAAGTGCCTGTTTCCAGCAGCACTGGAGGGACCGGAGTCTGCCCAGCACTCATCTGTTCTCCCTGTGGACAACGTCCCTGGGCTCAGCTGCAGCATGGCCTTGAGCGCATGGCTGGTTGCACACAAATCATGCGAGTGAGAAGCAGGTCAGACTCGGCCTTGTGCGAGCTGCGGCTCAGACAGCCGTGGCCGTGACTCATCCCTTGGAGTTCCCGTGCAGTAGGTTAACAAGCCGTCTGTCGTCAGCCCATAGCCAGTCTCCTGGCATGTCTTCAACTGTTTAAGGGCATTATGGCCAATGAGAGCGATTTGAAATCTATCTAATGAAAAAATCCCTAGTCCCAGGAAGCAAACTGGTTGTCATACAGATTACAGTGACAGTAAGTGGGAAACATGCCTGCTCTACCTCCAAAAGCACATGCCTCCGCCGCCTGACCAAGGGGATGCTTCTACTCTGCATGGCATCACACAGCTCTGACACTTAAAGCAGGTGCCTGTGACAAACTGGCTACCTAAAATACTTCAGCAATCAACTGGGAGCCACTGATTGGGTAGAAAAGTCTTATTATCCTAAATGTAAAGTGAGAGCATCCTTAGACCCGAGCAGAAGCTCTAATTCACATGCCATCAGAATGCAAGGTGCCATTCAAAGGGCAGTCGAGCACTATTTCTGTTTTTCACAATCAAAAGGAAGAACCTTACTACCTGCTTACTTTAACTGGTAAGATGGCAGAGATATTATTTCAGCAACAAAAATTGTATGGGTATATAAAGTCTTCCAGTTTATCAGTCAGGGCACAAGAGAGCAAATGGAAGATGCTCATAAATGATTTCCTCTTCCTGAGGAAGTCCGAGTCCTTCTGGTGACAACAGCTGCTCATGGAAAAGGCAAGTTTTGGCCTCCTAGCTCACAACATGGGCTCACCGTGCGCAGCCTGAAGAGGGGTTAGCCTCTTGTAGGCATTTTACTCATGGCAACAACTTTCCAAGTGTTTTATCAGTTCTGCTAGTGAAATGTTTTCCAGGCATGCCACTCTTGAAACCCTTTTTCATTCTCCATGGGCAACTCACAGACTTGAGCCTGGTGTGGTACTTCTGAGTTGTAATCACTCACTTCTCACCCATGGGCAGTCTTGTGGCAATGCGGACATCTGACAGTCTGGAAGAAACATGGTCTATAGCTGAAATCACATTTTGGCAGGAACGACTCGAGCGCCTAAAAATTACCTCCCAGTAATTGTGAATGGTAAGGATGCGGCCGTGAGCATAGCGCTGTAAAAAGGCATCTAGAAATGCAGCAGGATACAATTTAATTCCAAACCGTTCATCACCATCTGTTAAGAGCTACATCTTAAAGAAGAAAAAAAGGCACCGCAGTATAAATCCCTTTTATTTAGAAACACTAAATTTAGGATCCAGAAGGGATTTGTCTTTTTCCCCACGGACTTTTGGGCTTGTTTGTGCCTGGATGCGGCAGCTTTACCTCTCTGCCTCCGCAGGTGCCGCTGGGGGAAGTGAGGTGAGGAGGTCAGTGGTGCTAAATTACAGCATCCGTGTCGTGCTCTCCTGCATCAGCTGTGCCCGCAGCAGGCGGTGCGCTGCCATCCGCTCCCTGCCATGGTCACTCCAATATCCCTGTCTGTAAATGAGGGTGGAGAAAGGTGCTCCTGTTTCAGCTTTAACTTGAAGCGGACCAAAGAAACCACTTAATTCTTGTAGCTTTGGGCACAAGAGTTCTACTATGGCATGTTGAGGCAACAGTAATACCATAGTGAGAATCCTGTTTTCTCATTAATACATGGAAAAAGCATCTTCCCCTCTGTAAGAAAATCTCTCCAGCTGCTCTTCTGTGCTTAGTGAAACTGTTTAGAAGGTGAAATACCAAACTCTAACCCAGCAGGGATTCACTAGTCACCACATTAAATGAACCAGTGTTTCTGAATGTTGTATGCTAACAGTCTTTTGAAAAACAAATCAAAATCTGAGTTGATATTAACTGTTTTTCAGTGCTCAGTAGCAGCCTGTACAACTGTTCAGAGGCTTGAGCTCAGTCTGCCCGGTGGTAACCGTTTTGACTTCCAGTGTTTTGCCTCTGTATCTTTGCAAAAAAAGAATCTAGCATAATTCTCCCCTACATGTATATACTTGGCAATCTTAACATCAGTTTTTGGTACCCACAATGATCGCCGCTGCTCAGCATGGACACAGGGGGCTGTCAGCTCGGTGTCTTAAACAGGCCTGCAATCTGCCTTGCTCATACAAATAATAAAAAAAGCATGGCAGATGACAAAGAGGCAGGCCATATGGCAAATCTCAATTTTTGGTGAATATCCTGAGTTGTTGCGGCCTGTCCTTTGGTCACAGTTTGCTCAAGCCCAGACAAGAATCACCCAGTAGCAGGAGACACTTTCATAACCTTCTTGCTTCCGCCACTAGTGGCGAGATTTGGCTGCCACCAGAGTGGATGCTGTACCCAAACATGGATATTAGAGTCAAAATCTGTAAGAAACAACTCCACTGTGAGTGGGGACAGACCAGTGTAAAACCAGTCAAAAGGCAAGAATTAGGACCCTGTGCTCACTAGAAGAATCCCAGGCCATGAGAAATCTAGACTATCGCTCCAGTTTTTACAGTCCAGAGCAGTTGTTCTGGGAGAGCTGGTTACCACACAAAGCCAGTTCTTCTCCCTGTATTGAGCTGCTAAGTCACAGTAAATGCTACAATTTTATTGTGAGTACTTTCTAATATTATTATCCCATGTAAACAACTGCTGCAGCTGCTGCAGAGATTTTTATGATTTTATACAATAGCTGTGCCCAGCTCTGAGCAACACTGCCATGTGCACCCAAGGGAGTCCTCGGCTCCATCCACTTGGAACTACCAGGGTTGCTCTTTGCATTCTGCTCTTCTCTGTTCATTAGGAGGAGGGACCGGGCTGCTCCTCTTGCTACATGGCCGCCTTCTTGCAGCCAAGCAGGGCAAAGATGGAAAAGACCAGCCAGTTCCTCTTTCTTCGTCATGCTCTTTTCCACTGGGAGCAAGAGACAACCCATGAAAACGTGAACAAGTGGAGTCTTCTTCTCCACCCACAGTCCTCCCCTGCAATTAATAGGTGGTGGTAGTACTTATCTTGCAGGCACCCAGGCCTTAGAGCTCCATATTGAGTTCATGGGTTGCCCCTTTGCTTGTGAGGTTCATGTCTGTTATCACTGAAACAAAAATGAAACCCCTCTGCCTATTAACTGGTTCCTCATCTGCTCAGAAAATGAAACCTTATTTAAAGTACTGTACCCCTCCACATTGCCCAAAAAGCTTTCATCATGCAAAGGGAAAAGCAAATGAACATCTCCACTAGTTATTTTATTACAGTGAAGCAAAGAACAAAATAAAAAATAATTAAAATTCACTTTTAAACATCCTAATTTTGAAATACTGGGGTAATATTTTGGTGTAATAGCCCTTCCCTTTGGAGTTTTCTAGGACTTGGGGAAATTTAGGAACATAGCAGGGTTATTTTCTTTTACTTCAATATAGTGGATTTCCCCTGAGCATGGCCTTTGGTTTGATTAAGAAGGCTGCTACCGGCTGATAAAATACCAGTGGCCAAGGCAGCAATAAAAATGCCTTTTTTTTAATTTGACTAACAATCTAAATAACTTAATACAGTAGCTTAATACCTTCCAAGTGAGAATGAGGATGACAATGAATCATGATAAGAAATGCTTTTCTGTAGCATATACAGTTTAATGATGGCCCCGATTCAGCACCATGACTAATCTGAATTACTTCTACTCATAACATTACATTAAAGCCCCCCAAGGGACTCTGCTTTCACAGCCAGCTGTCCGGTAAGTGGCCACCAAGATGAATTTGACTTTGCAACACTGACATTTGGCTAGATTATTCATTGCTCCTATTTTATTTCTCTATTTGTTGTAGGCAGGTAAGAAAATAAGACAAAATGGACTACATCAGCTAATGGTCTCTATCCTGCAAACATTTGCCACATGTACTTGGCACTGTGGCAAATCCAAACAGTTCAAAATCATTTGTCACAGAATTAATTTTCAAATAACAGGATTAAAAAGAAATTTTTTTAAAAAAATCATACCTCTTTCAATTTGCTATTTTGCTGCTGAAATATGAGGGTGCACATTTCCAAGTTTCTCTCTGCAATCATAAGTAATTACTCAGCTTTTAACGAAATTTTAGATTCTCACATAATCTGAGATTTTCAGAAACAGGGTCAAAGGGAAAAAGCGTTCAATGCTGTTGTTGGTTTATCCCCAGCCAACAACTAGGACCATGCAGCTGCTCACTCACTCCCCCATTGTGGGATGGGGGAGAGAATCGGAAGGGTAAAAGTGAGAAAACTCAGGGGTTGAGACAGACACAGTTTAATAGGTAGAGAAAAAACCATGCACGCAAACAAAGCAAAACAAGGAATTCATTCACTGCTTCCCATCGGCAGGCAGGTGTTCAGCCTCTCCAGGAAAGCTGGGCTCCATCAGGTGTTAGAGTTACTTGGGAAGACAAACCGCCATCACTGCAAATATCCCCCCTTCCATCTTCTTCCCCCAGTTCTATACACTGAGCATGATGTCACGTGGCACGGAATAGCCCCTTTGGTCTGTTGGGATCAGCTGTCCCGGCTGTGTCTCCTCACAAGTTTTCATGCACTCCCAACCACCAATACCAACAGTATTCCCATCCCAAACCCAAACCGGCACTATACCAGCTGCCAGCTAGAAAGTCAACTCCATCCCCGTCGAAACCATGACAAATACTTTGCAAGCTGGACTGAAATTCAGACTTGGTAATAAGAACCCTTTTGCTCTCACCTATGACTTTCCGGTTTTTCAGTAGCACACCCAGAAGGTACAGTGCATGTCCAGAGCCTGGATCAGAGCTGTTGGAAAACCTACCCCATTAAACGAGCCCCTGGGAAAGCTGAGAGTGAGCACCTCGGTGTGGTAGTCGGGGAGGAGGTGTGGGGATGCCCCTACCCAGCAACTCCAACTGAAGGCAAAGACTGGAGCAGGGACCAGTGGCTGGAGAGGACAGAGTGGCCAGGAGACTGGATTCAGCAACAACTGCAGTTTCTCGGTGAGGAGGACATAATACCTGAAAGACTCCCTCCCTGATACAGAGAAGTGAGAATGTTACCAGGCAGAGTCTGAGCAAACTAGTAAAGAAGTGGATAATGCACATCCTGAAAAAGGGCACTAAACCCCACCCTGGGAATAAAAAGGGACAAGAAAGAAAATAGTGGGATGACTAACTTGGAGGTCTGTATGCTAAGAAATATGAAAAACAAGTTGGAAGAATTTCATTCTCAATCAGAGTCATTACTTAACTGTTTTGATAGGTTAATGGACACAAGGCATTTATGATTTATTTGGGGCAGGGGGAGATGAAGTGGCATGTTTCCAAGGTGCGCGTGGTGGTTGCATGTGCCTGCTGTGAACGTCAGCAGTTGAAGGCAACAGAGCTGCTAGAAGTATCTGAGCATAAAAAGAGGAGGGGAAGCAGCCCTGCTGCAATGGAGATTATTATCTGGTTCTCAGGGAGGGAAAGGCTCCTTTGGATCTCCTTTCTGCCAAGCAAAGAGGAGTCGGGCCAGTGGGTGAAGGGAGAAGGCAAACCCTGTGACGGGAATCATAAAGAATGGTATTCCTGACATCTGGCAAGGGAAGAAAGGAAAGCAGTAAAATAAAAATAAAGGATTTAATAAGGGAGCATCACTCAATTTAGAGAACTGAGAAAGAAGCAAGGCAGGAGGAAAAAGGGAGTTTAAAGGGAGTTCTTAAAAAGGCAGCCCCAAAAAGACAAGCACAGATTATTTCGTATGATGGAGATACAGGAAGTATAGTAAGAAACCACTTTTGCTAACTCAGGAGTTTTTTTGGTGACCTGAAAATTATTCAGCATGGAAAGTAGGTCAAGTTACTGAGAAAGTATATGTAAGACTAGCACAAACCTACAAGGACAAAATCAGAAAGGCCAAGGCATAGAATAAAATAGAATTAACACAGGGGGTAACAAGAAAAAAGAACAGAAAAAATATCTTGAAAGAACGTTTGCTGGAACATGAAGACAAGGAAAAAAGTGGTTCACTGCTAAGGGCAAAAAAAGGTTAATATCGTATATAGACAGGAAACAAGGGAAGAAGCAGTAAGTTTCTTTATATTGGCTGTAGCACTGCTTTTGACTTTGCTTCCCGGGGGATTCTCATAAGCAAGTTAAAGAAACAGTTCTATTGAGATCACTGTGAAATTGTTGTACAACTGGCTGGAAAGCCATACTTCTAGAGAAATGGACAAGTAAATCTGTGCTAGGATTTCTCCTGGCTGTGGTATTATTCAATATTTAACGGTTTGGACACTAGACAATGTACCCCTTTTCTACAGGACATGAGTTGGAGGCCACGAATGGAATTCAAAATTATTTTGAAAAATTGAAGTGGTCTGAAATAAATAGTAAAATTCACAGTATGGACACAAGGTGGGAAATGGTGGACTAAGCAACTGCTTTTTAGTAAAGGCTCTGGGGTGCACAAGAGCACATGGGTGCATATGACCTGAGTCAGTACCATTGCACTGCTGTGAAAATACAACTTCAGAGCAGGCTGCATAAACAAAGGAGCTGTGTGGAAGATACTGTCTTGCCTTGTTTGTCACCGGTAACATCCCAGCTCCAATTTAAGAAAGATGGGGTCAGTTTGAGAGAAAGCAGGGCAGAAACTGCCAGATCAAAGGTTGAGAGTCCATGATCTCAGAGGCAAGGCTCGGAGCAAGAGAAAGCCGAGGAGAAATATGATAACAGCTTTGACAATTGAAAAATTGTTCTGTGGACCATGGGTCACAGGATGAGAAGAAATGGTCTTAAAAAGTGCCACATGGAGGACTTAGGTTAAACAACACTGATTTCAAATAACTTAGCACCAGGACTGGCTGGCTGCCAGCGAGCTGCAAATCGTGAGCACGGGCATGGGCATGGGAAGATCTCAGAGACAGGTTAGACCAACCTCTGCCAGGGATGACCTGGAAGAGCTGATCCTGCCTTGGGCAGGGGGTGGACTACATGACCTCGCAAATATCCTGCCAAGGCTGTTTTCCATATTTCTGCAGCGACTTAAACATTCCCTGCAACGAGAACGGTTTTCACAGAGAGATTTCACAGAATTTATGTTTTTCCTGTTAAAATCATAACTGCATCTGTAAGAGGAGTGACCAGAATACCTAATGACTCATCCAGTTAAAAATATCTTAAGGAGCAGAAAAATGAGAGCACTTAACATCATCTAATGCAGCCTTGAGGGGGCATAGGAGCAGATTTATTTTCCAAATGTGACATGTGTAAAAACGGCCTATTTCAGCACAAACAATATGTCTGCTATCCTGATATTTCAAAGATGAGAAAACATTTATCAGAACATCCTTTTTAAATGAAAGTATTGGCTCATCAGGGTTCATCCAATTAAATATAGGCAATAATTACAAAAGACCATAATCAAAGCATCTGTTCAACAAGGCTTTTAGGTCCATGGGGGTTTAAAAGTAGGAATCCTGATTCTGATGAATCAAACCCATGTCAAAACAGTGCTGCCACCAAGGACTGAGCCAGGCTTGTCTCCTGTTTAGGACCAGCTGGGATGGTGGGGGGCACATACTAGAAATGAGCTAGTTGGTTTTGTGCTTTGATTTTGACGAAAATGATATTTGACTCTTACAGTGAAAATGGACTGGAGCAATATATTTGTTCTGATGTCCTGTTTACCCTGTGTGGGAAGAAAGAAAAAATCCCGTCTGCCTCTTTCCAGTTATGTGGTACATATGCATGTGTTGGCACTTAAATACTGACACAAAATATTTTGATAACTCTCTGTAGTAAAGATGCACCTGAGTGTGGGGAAGGCAAGCAACTCGATCAAAATCAGTACACTGAAGCTGAAAACATGTCTTGGACTTCAATCATGTGTGAGCAGCTCCAATCTGAAAGAAGGTGGGGTTTTTTTGGTAAAAACAAGCTGACGAAGGCAGATGGAAAGCATGTCCCTGCCTTATTATGGCACTTTGCTACAGGCAAATATTATTATCATGATTATCTGTACCAAAGCAAAATGCAATAGCTTATGTAGTTGCAACAACTCAAACAGAATTCCTCATTAGGAAATTATCTGGAGAGTTGTTTTAGGAGATGAAAGCCATCATCTTCACCATTTATTCTCATTCTCTTTTCCTCTTGTCAGCTGTGTAGATGGATAACTTCAAAGATAATCTCTTAAACTATATCTGCTACAAGACCAGATCTGATAAAAGCAGGGTGCATTTATAAGTTTAGGCACAGCAAGTATCCCTATTGATTTCAGTGCACTGACTGGTATACAAGGATAAGCCTAACACAACTTATCCTGCTACAATTAGAGCCTTACAGTGGTTCTCATTCTTACTGGAAAGGAGAATAAGGCCTTTTCTTCCCAAAAGATCATGAACAACAAGTTAGCCTTTTATTGCCTTGTATATTCCCTGGGAAAAGAGATGATCAAAGGTTATCAAAGGGGCAGGAAGCACTAGCTGTAGCCATGCACATTATTTATAATGCAGACATGTGAGTAACCTAACAAGAGTCTCCCGCTAAGAGGAGACTAATTGGGTTTTTTTCTAAAGCTCTGGTGGGGAAATTATTCCCAGCAAACCGCTCTCAAACTTCAAAAAAATTTAGATGTCCTTATAAAACACAGACTCACACCTTGATGGCTGGCTTGGGCCAACCTCACAGAATAACTTTAATTTCTCAGACATGGAGAAGATGCTGGAAGCCTCTTGGGAATGCAGCAGAGATGAGGAGGCACAGGGTGGGCAGTGTAACGTGGGGCCGGCTGCTCGAGGAGCTGAGACCCTCCACCCAAGGAGGCCCTTGGCGAAGCCACGGCTGACCTGGTCACCGTGGTGTGGGAGTCCTGCCTCAAGTGAGGGGTGGCTGTGTGACACCCGGGGCCCTTCCCGCCTACATTTCTGTCATTTTGTGATGAATATTGGAGCTTGAACAGATCCACAAAGGACATTACCTTTGCACTTGCAAAGGGGTTGGGTGTGTTTGTGTGCACGCCCTTAACAAGGTTATCAGCTTTGCAGGGTGATTGTACGTATATCTGCACTTTGAATAAATGCACGGGGGCTATTACTCTGTGCCCTTTAAGATGAGAAAACATTTCCTGATTGTCATGTAAATTCTAAGGGCTTCGGACAGCAGGACACATGTTGAGGATTGTTTGCTTCTGAATCCCTTGTGGTGCTGCCAGGATCGTTGCCGGGTTGGGTCCGTCCTCTTGCCAGGTAGTCAGTAGGGGAGGATAAAGCAATGGCCAACGTTATCTTGGCCCCTTGCACCGTTTGCAAGGAAAAGAAGTAATACTAAGCCAAGAAAGTTTGGATATCTATTGAGGCTGATAATATCCCAGTGAAACACATGTATTAATTATTGATACAAATGGCATCAGATAGCAAAAATTTGTGCATATGAAATTGACTTATATTTACATTTGAAACATTTTTGTTTTCTCCAGCATGAAAGTTTGTCTTTAATGGCCTATTAGTGTTTAGTTAATGCTACATTAGCTGATTTCTAATGTACTGAACTAGCAACAAAGAAATCACAATCCAGACGTTACCTCAAGAAGAAAATGCAGAAGGAATCATGCATGGGAAAGAGGGGCTTACTTTTTTTTTTCCACTGTCTGTCTCATCAGACAAAATTCGTCAGAAATACAGTCTATAAAGTAATGCTCCACACATTACAGAAGGTCATGTCGAAGCTAATTTTGTAGTGTGATAGCAAGCGAATTAAACCAGCCATTCACATTTACAATAACAAGTATTCAACATCAAATCACTTATGTACCATTTGAAAATTTTCCTCTGAATGAGCATGTTAACATTTTACCCCCATTTTTGTAATGAGTTTGCCCACTCACTCAGGAGAGAAAAAGAATTCTAATGAAATGCTAATGCAGTACCTGTAGCTTTATTTGCAATTTTACATAAATTTTTAAAAATCAAATATTTAAGAGAGCTATACATAGGTGGTATAAATATAGTAAATATTTATTGAATCTGAGGATAGCTGATAGCCACTACATTTCATTGAACTGTATAGGTCTCCATAGAGATGGTTGCATTAAGGTCATGTGATGTAACAGCCTAGACTGACATAAATCATGCTGATAGTAACTCGAGTAAAGTGAAACTATTCATGGCAAATAATGTCGATACATATGAAGAGACTTTCCTCCACAAAGCCGGGCTAGAAGTGGCCTGATCATAAATTAACAATCCAGGAAAACTGCTGGTGGTGTTTGGGCTGAGGCAGTGGCAGGGTTGACGTGAGACCCTGGTTGAGGTGCTCCTCCCAGAGGAGCAAGGAGAGGTGCTGGGCAGCAGGAGCACCACGGCCTCCTCTGCAACGATGCTCGGGATGGGCGGCATCCAGCCAGCAACTGAGCAAACTAAGAAAGAAGAATCCACAGGAAGTAAGATGTTTTTCTGTCATACTGAAAACGGCGTTGATGAATAGTGTACATACACATACTCTTTACCCATTTGCATGCTTTACTCAAGATTTTCATTAACAGACTTTTAAGTACTTCTTAATACTTGTTTCTCTGGGGAAAGAGCCTTGATTTCTCCTCATTTATATTTTATATTTCATTTTCTCTGTATGTCCCTGCTATGTCTTCAACGATTTCCACTAAAACATGACCTTTGTTCATGAAAGATAGGATTTCTGCCATTTGATTTTAGCCTCACAGGATTTAGCATCTTGCCTGTGCTTGTTGTCCGGGTTCCCTCTATTATCAGTGGCGAGACAGAGGCCTCTGCAGGGGGCAACTCGTTTGATTTGTCTCGGATGCCTCCCTTAGACCAGGATGAATCCCTCAGTCATGTGTGATCACTCAGGCTTACATCTCTGTGCTTTGATTTTAGAGAATGCCTGTCTAACTCCTTTATACCTGGTGCCTAGCTTTTACATGACTGAAGTCGGGGGAGCTGGATTTCATCTCTTCCTGCTATAATGACATTCTGCTACAGAAATGGTTGGTTTAGACAGTCATCGCACGCAGTTGCTGAAATAAACCATAATATGTATCTGCTCAGACAAGGACACAAGGTTAATCTGAGCTCCTTGATTTTTGCTGGCTGGATTGGCTTGATAAAATCTGTGTGGTGGTCAAAACCCTGCAGTGGCAGGGCTCAGATCCTATTTAAAGGACTTCTTCACAACCCTGACCACTAACGTCTCCAGGTGTACGGCCGCATGACCTGTGATGCCGTCTGGACAGTAGGTTATTTCAGTAGAAGCTGCTTCTCATCGGAGAGGCTCTGTGGGGGACTGGGTGGGATCTCCCTCAATCCAGAGCCTTTCCAAATGCTTCAGTTTCACCAGTATGCCACATGCTTGGAAACACACCTCACAGCCTTTTCTGGTAGTTTAAATTGTAACCTAAACCATGTAATGAATGGGCTCCCCTGGCTGATAAACAAGCATGAGTGAGTTGCAATTAAAAGATGATCCTTCTTGTGGTGATTTCTGCCTGGTGATAGCAAAGTATTTCATGGACTTCAGGGCACAATTGATTCTGTGCAAGAGTGTAATGTAAGGTCTGTGTACTGCTTTATTTCCTCTCATGCTTTCTAAATAACACCCAAAGATCCTGGCCTGGCCTTTTGACTTTCACTAGCTAACTTAGGATCAACCTACTAAATGGGGGTTTTTAAGGTCATTGCAAAGCACAAGGAAAGTCTGAAAATAGAAGCCAGTTCTTCCCAGTTCCTAAACCCTAAGACCTTAGATGTCCTTACACATAAAGATACTCAGTTCCTATGCTGAAACTGTTAAACACCTTCTATAAAAGTTTTTCAGATCTCTTTTTAAAAGCACTTCTACGAATTTCAGGAGGTTCTTAATACCTTGTTAGCATTTTTGCGAAGTGATCTCTGACGACTTTCTCTCTGGTTATACATTCCGCAGCTGCTGCCTTGACAAGGCAAACAGCAGGAACCTGCCCATCTTTGGGGTCCCTTAACTCTTACGAGGTGCATTTCATTCATACAGAGATGTAATTAACAAGCTTCTGGCTTCTCCACACAAGCACGCCTTCTAAGTGATCATTATCAGAAACAACAGGGTGTTCTTCCTAACAACAATTTCATTTGCATTTAATTATGCTGTATCAGACGATATTGAAGGTGACACTAGAAAAGGTAAAATAGTTCTGTATTGATTCAGGAAGATGGTGGCAGTTTAGTGGTTTTTAATGAGGGAGACTGTGCTACACAAATGTTTCCAAATGCGTACGTAGTGCCTCTCCTGAGAAGCGGGAAGTTGGTTGGTTTTCACTTTTGGTGTAACCAGGATGTTCTAAACCTTCTCATTTGCAGGGACTTGCTCCATTTACCTTCCTCTAATTTCAGGTGGAGTGTTTTTTCCAGCCTATCTCTTATTTTCCTAAGCAGACATTATTGTGTGACTCTGTAGGAAACAGGCTTCATGCTAACTTTCAGCTGCTGATGCTTTTGGTAAGCTAACTTTCTTCAGCAGAGATGTAAGCTACAGAGTAAGGTTTTCTTTACAGCAGTTTCTCTCTTACCTTCCCCTAACGATCAGTGATCCAACATCCCTCTCCTTTTGGAGCCTTATCCAAAGCCTATTAAAGTCAGTGAGTCTTCCCATCGATGTCAGTGGTCTCTGTCCCCCTTGGCTAATGACTCGAGTAATTTAGTGCTTAAAAACCCGTGAAATCAATGAGGTTGTATCAACGATTCATCCCTATTATTTGCTTATTACAGTGTCAAAAACCTAGAGACCCCAGCTCATCCAGAAGCAGCGTCCCACCGGGCTGTTGGAGTCGGTCTGCCCCACATCAGAGGAGCATTCCTTTGCCACCATCCCCTCCCCAACCTCCAGCAGAGCTTACCTTACTGATAGACATTTTCCCCGGCAAAGCCACAAATGCAGTTATTGACCTTTGATGCCGTTCACTCACCGTATGGCGTACGCATAGCGGAAGGAGAAGCAGAACTGCAGCAAAGGGTGTATGAGCACTCAACACGACTGTAGAGGTATGGCGAGCTTGCAGGATCTTCTGTTTGCTGCTATTTCTCAAACACTGCTTGTTATGTATTATTCACTGTTCCCAAAGATAAATAAGACAGCAAACTACTTTAAAAAGTAGTTCCACTGAGCATTGCTGTTGCAAGAATATTTTCTAAAATGTATCAGAAGGGTTGGGATCCAAAAAAAGGCTGTATTTTTAATGATGTGAATATGAATGAGAACGCAGGAACACAGCAAAACTGTATTAGGAATATTCATGCAGGAAAACTCATTATAATAAATGAAGCAGAGAATATTTTCTCATGTGAAACAAAGAAGAATTCTTTCACAGTTTATAATCCTCCTCTCTTTACTAAAGTCCATGATCAAGTGCATGACAAAGTATTACTCGGTATACGAGCTTTTAAAGTACTTTGTACTGTACCCTTTGCAGGGTAACCAGGAGTGCATCAGGTAAAAATGTATTATCCTTTTGCTTTTTTATGAGCTGTGGTGGCTCAACAAAGGAATTGGGAACAAATTCTATAGCTTCTTCACACAATGTGAGTGGAACCTTTCTTCCAGATAGTTCTGGCCTGACATTTACTTTAAGAAAGTACTTATCTCTGGGAGCATACCAGGAAGGAAACTATAAAAATACATTTGAGGATCATGTCAAGTTAAAAGTGGGAGACAAAGAATAAGCCTCTGCTGATACTTCAATGCATTCCAGAAACTCACTCTGCTGGCCAGTTGTGTGTACCCCATACCAGCAAGATTATTCCTGACTTTTATCTTTAAATTTATGGGTCTATTTTCCCTGTAGCTTTCCTGTCGCTGCACTTTTCTGTAAGGTTCAGAGAGAGAACTTCGCCATGTATTTCAAGTGAAGAAAAGAAAAGCCATCCAGCTCTTTCTTAGGAAATACCTGCTGACCTCCAGTTGGCCCAGATGTATGTGCACAGAAGAAGCAGATTTTTACAGTGCGGGAAGTCAAATCAATAGACAGTCTGTTTCAGAATTAGCAAACAAAGATTTAACTCATATAAGCTTCAGTTCCAGAGGCATTCATAGAAAGGAAATGGACGGCTTTAATGACGACAGACATACAGTCTTTGTATGCCAAAGTCACATGTACATGCTTACACTTGTAAACTGCACATTCTTGCTCACTTATTCTTTGTGTAAAAAAGAGAATGATACACATAATGACTGTGTGTTGCAATAGCAATGTGCAAAAGAGTAAAATCTGCGGTCTAGCAGCCACTCTGTGGCGTGGAGCTGGAAAGCTGTGAGCCAGGCAGACTCGGTGAATACGGCAGACCTGAGGGAGCTGGGACACGTGCTCTGCACCTCCCGCACTGACTTGTCACCCTCTGGCCAGCTGCAGCCTGGCTCTGACATTGGAGGGAGAGGTTCTGGGCAGCTTTTAGAGAGCCCGATGGTGAGATGAGAAAGAATGATCCAAGCACCTAGGTGTCCGCTTCAGGGTGACTGAATTGTTTTCTAGGCCTTCTCTCATCTGCCTTGAATAAATGTCCACAGACTTCAATGAGAACTTAACGGGTTGATTCAGTTGCTTAAATATAGGCATCAAAAGCAACTCATGCGAGATGCAGTAGATTATCCCACTCGCCTTCCCCTTGCCGCTCCAGCGGGACATGGGGATGCCATGGGTCCCAGCTGCCCAGCCCACATGGGTGGGTGGCTCATGTAGCCACAGCTCAGCAGATGGGCGACTCTGGTTGCTCCAGAAACGTGCAGTCAAGCAACTGCACCATGCCCTCAGCTCACAGGCAGATGCTTAAATTTGGAAGTCGTAACTTTGCATGGAATTAGATGAATTCCACGTTTTGTTGCAATAAACCACACCCAGCTCAGCCTGATTCTGAAGTGTAGCGAAGGAAATGCCAGGTCACTGCTAACTAATGACAAGTTTTCATTTCGGTGCCGACTGTGAAGAACTAGATTGGGTTTTCTGAGGTTGCAATGCAAACCAAACGTAGGTGCTGCACAGATTTCTGCCGTGACTGCTGAGCTTTGTGGATAATGGTTTTTACTCATTTTATAGAGTAGAATGGATATGACATGATATTTTACAGGGACTTAGAGACAAATCCCTCCCCCAAGAAGCTTAAATGATGTAAGGAGTTTAAAATGGATTAATTTCTACCACTTGTGGGAACCTTAAGGTGTATAGCTTTTGCTCCTCCGTTCATTTTCAACCCAACTAACCCTTATCTTTCTCTGAGAGCTTACACATAATGCCCTACCAGTTCCTGGAGAGCAGAAGTTAATTGCAGCCTGCATTGCTGAAATCCAGTGTACTGAACTGAGCTGTGGCTTTTAAACACAAGCCAGGTGGTAGAAGGTTGTGGGGAAAGAAATAAAGCAAAAACTGGACCTTTAGTGAAAAAAAAGATCCCGAAAGTGACTGGGAAAGAACTGCAGATGGGAGCTCTCACGTGGTCATGCAGGCTTCAGTGCAATCCATTCCTGTGCTGAGCTGACAGTCCTCTGCAGTGCCTGCGACCTCCGTTACTTACGGCTGAACATGTGCAGAACCACAGGAGGAGAGTGTTCTTTATTCACCCGAACAGCTACAGAGGGCCTCGGCACGCAGCATGTTACTCTAAGAACTGGGTAGCAGTCAGCTTTTTAAAGAACTCCATAAACAGACCTGCTCGTCAAAGCCATGGAAAAGGTCCGTTGTGGAGGTATAGCGCCTGTAGAGATTCAAGTCAGGTACACAAGGGAAAGCTTTGGCCAGCAACAGCCAGTCACACAAACAATTCTCAGATTTGCCAAAATGGCAAGGGTGTTGTCATTAAAATGTGGATTTTCAATTTGTAATACTTGTAACTCAGATATAATTCGGATTTAAATAAGTGACGCAAGCAATATGTACCTCTATGTCACGGCACCTGCTTTTCCTCTGTCCTCTCCCTCTTAAAGCAAAAGTAGCCAAGAGCAGATCGAAGGAAGCATTACAAAATATTTCCCAATCAAGTATTCAAATGTCTTTAATAGTTAATTTGATGAGCACCTATTTTAAGCCACTCGCTGTTCAAGAAATCAGGCTTTTATCCCACAAAATCCTCATCTGAAGTGAATTAAAACCTTCCGTGCTTCAGTAGAATAAAAAGCAAGTGTTAGGAGAGCAGCAAACATCACAAGGCTCTGACAGCACTATTCAGGACTGCCAACAGTCACCTTCACCTTCACAATAACCTTGAGGGAAGTTTGCAAACTGGTCACAAGTGTACTTTCAGATTATTTTGTATGGAGAAACATACCTTTCACCAAAGCCCACGGTGATCATGACCTAAGCTGTAGGACACCCCCACCAGGACTATGTGCACACACTCAATTACTTTGTGTGTAAGTTATTATAAGAAATCAAAATTTGATAAGAAAATAAAAGAAATCCGACAATAATCTTCTTTATTTCAGAAATTATTCTTAGAAAACCTCTTTTGTCTATCCAGAATTTTAGGGGAAATATTCTGCTCCGTTTTTTTGGTCTCTCCCTAAACGCTTACCCTCTGAGCAAAGTTGTCATGACATTTTTCAGCATCTTCTGTCAACAGAATAGAGAAAACATGACGCACCTTTATCTACCTACGTAACAAAGTAATGGCCCTAGAAGTGGAGTACTGCATACCAAACACTCACATCAAATTGCTTATAATCAATCCCACAGTCATTAACATTTTGAATAATTAATACATTCAAGAAAATTACAATCTGTTCAAAGGCAATCCATGAAAAAAGCATAAGACTGCCAAACAAGTTATTCATTGTAAATTACTGCCCTGCTGATGCAGTTACACCCTGTCAAATGAAGCACTCAGCCCTTCAAGAACCAAATGTTTCGCTAGCCTTTCTAATGGCTGGCAAGCAGATGAAATGAAGCACAAAGCAAAGAGAACTAGCAGCGGAGAAACCTTGCAGCGACAGGAGATTATCCTCAACATATATGGCATTTCGTATATCTGGAGGGCTGAGCTTCCTTGTGAGTGGAATAATAAAAAAATAATAAGGTAACACCAGAGCAAGGAGGATGATGAGTGTCAGTATGCATTTTCATTAGGCACAGCTGGAAGGTCTGAGAACGTGTTGTGTAACCAAGCCTATTAAAATTAAACACTGTGATAACTGCTGACACAGCAACTGAGCTGCTTATACCAAAGGCAGCCCCACAGCTGGTGTACAACAGCCCCACACACACCAGTGACCACCAGTTGATTCAAGAGGTCATCAGAAGCATTTTCTTAAAGAAGCTTCAGAGACTGAAAAATGGGAGCAATGCTGAAAATTACCACTAGGTTTATAAACTGCTGCCAAGTCCTTTGTGATATACGAATGATAGACTTTAATGAAATGTGGCATTTTCTTCCACAGTATACTATCAAAAATATCTGGTACAATAGAGGTAATATCTCAGAAGCTTTCATCCTCCCAGTCTTCTGTTAATAAAACAGAGACGCTAATCAGATGTTGCCTTTTAAGTGCAAATCAGAGCAGAGATTCACATCGTTAAAAGTATTTTTACAGTGCTTTGTCCTACTGTCAGATATGAAATATGTGCAGGCTGGAAATGGGTAACTGAAGATACTTCTTCACTGGGATAATTTCAGTGTGTTTCAGACCAGATTCCAGACATACCTCGCTACCTCCCGCACTGGATTTACGCATCAGAAAAGCAGGAATTTGCAGATGGGATCAACATGGTAGGGGGTGCCCAAGGAACCTTGTCTTCTCTTCACTGTCTGGTGAAGCTACAGCTCATCTGGCTTCTACTGCTGAGAGGGGGGTGGACGGGATGGAGAGGTGTTGGCGTAGCTGCTGCCCCCACTCATTCCATCTCTTCGGTGGTAGCAAACCGATCTCCCAAAGGCTCTTCTCCCTGACCTTATTCACCTTACACGTGAGGTTTATCCATAGGCTCATCCATCCTTCTCCCTTGGGAACTGCCCTGGCCCACGCTCAGATCACCACTCCTCCATTGTGCCCGTGCTGCTGAGGAGCCTTCAGTGCTCTGTGCTGTTTGACTGGGCTAGAAAACAGAGTTGGAAGAGGTCCTTAGGACTCCAATTCTGCTTCCAAAAACATTGAAAAAAGTAAATTAACATCTACTTTTCATTCTCAAAGCATAAGACATCATTTTTGCAGCAGACTTTACCCCTGACTAATAGGATTTCACCTCAAGTAATTTCTCCAGAACAGCATCAAATGCATTAAAAGCAAGAAAGAAAGATCACTGGCTTCTTTTCAATCCAATATCAGTATTAAATCCTTTTATAAAATTTTGCATGGATGCAAAAGAAATGGTTGATTTTTCCAAAGGAAGAGCACTCTGTGAGGGTTATGCCTCCAAGTGAAGGGAAACTGAAGTCACAGCTCAATGATCTTCATTCCATAGAGCCATGTCTGCACTGTATGGACCAGAGGATCTACTGCCATCAATCATGCCTTCCTCCTTGATGGAGTAACCAGATTTCTTTCCAAAAGCAACTAGTGGGCACAGAGGGGATGGTGCACACCAGTGAAGGATGCCACCATACCAGCCAGATGTCGTCTGGCACTGAGGACCACCCCATACAGCAGAAGGGATGCAGCAGATGTAGCTGTCCTACATTTGGAAGCAGCAGCCATAGAAGATAGCGCACAGAGATGAAGGTGTACTTCAGAAGTTACCAAATCAGAGATTTCAAAGAGCTCCAGCATCCAGGTTGGGCAGCGAGGAGGTGCAGACAGCATGCAGACATGCCACAAACCTAACAGTGCTCTAACATGGGTACTGGTTAATAAATTAAATACCTTACGACATATAAAAAAAAGAAACCCCTTTACCTCATAGCGTTATTTCTGTTAGCAACTTCCCTCAGCACCTGTCGCCATCAGGTAGGTGCCTCCATGGCTCAGAGACAGCCCCGTGTTGTTGCTAAACCCTTCCTGTCTGCACTTCTCACAGAAAGGGATTTTCCACTTTCCCCCCCAGCCCCAACCAGTCAGCACTGAGATGACAAACTGGTATACAAGAACCTTGAGGAAATCACACATTCAAGTGTTTCCTTGTGGAAAAATTTTTGAGGATTTAAATTATAAGGAAGCCGTCTACCAGGCTGTGGTAAAGGAAGTATTGGACTGTTGAAAAGAAGCAAATGATCAGGGTAAGAAACGTTTTGTTCTGTTGTACATCTCTCTCTTCATACATTGCCAGGAGATGGTAATGAGCAATGAGTCATGAGTAGAGTTTCACTGGAATGAAAAGGGGCAGAAATAGACCAGAAAGTACACCCTATCCTTTCAAGATCCCCTACCCCATAAATATCCAGATCTTCATTAATTAAGGTTTGAGTGTAAATTATTGTGATTATTGTAAATTAATGCTGGGAACGAATCCAGCGGCGCCTTCTAATAGATGTCACTGAAATGCCGAGGCACATATGCTTTTCCCCAAAATGCCACCGTGAGCCTCATCTCCTTCCATGGCTCCCCAGTATGTTCCTGACGAGGCATTTAACATCTTGCCTCTAGCAGCTTTGAGGCCTTAGGGCATACAAAAAAATGAGCTGAAGCAATTCTTAGGTTTATTCCAAATGTAGCAGGTCTTCAGAGCCTTAAAAACAGTCATTTGACACTTGGCAAAACCTTTTCCGTAGGTACAGAGGACTCAGAAAAAACCCTAGGAAAACAGTTGTCTAACAATTGTTGAAATAATAACTTACAGAGGGATTTCTGCTGCAGTAAAATATCTTCTCTTTGCAGTCTCACCCATGTGGTTCTGGTACGGACGAAGTCCTGCCTCTAGGGAATAACAGCAAGTACAAAAGCCCACCAGAGGCATTTCTAATTTCCTTTTATCGTTAACACCAGGACTACCCAGATGGGAACGCTGTAGCTATCTTAGTAACACTGAATGGCATATTACTCTCCACACCTGTAGTGCTTGGATGTAAGTCTCCACCTAGGTATTCCAGAAGAACTCCAGCTTAATTGAAAGCATTGGCACCTGAGGTTATTCTCATTATTTGTGTTACAATCGCAAGAAAAGTCCAGTGATCCAGGATGCCAGAGACTGTAGGAATAAACAGACTGTCCCCTCTCCATAGCTTTCCCTCCTTCAAGAAATCAAGAAATAAAATGTACTCGGGTCACCACATGAAGGTCATGTTCTGTCCACAAGGCCAGGAGTACAAAGGGGGCTGGGAAGTCTGCTGGGCAGGCGCTTGCTTCTCAAGCCCAGGATGTCAGAGCGGATCATCCTGGTTTGGAAAAAGGCATCCTGACGTCCAGAACTCAGGTATTTTCTTGAAAGTGTCATGCTGATCCTTGAGAGCTGGTCACATCTGAAGCATTCTGTGGGCCAGCATGGGAGGAGAAGGAAGACTGTACCTTTCCCTTTGCTCTGCATTCTTTATGTGAACTCTTTTAGCAGCAAGTTTTTCTCCATTTGTGACAATCTTTCTATTGAGAGAAGCTTGATCTCTGGTTATCACCTGATTTAAAAGGGATATACAAGAGTTCCTGTCTACCTTAGGTTGCTGTGTATGCATGTATTTTTGTTCAGCTATGTTACTGAGGGGACAGTTAAGTAACTTGAGTTTTCTGCAACATATCTTCCAAGTATGCTTATCATCCTGCAAGGTGTCCTTCTGTTGCAAGTGCCTACAAAAGCTTCCCAACTAAACTTGTCCATGTCAGCTTCCCTGACTGCTTACATGGCAATCTATTTTGTCTCATCAGGACCCAGCCCCACATCTCCATCTATTTCCTCAACTCTTCACCATCTCTTGAACCTGAATGCCCCCATCTGAACTCTGTATTTTTTCATTCCTTCTCCTTTACTGGTGTTTCCACCAGCTAGGACCCTGCCCCTTCTCATCCATGCACGAGAAGCTGCAAGTCCTCAAGACATCCTACCCTCCTCATCCACAGCTGGCCCACGTCTGGCATCCTGAGCCAGAAGCACAAGTACAGGCTTCAAAGCGATGCGTGTGTGAGGCAACAGCAGCCACATTGGCAGCTCAGAGCTCTGGCTGCGCCCTTCTGCCAGTGGATGGAGGTGCCTGTGTCACGTCTCCTGAAAAGCTCCCACACAGCGAGCTGGGAGAGGTCGCACCGGCTGCTTCCCATTCAAACATCTCACACAACACTTGAGCATGGTCTAGTCAAGTGTGACAGTTGGAAGAGCCACCAGCATGCGGTCTGTATTTCCTTGCCAGCAATGAACATCTGGATGTGATCTGAGAGGAACCTCTGCTTCTTAACTCTGTGTAGTGATTGCTCCCTCCTCTGATGGGGCAGGCTGAGAAATCCCACGCCGCAGCTGACCTGCTGGTCACCAGCACAAGCAATCTTACGTGCTTATAATATATGGCCGCTGTGAAAACATAGCATTTTTCGTGACACTTTGCAAATCTCCAGGGAATTAAGAGGATGACGTGGAAAGCCATGCCAACCTTGACCCTTGCACTGGGGTCAGCAGGTTGCTGACTCTGAGCAAGTGGTGGGATCTTTTCAGCATCTGGGGGTCAGTCCTCTGAGCAGGACGCAGCCTGACGTCTGGCTGAGGCAGCTGCAGAGCGGTGCAACCTGCAGCTCATGTCTCACTGGGGCTGCCAGCCCCCAGGCAGGGGCTACCAACCCCAGAAGCAGGGCTTGATCCAGCTGCCACACTAGGTCTGGGAATACTCTTCAGCCATCCTCAATAGGCATCTTTGGCACCTGAATTTCCAGCTGAGATACTGTTTGGAGATGCTGTTGAGAAAAACTGGTAACCGAGGTAGCAGAGAACAGCCAGTTCTTGTGAAGTCAGACAAGAATTCTCATTTTTGTCTGTTCTGCTCTGTACTGTTGCCTTTCCAAGGCTGAGCCCACACCTTCCATGTGTGCTGGCCATCCCAAGAGGACCTCTCCTTCTCATGGGCTTCACCCTGACTGCAGGCATGAGGCATCGACAGGATAAAAGGCTTCAGATCCTCTCTTGAAGTTAACAAGGGGGAAAATCAAGTGCTTGTATCGCTCTGTAGCCTTGCATTTTAAAGTCAGATAGGTCACTTTCAGAGGTGGACAGACTATATTTCTTCAGTGCTGCTACTTTTTAAAATATGGTACTTTTTTAAAAATATATAATCTGTTTTTCTCTTCTGGTCTTTATTTTACCTTAATTTTGGTCTTTTCATACATCTGGCCTGTAAGACTTGCCCCTTAGGGTCACGATTTTTGGGAAGGTTTGATCCCAAGCTTTTGTAGAACTATTTAGAAAATTATTAAAACCTGGAAAGAGAGACGAGCTGGTTAAATAGCACACTCCAGAAGTCAGCCATTTGGTGTGACATAGGAAATGCAGATTCTTTCAAACCCATGTTGCTTCATCATTTCAACCCATTTGATCCCACAATTATCGTTATTTTAGTGTTATTAGAGAAAGAAAAATTCTGACCACAGTATGATGTGCTGTCAGCATGATCCAGACATCCATTTGCTGCTTCATTGTGCTAATCCTCAGTGTTCCTAATAGTTTGGTTACAGTTGTGGATTATGATAGCATGTACGCACTGCATAGCAATCAGAATTACAACGAATTTGAGTTAAGTCTTTAACTGCACTATTCCAAGTGTTCATTAATCAGTGTGCTTATCAAGCTGTTCTTTTAACGTGTTCTTATTCTTCTGGCAGCAAGTGCAGCTTACTCGAGCATGGACTGAAAGATTTATCACTGTCAAATAATATAAAAGCAAGCCAATGACCTCTATCGCCGTAACTGCCAAACAGCCAATTTGGCTTGCAGTTCTTGTGTAGAGCTGTGATGGAGCAATACACACAATAGCTATGAAATATACACCTAAAAGCATGATATGGAACAGGGAACGCTAGGAATGCCATGTAGAGTCATTTGTATGTGAAACGACTGTGGGCAACCTTGCACTTTCTTGCTTGCTGGATGTCCACAAGCAGATCCAGTCTCGGCGTAAATGCAAAGTAACTTTAAGGCTGCTGTAATTGTCATTTGCATTGAAAAAGTGCAGGAAAACCTGCAGAGCTTGAGATTTGCTGGGGTTTGCAATACAGGTAGATTTTTCCAGAAGAAATACCCGCAGCTCAGTGAATCTAGGACCATGTTCCGCGCCAAATCTCATATTCCTTCCCCAAATGGAGGGTTGCTACAAGTACTTTATAGTGGGAAAAATATTAGGTGTTGTGAAATCTGCCTCCTATTCCTAGCATTCCTGTCAGTTACATCTGAACTTTCTGAAATCACCTTTGATATTAAAATTCAGAGTGAGGTAGAGATCAGATAGAAAGTATGGCTGAATCAGTTGATGTTTCTCAAAGGAAAGCAATTGAAACAGGAGGTAATATGAAAGCTTAGACAGTCCTAATAAAGGTATCTGAAAAGCACGGTTTAAATAAGCAGATAAATGCATGATGTTTTCAGTACAAAATTCAGTCCCACTCATCCCATAATAATCAGTTTTCATTTTAATGTAACAAAATGTTTGTAACACCTCCATCATCGCCTTTAATTCTTGTGTAACACAAGATCAATTACACTTTTCAGGCAGCTGTTCTTCCACTTGATATTTTGCTTCAGAAGAAATCATTCATATCTTTCATATAGGCATACGCTCCGTAGTGTTATAACATTGTTATCTGAAACAGATTACGGAAGCGGGTTCATCAGCTGAACAATCTTGGCCTCATAATACCTTTTTCAGTCTAGGGGAAAATAGTCTGCTTTATTAATGGCTGCTGTTTACCCAGAGTTTTTCTGCAGAAAAAAATAATGCAGCTATTTTGCTGTCTCTGTGGCAATATACAGTTTTTGTTTGTTTTCACAGAGATATTCAAGAAGAAAAGGACTGTTCTTTTCTTTATCATTTATTGTCTCTCTATTATCAAGTCCCAGCTGAAGTAAGGACCTTGGTGTATGGGATTACAACCATGAAGTAGTATATGTCTCTCATGTATTATATTGACCTGTCATGTATTTTCCCTCTCAGGATAAGTATTGAACGAATAGATAATGGGGATGCATTCAGTATCTCTATTCAGAAGGGAGATATATAAAAGAGCAGCCATCCAATTAAGTAGTTGTTTCTTTCGAAGGGATAAAGATGAGTTTGCATCAAAGTTACTTTTGCATTCTAGTTGCCTTTGCTACCACTCTATTTAGGTACAGACAGTAGCTTCCAGTGGTTTTTACAGTTAACTTTTTTTTATAGTTAACATTGCAAAAGCCTCTATGTTCGTTGTACAGTAGCATTTACTAGCATACCCTAATGACCAAAAATAATATATTTGAGGCACTTAAATAAAATGTATTTTAATTCCTAGTAATCACTGACAGGTGATGGCCAGATTTTACCAGGCTGCATTCAATTCAAGGTCAAGTTTGTAGTGCAAAGATCACTGCAGGCCACTTTTATTGTCATTTTGTGTGAATATAGCAGTTTCCAACAGATTTAGGGACAAATGTTGAAAAATATTGTAAATAGACACTGATGTTCTCTTCAATCTGCTAAGTCATGCTTGTCCTGCTGCTATTTCTCTTTTCGCTAATTTTATTTACAGTTTCATTGTGTAGATATTTGCAGGAAGGAGAGCTGAGCAAACAGCATTTGCATTCTGGGGTGATTCAGATATTTTCATATTTTGTCCCAAATCAGATTGAAACCAATTTTTACGGCAAGGAAACACATGTAGAATTTCAGCTGAGAAATGCAGAGGTGTTTGCTGGGTGTGCAGTCGTGTGACAGCCAGGATTTGTTCTGGGACTCTGCAGAAGGGATGCCCTGGTGTATGATAAGAAGGAAATTATCCCAAGGACCTGAAGCACTGAGGTTGTAGTTCCGATTAAGCAAACCCAAAGCAATTCATTTTATTTTAGTTCCCAGTGCAACAAGTTTGCAAATGTAACATTTTCTTGTGAAAACGTGCCACTTTGCAGCACTTAATTAATGGTTAAAACGCTGTTCTTTCCGGGAAAATTCCTAATCAGGTCCAGAAGCAAGTGAATCCTAGAGCTGCACACTGACATATTCATGGAAAATTTTCAAATGAACCCAAGCAGGTTAAGTACACGCTTGCCCAGGCAGCAAATAGTGTGTGACTCGCCTCAGCAATGGCAGCTACTCAGCAGAGTGAGAAGCTGCTGTTTCAGCCCGAGAACTCTTGTCATTCACCCTATGAGAGAGTCAATTTGCACAATAAAACAATCCAAGAGATTTCACTAAACGAATTTGAGGAAATCATTGTATGCTCATAAAAATTTCATGGAAAAAAAGAAAGGCTAAAACTGTCATGAAATACATATTGCTGCTATTCCTTCTATTGCCTTGGCTATAAAATAGTTTCACTTACAAGATATCGAGGATATCATGAAACTCCCTTCCAGAACAGAAGTTGCTCTTCCTCAGCTCATTCGCCTGTTTTTGTCTTATCATCTAGGAATTCCAACACAAATATTTAGCCATAAGGAAACGTTGCAAGCAAAATACGACTTGTATGCAAAATGCTTCAGTTTAAAATAGAAACCATCCTTCTTTGACAAGGTTAAATGCAACTTTTAACACTCTAAGGATGCCAACAGATAAAACATGGAAATAAAAAGCAGGGAGCCAAAAGACGCATATGGAGTTAACAATGCTCTTTACAACCTCAGCGGAGGACTGCGGCGCGTATTAGTAAAATAGTGAATCCTACGCAGGCGTATCAATGCGAGCATCTTGTGAAACTGAGGCTGCAGTTCTCACACTGGGAGAACTTTCCATGAGTCCTGCAGGGGTCGGGGCCACAGCTCAGGTTTGTGGGGTGGGAAACAGCAGCTCCTTTGCCTTGCCTCTGCCAGAGGTCCTCCCTTCTGCATGGGCTGCAGCCAGGCCGGCTGTGGGCATCAGGGTTTGTCCTTGAGGCTGGTGGGATGGGTGCTCCTGGGTCCGGCCAGCTACGCAAGCGATGGTTGCACTGAGCCTTGTGCAACATCATGAGATGATACGGCTCACTCTGCACCAAAATCTTGGCCAGCACTCCAGGAAGCAGTACTCTGACCTCCACCCTTCACCTTTCAAGTTATTTGCATCCCAGCAGGACATGGTTCAGCATTTAGCTGGCTGGGGAATTCAAGGACTAAACACAGTTACAAGAAACCGTTGACATCTTTTGATCTCCAAAGTCTCCTTTGTAATTACAGCTGAGTCATCTCCTTTCCACTCTGGGGGTTGCTGTACCTGTAACTTTGAATCACAAAGGAAGAAGATGGATAGGGGCTACAAGGAGCTGGGCGTGAACCCAATCTTTTCCCCAATGCAACAGCTGTGATTTTCGTGACAGCCCACACTTGTGGTAACTTCTCCTGAGAATGATACTGCTTCACTGGCAACCACACCAGGGGAAATTAAAAACACACTGCCTGATTCTGACCCGCTGTCGTGGTTTAACCCCAGCTGGCAGCTTCAACCATGCAGCCGCTTGCCTACCCCGCTCTGGTTTGGGTGGGGGAGAGAATCAGAAGGAATCAGTGGAAAAATTCATGGGTTGAGATAAAGACAGTTTAATAGGTAAAGCAAAAGCCGCGCACACAAGCAAAGCAAAGCAAAACAAGGAATTCATTCACTGCTTCCCATCGGCAGGCAGGTGTTCAGCCTCTCCAGGAAAGCGGGGCTCCATCACGTGTGACGATTACTTGGGAAGACAAACACTTTTACCCAAACATCCCTCCCTTCCTTCTCCCCCCAGTTCTATGTACTGAGCATGATGTCACAGGGTATGGAATAGCCCTTTGGTCAGTTGGGGACAGCTGTCAGGCTCTGTCTCCTCCTGACTGCTTGTGTACCCCCAGCCTACTCGCTGTTGGGGTGCTGTGAGGAGCAGAAAAGGCTGTGATTACTTAGACACAATCAAAACCACCAGTGCCCTATCACGCTATTCCTATCCCAAATCCAAAACATAGCATTACAGCAGTTGTTAGCAAAAAAAAATCAACTCCATCCTAGCTGAAACCATGACGTTCTCCATCCCTTATTCCATACCACTTCCGTCATGCCCAGGTCCCACACCATCCGATACACCCTCATGAACCATCACCCCCCTGCTCCATCCTTGTGCACCCACGCACCAACCCACCCGCATCACTGGATGTAAACCACATCCAGTCAGAGGAGAACTGGGCCGCTTACTCAGGAGCAAGCTCTCCACAGGACAACGTGTACACCAGTACAGTGCCTGGGCTGGTCCCGTTACGTGCAGGCTGGACGGGCACCTCCGTGTTGCCCGGCAAGAGGCAGCGCAGCACAGCAGCGAGGGAGGTGGCCGTGTCAGTGCAGCGGCAGGATGCCCACCCGTGGAGGTGACTCTTTCAGACCAGGACAGGCTCAATCATACCGCCTGGACTGGAAACCTCCTTCTTCCGCTTGAACATATGTATGTTATAGTGTCACGTATCATCTACAAAATCTTCAGGTGTTTTATACGAACTATGTATGCAGGCGCACGAATGCTTGTGCATAATACCGCTATTTTAACTTTCCTACAGACAGAATTCTTTCCCTGTACTGGATAAGAAGAAGCTGCCAGCCTTGGGGCAGCTTTTTTTTTTTTTTCCCCTTATACCACATTAAAACGTTGCCATTCAGACTGAATTTTAGTGTGAATCATCTGATCACATTGATGCTTCGGTATGTAAGTGCAGAATTCCCTTTTGGCATTAATGGCATTTATGACAGAAGCCAGAAGAACTTTTTCAAATTTAAAATGTGGTAATATTTTGCCTTCTGGCTATTTTTAAATTTTTATTTTATTTCTGCTAAACTAAAAGAAAAAACAATCTAAAGAGATTTACATGAAAAAATATCAAAATATCATTGCACCACCCTGAAGGAGATTCTCACATAAGGTTTCTCTCAACAGTTTTTTGCATAAATTTTGTTGCTGTTGTTGTTGTTACGGAATTATTTTATATTTTATTAAGATAATTCTGAGCTCATATGCACTTTTCATTCTACAAGATGTGGAACTACTCTGTTAATGGCGGGCTAGAAGCGATAGGCAGAACCACTGAGAACTTGTTTGGAAGAGACTGAAGCGGAAGAACACATACGACCCGTACAAAACCATACTGAGCATTGTATTTCTACAAAAGGCAACTGTCCACAGGCCTGAGGAACACAAGATGCTGGGATCTCATGTTCTGTGTCACAGAGAGCCCGTGCCGGCTCTGCTTCTGGATTTCATCAGGGCAGCCCTAGCTGAGCGCGCTTCAATTTAACTGGGGAGAAGCAACGCCCTGGGCTTCAGCACAGTTTGTGGGGAAATTATCAAGAATAATGCTAGGCATTTCCTCCGGCACCTCTGCCATGCTGACACCTGCATTATTTCGTTTCACTACGACCATCGCTGTTACCCAAGCTATCAAAACTAAAACTACATGCACTGCAACTCTCCTCCACCGCTATCTTTGGTATAGTGATTATCACCAAAAAAAGAACAGAAAATATGACTATGCCCTAATCCTGCCAATGTTGGCACATCACTAATTTTACATGGGTGAGCAATTCTGGCAAAGCGTCATATAAAAACCTAGTTGGGCTTATGCATTCTTGCAGTATTACTATTATGATACATTAAGTTTATTTTTCCATATAGAAAGATAGAATTGATGATGCCTGCGTTAGGAGACAAGAGGAGTGTTGAAGGCAGCAACATGAGCCCCTATTTTGATGAATTACAAACACCAAGACTTTTAATACAAATTAATATTTAGTCAGAACATCAAAGCCAAGTGCTCAACCCCAGATTCCAAATGCAGCTTTGAGCACCTGAAGGAAAACACACAGTTTCTCAGAGCTGCTAAGCACACACAAATTTTGCTGAAGCTAAAAGGTGGCTGCAACAGAAGCCAAGTAGAACTTTCTAAAAATCAGGTTTGCTTTCCTTGGCAGCATGAGGAGCATTTGGAAATGACTTCTACCCCCCATAGTTTCCATGAAGCTTTCATGGCCGTGTTGTGGAGAATAACATCATCAACGTGGCTTAAATGGCTCTGAGTTTCCTGCTGTGAGGTCTGCATAAGAATGTTTAATGTATAGCTATAAAATTACAGACAGTGTTGTTTACATCAATAGCATTTGCTATGACCTACCAAATTACCCTTTATTCTTTAAATCAGTAGTTTCCAAGCTTGATTTTCACCAAGGACCGGAGTCGTTGCTGAAA
Organism: Chionis minor; assembly: GCA_013398295.1. NCBI lineage: Eukaryota > Metazoa > Chordata > Aves > Charadriiformes > Chionidae > Chionis > Chionis minor. The sequence continues at coordinate 378,600 of VZSF01004659.1, read as the reverse complement.
AATTACAGTGGAACTAATAATGGTATTATCATAATAACAGTCCAGCACTATCATAATCCCTATTAGTGAATTAACATCTTTATGACTCATGGATGCCTTTTCCCACCTCACCCAGACACCTCTTTCATTCATGCCTTGTTTCAACTTTCCGCTGCCCCATTTCAACCATTTTGCCCTATCGGATAGCTGGTACCATCCACAAACCACTTCTCACGACGTCTTGAACATCTCGTTCTTTTCCTAGGAGGGGTAGGGACTTGTGACCCCACAGGGGTACTGTTCCCTCTTTCCATCCTTAGGAGGATTTCTGATCATTTGCAAGTTTATGCTCAGGGAAGAGACCTCCCCTTGGGCCAAACCCTTCCAGGCAGAGGTACCACATGGAAATCCTGGGGCATGGTCACTGCTCCGCTTGGGTGAGCCCCCTGTGTGCTCCCAGAGAGGGGCAGCAGGCTCAGCGTGCTGCAGTGCCAAAGACCTGTTTCAGTACCTCATCAAAAAAAACCCTGAATGCAGACACTCACTGAATGCCTTCAGGGCATCTAGAATAAAACCATAATTGTACGTGTGAGCTATAATCCCATGTCACAAAATCCCCCATGAGAAGCACATGAAAACAACCCGGGGAACAGAGCAGCACAGTGCTTGCGCTGTTTTCCTTAAATGTGTTTGCTTAAACTTCAGGGAGTGGCTGGTTTTGACTGAAAGCACTGACAGGCCAAACCTTCCCGAGAAACTTCTCTCAAAGAACTTCATCCTTGAAAACCCGCTACACTGATGTAGCTGCCGCCAGGGTCAGAAAGATACCTGCTTATCAGCACTTTTAAATGCTTCCTATGCACTTTGTACAAGCTTTTCCCGCCAGCTTTGAATTTCAGGCTTCATCAGATTTAATGGAGCACTGTAGCCGTCTTTGTGGCGTCAACACTTTTCTACGGTCTCCTCTTGAGCTGCAGACTCTCTCCCTGCTATCACACCAGAAAACTTTTTGACCCTGACTTCCAGACCTGCATCTCCCACTAACTGCTGCTGAAATGGGGGGTCCGCCCAGAGCCAGGTTGCTGCCAGCAAACTGTCAAGGGGAATACCTTACAGTGCTCCCCACCCACCTAAATCCTTTATTACTAAATAATGCATAAATATAGATGATGTGTTTCCAGATTTTTATTAACCACGGCTCTTTTAATGGGACTGTAACTCAAGAAGTCCTGTTATAAAGGTGCAAATGGAGATATGACATGGAGGGAACCATGTTTTGGTTTGGGATAGCAAAACGCAGGCACAAAGGACAAAGGAGAAGCGAGTGTAGCTGCGACCACGGTTCCTGGGTTTTGGCACAGGCAGACGGTTGTCTGAGGGCTGGAGGCACCAAGACTGAGCTGAGCAGCCCCCAAAACTGCCCCATCACCTTCACTGTCAGCCCCACGCTGTGCCCGTTGGGGACAGGCAGTGAGCAGCAGCAGGGTTATTTTACTCCCATCTTCAGGGAGACCAAACTCGGTTTTACTGAGGCTGGAAACATGTTTTGGATCAGCCATGGGGTACCACAATGGTTCCGCAGCCTCGAAGGCCATGGGGTTTGCACAGGGCTGTTGTGCCGAGCCCTCGGCATCTCCCCGCTTCAGGTAGGGCTTCAGGCAAGGGCTCAAGTGGAGGGGAAGGGAGTCTGAAAACATGGAGCAAAGGGAACTCCCCTGCACCACGCTGAGAATTGTTTCCAGCGGCTAAGACAAGACACTATCAGCAATAAGCAGCATTAGGTTATGGCACACTAATTATTTACTCTTGTTACTTAAATGTATTTGAGGTACATGTATCCCTCTCAAAAGGGGCTACAGCTCCATTGAAATCATTGAATAATTTTTAAAAACCACTTAATATTAATAAAAACATTGCAAACACGGATGTTCAATCACAAATAATTATGTTTCCAGATGGTCATCATATTTATTCCATGTCAGTTATTTGGTGGAAGACTATGATGCTTGCTTTATTGCTTTAAATCTGTTAAAAAGCATCTTCTCTATCCGGTTTCTGAGGTTGTTGCACACAATAGTTGAGAGGCCATGACCCGTAAAAGTCAGAGGTTAATTTGATTTTCAGATACATCAGCTGGAGCAAGCAGAAGGTCGTGCAGATTACCTATTGTTGTGGCAATATGTTTGCTTAGGGCATTTCCCGCGGTTGCCTCTGCTGCGGAAGCAGAGATGTTTGGACAATCCTGTTTGCACTTTTTCCCCATCAGCCTGCTCCAGAGCTGAACAGACTTCTCCCTGATGCGACCTTTTAGTCTGATTTTAGGCCTCCAGTATTGGTTGGTGGGTGGGTTTTTTTTTTTTTTGAGAATATCTGAAGAAGCCACAGTTTCTGCGATCTCAGAAGGGCCTTTAAGTCAGCCCAGTGGGTGCGTTGCAACACAACTGAAACGGGCCCAGTTCCCAACCACTGAAACTGCTCAGCATCACTATATGCAGGATGGCCATAACTGGTAAATTACTAATGCTCTCCTACGTGTCCGTCCCTCAGCCAGCAGCACTGTCGTACTGAACGAAGTCCTGGGTTTTATTCACTGATTCAGTTCAAATCAGGAGAAATGAAGCACATATAACTGGGCAAGCTATTTTAGGAAGAAGCATGAAAAAAATTTTCTATTCTTTTTTTTTTTTTTTTTTAAATCCACTCTGCAGAATACTGTCAAAAGCCATAGCTTCTAGTTCATGGAAAAGGAAGTAAAAACCAAAGACAAATCAAGCCAAAAAAATGCCAATAAATAAAACAAGGTGAGGAAAAATCCATTTAAATGTAACTGTCATAAGCATTAATAAAAAAGACCGGTCAAGTTATAAAACAAGTATGGGGGGCAAAAAAAGCAATGTGCTCGTCCAAGCTAAAAAGGGTTCAGGTCCCACACTACTGATACAGGTCTTTGCTGAAAAGGCAGTAGATACTATAACAAGAGACCTTTGATGGATGCTGTAGAAGAAAGGACAAAATTTATAGTGTCTTATTACACAACTAAACCAGGAGAGCTTCTTTTTTCACTTTAAAACAACATGATAATTATTTACATACGCACTTTCACTTCTTTGTAAAGACTTTTGGAAGTGCCAATAAATTCTAAATACTTGCTTTTGCCTTGTTTTTTCTTGTTTCTTTGGCTATATGACTGCATATTATTCGTCACATTCTGAATGATAGCATGTTAATATCAGAACACTATGTATTTGGGAAAGCAGATAACCAGGCTGACTGGCCAGGCCTGTGCAGGGCCACAGGCACCTCATGAGCAGTGCTGGGAAGAAAAAAATGAATGGGAAAACCAGTTTCCATATTCCTGCTTACAGAAGATGAGCAGAAACATAAGAGTTAAATACAACAGTAGCATAATTTCTTTAACTATCTCTGTCATCATTCAGTATAGCCAGTGATTTTTGGCAGCATAAAACATCTGGTAAATTCAGCCTGAAGTCTAGGAGCATGGGGTTTTGACAACTTCCTCCAAAATCCCACTTCCTTCCTTGGCAAGGCTGGCTGAGAATGAGTGCCACATAAGGCACCTGGGATTTTGTATGCCCAGGCTGACATTTAAACCTTGAAGTTTTGCCAGAACTGTACGTTTGATTAATATTTAAAAAAACAAAAACCAACCTGCCCAAAATAAAAAGGAGAAAGAAAGAACAAGAAGAAAAACCAAACAAACAAACAAAAGAAGTACTGTCAAACGTTAGGCAAGGCATGACGGTTAAGGCTCAACCGTGCCGCGGACAAGCCCCTTGCCAACACGCAATTGAAAGCCGGTACCTGGCTGTCCCGAGCCGCAGGAAAGCTTGTACAGCAGAAGCCGCAGCCCAGATGTAGGGAGAGGATCCTTCTTGGTGCTGGCCATCTGCTCCCGAGCCGCTGTCGGCACACAAGGAGCCCCTCGCCCGCCCATCCCGCTTACTCTTGAAACAGCCCCATTTACGGAGCGTCTGCAGCGAAGGCAGCTAAAATTCCCCACTGTTTGGTATATACAAAACATTTCCCTGTGTGTTTAAGCCATGTGTAACTCAGGCACGAGTCAAGACCATCTTAGATTCTGAAACACATTTTTACTCAACCCAAAATGTCGAGGCAGTTAAAACACATGTGCCTGGGCTCAGCCAAGCTTTTAGTGCGGCCCCACAACTCCAAGGACCTACAAATACCCACACGTCCTTTTACCTGCTCATTTTCCTGCTGTCTCCACATTGCAACCAATTCGATTACTTTCCGGTTTTTTGCTGAGACTGCCAGCAAAAGTGTTGCCATCACTGACATTTTGAAGCATCACACAACATCGCCAGGGCAAGATGTTCTCTCGCGGGAGCCAGGGCAAAGGAGCCCCAGAGAGGATATAATCATTTTGCTCCACCTCCCCTATGAAAAGCCACCAACGGGAGAACATAAACAAGCTAATCCCTATTCCATCCCATTATTAGCAGATTTAGCTACAGGCATTAAAAAGGAGCAGATAATGGAAAGTAAGAACAGGCTGTAGAAGCAAAATCGTGGCGATGATGTTTATTGCGAAATTAGATGTTCATTTTCAGGATACTTGCAGATAGACTCTTGTAGAAAAAGTCATTCTGTACGTTTTGGCAAACGTGAAATTCTTACAGGCTTAGAGGCAGCTTACGTTGAAGTATTTGTTTATATTTATACAGATTGCAAGCAGCTACAACTGTTACTGTGATTGACAGTCAATTAAGATCCCTCTTTAGGGCCTTTTTTCTGCCTGGGTACCTAAACCAGAGCTGCCGTCTTGCAGCTCAGGGTGTTGCACTTATTATACCCCCTCCATCGTTAGAAGGGGTAGGAACCCACTTTTCCGGCATGAATGCTTTCACCGCTCAGCTGTATAGCGTAATTTTGAGTCAGGACAGGGCTGTGACAGGGCTCTGCTTTGTGTCTCTTCCTAAATATTTCTGGGAAGACGCAGAAAGTATGAGTCTGCAAAAGCATTAGGGAGAGACTCTGCCAGGGAACCGGGCACCTGGGTTCCAGCCCTTGCTTTGTTCAAGCCCATCCTGATTCAGTACAATAGCTGTGCTCTGAAAATACCTTCTAGATGAACTCCTGCTGGTGAGAGGAATCTCTAGCTTTTGGATCCCAAAAAGCATGGGGTTTTAGCCATTTGGCGGGACCAAGAATGAAGGTACTCCTCCATGAACACTGAATTAAGGGGGGGTAGACAACTTCTGGCTCTAAATCCTACCTGCCGCCCCAGGGATCCTGGCACGTCCATGTTGCATATCAGCATGAAACCCACCCATACAACAGTTTTATCCCTAGTTTCATCCTACTCTAAATGAAACCTTGGATGTTTGCTTGCCCTTCCCATGCCCCAGCCTGCACTATGCAGGTCTCTGATACAGGCAATGCTCAGAGAAGGACCTGCAGATGAAGGGCACTGTGCCATGAAAGGTGAATCTAGCTATAGCCCCTGCAGCCTGGCAAAGCAAAAATACTGATGGGTTTTGGTCACCTTTTGGTTAGAACAGTAATGGAAAAAGAACAGTTTGCCCTAAATTCTGTGCTTGAGGATGAAATACACAGGGATTTGCCCCTGATACCGTTTTGTGGATTTGGCCTCTTTGGGTTGCCTGCAGCCTTCAGTGGGACTACCTGACTCGTGCTCCGTGGAGGACTGGATTGGTTCCCAAAGCCTTGGGACCATCACAGTAACCATGTCCTGCTGAAGATGCTCTCTCAGAACTTTAGTCCCCTAAGTCTCTCAAAAGAAAATCCTGTGTGTGAAATTAATATTGACTAGAGGGTGGTACAGTAGAAATCAGATATAGCAGAGGAAACATACCACTCCAAGTATTGCTAGTATTTACTTATTTTTAAATTTACTTGGTGCTCTTACTTGCAAACTGGCATGAGCACCGATGGCTTCAATCTTGTCAGCTCTGATAAGCCTAGAGATGCTGGGCGTTGCTGCAGGCGCAGACGGGAGATCTGGTATTGTGGGAAGTAGGATTGATGTCTTAATAAGTGGCATTTTCTCCTCCACATCACTATGATGCCTCAGGCACTGTGCTTCTGAAGGGCCTTTCTCTGAAGATAAAGAGCTTCCTCATGCTTATTAAAGGTCGCGCAGTACTTTTGAAAAGGTAAGAATAAACTCATTGATCGCCACATGACATGGTCATCTTCCTAAGCAGAATCATGTGCTCCGAGTGTTTTTTGTGTGAGGGATTAACAGAGAAAAACTACCAATTCTTCCTTCAAAACTGATTTTTTTCCCCCCTGCAGATACAGTCTCATCACCAACACCACCTATTCTGACATACTCTCTGAATTAATTCAGCAGCAGAGTTCACACCTGTGGACATTCTGCACTTCTGTGATAACATGACATAGAAGTTCATGCCAGGGGACATGGGGCATTCATCTCACATTAGACCTACTTCTGCCCTCACTGACGTCTTTAGGAGTTTTCCCATTGCTTTTATTCAGAGCATGAAAAGCACAGGAACCAAAGCAAGCAAGCAACGCAAGGTATAAACAAGGTACAAGCAAGTCAGAGTCACACTGCTGAAATAAAATGCATATTCCTATGAGGCAGAGCCCCAAGTATTTCCATGTTCTGTAGCAGAAACAAAAAAGGGACTGCACCAGAATTACTTTTGATCATCAGAAAATGCATGAACACATTGAGCGAATGGACTTCCGTTGAATACACTTCCAACCATTCCACATACCCTCTGCTCAACTACTCTGTATATTTGAGAGCCAGACCCAAAGTCCTTGCAGAGAAGTGGTTATTTTGTCTTGCAAGCTTTTCATTTTTTTTTAAAGTAAATTTTGTTATGGTTATTTAAAAGTGGCTGGAAAGGCAGAAATACGTAAATAGCATATTTATATGTTTATATTAAATAGTATCTTCATATATTTTTATTTTTAGAGAGAGAGAGAGCGAGCCTCTGATAGCCATAAGTTTTTCATTGGCTGTAGATATTTGTCTCCTTTCCCTCAGGTTGTGGGGGACAAGTTGATAGCTGGAGGGCAGGGCTGCCACTCAGAAGAATGTCAGCGGGCTGGAGAAACGGGATGACAGGAACCTCCTGAAGTTCACCAAGAACATATGCCGAGTCTTGGAACTGGGATGGAGTAAACCCATGCTGAGGGCTGACTGTCAAGAAAGCATATTTGCAGGATAAGGGACCTCGTAGACAACAAAGTGAATATGAGCCACCAGTGTGCCTTTGCAGCGATGAAGGCCAACCACATACTGGGGTGTATTAGAAATACTCAAAGGAAGAGATCATACCCCTCTCAATGGCACTTGTGAGAATATCATGTCCAGTTTGGGGGTCCCCAGCTGACCTATTGGAGCAAGTCCTGCAGTGAGCCATCAAGATTGTCACAAGAAGCCGCTGAGAGAAGTGGATTTGTTCAGCCTTTAGAAGGCAAGGCTAAGGGACAGAAGCCTTATTGCTGTCTTCAACTACCTAATAACAGGGTAGAGAGAGGAAAGAGTCATATTCTTCTTGGAGGTGAACAGTGGTGACAGGCAACAGACACAAACTGCAATGGAAATCCCAAATAGACATCAGGAAAAAAAATTTCATGGGTGGTTGGTTGAAGATTGGAACTGGTACCCAGAGAGGCTGTGGTATCTCCATCCTTGTAAATACTGAAAACTTGACTGGATAAGACTCTGTACAATGTAATATAACTTTAAAGATGGCCCTACTTTGACAAAGAAGTTGGAGCACATGATCTTCAGAAGTCATCTCCAATCAGAATTATTCTACCTTTGTATAAAAGTTTATTCTCTGAGTAAATCTGTTTTCATCATGATTAAAATGCACTTGAATTTGTTCAATGCTGAATATGATGCATGGCAAGGTGGCATAACATAAATCAGATGCTTCAAAGAGCTCATATGAATGTGTTTCTGGCCCACACACAGCTTCACTAGCTCCACGGCATGGTTAGCCATTCAGAGAGAAAAGTACATTTATACCAATATCACAAACAAGTTTGCATTTTTAAAAAAATCCAGCTTGCCATCTTTCCTTTGCGTTAGTCATGGGATTACAGGAGGACATAATTTTCAAACATTTGCATAGAGAATTCAGCCTCAAAATTTTATTTAAAGTCAACATCCAAACTTTTGGAGGTCTACCTACCACCAAAGAAAAATGTCTGGCTTGGACCAGATGGACCGCAGGGTATGAGATTTGAGGAACTCACTGAGATCTGCCAGGCCTGACCGTTTCTTCCTTTGAGAAGTGAGCTTCACCTTTGACTCAAAAGTCAACAACACGATCCTCTTTCCCAAAGAGAACTGAAATCAAAGCATCTCTATACTTTTCAGCATGAAGAGACCATATCATACCTGTTGTATCCTTATAGCATTCTTCTGCCAGAGGCAAGCATCCACAGAATTTCAAACAGCACACAGATTTGTTTTGAGTGGTGAGCCGTTAAGCTGTCTCCTCATATGTCTGATCTGAGCTTTTCCTTGTCATCTTGCAGAGATAATAATTTAAAGCCTAACAAGCCTATATCTACTTCCTTATGTTTCTCCCTCACATTTTGTGCGAAGTGGTGACCGCAGGAGGGGCAGGAGGACAAACACTGCACCCTCTCTGTTTGAGTTTTAAGTCAATGGTATTTTTCAAAGTCTTTGGGTCAAACAAAATGCAAAGTTTAGTCTGCTGGTGCAGCCTCTCCAGGAGTATTTTTGATAACCTGAGAGGGGCTCTACTTTTACACAGAAAAAAGGAACTTCTCCAAGATACAAGCTCTGCTCATGCCCCTCTTCTCACTCCTGTCTTCTCCAGGTGGCAGGTCCATTAAAGAAGTAGTGAGGGAAATGGGTGCTGGAGTGCCTGTCTGATGAAAAAACACTGGCCATCAAACAAACAAAAAGTAGTATAAAGAGATTTTCCTTGGATGGAAGATGCTGGAAATAAACTGGGACTGGACAAATCAAATACAGTTCAGGCCAAGGGGATTTGGGAATCCCATCACCTAAGGCTTGCCTTCCCCTGTGACAGGTGAATATCATGAACTGCCCGTTATGGCACCCAGACAGAGGGCCTGTGGGGAAAAAAAAAAAAAAGTCCTTTATTTCTTTTTATTTCTCAGTATTTTTCTTTAAAGTAACAACCTCTGCAGCCTGACCAGGAAGCAAACAGAAATGCACAAAAGGAGAACTACAAGGTTTCCATTATATTGCAATCAAATGACGAGTTAATAATGTCAAGAATTTTCTGACCTAAAAGAGATTTACTGTTTCTCAAAATATCTAAAACATCAGCCCTAGAAATGACTAAACAAGAGAGGAAAAATAACCATCTCCTCCCTCCCAAAGGAGGTATATCTCTAATGTTTAATTTGGGGTGGATATTTTTCCAACTCTACTTCAAGTACCTCTTAACACACTCTTAGCATCCCTCTTCACTAATCTACTTTTTGCTCTGCAGACAGTATTAATAGACAGCTTTATCATGACAACTAGTAAGCGCCACATCACCCTTACATTTCTCACATCTGTACGCGAGGAACCCGGAGCAGACGCAGGCATTGTTGGAAATCAGCTATTGGGAGGTCGTTTCATCATCAGAAACGGAGCGTGCTCGCAGGGCTTCGTCTCCAAAACTGCAACCGCATGCTCAGCCCTACGCCGGCTGGTTCCTAGTATGAGCCAGGGAGATGACAGCCCATCATCCCCACCAGCCGTGCGTGGCGACTAACCAGCCTTCCCCTGCGAAGTCCCAGCACGGCGCTGCTCTCATGGCTACCTGCTCCGTTTCGGAGGTTGCTCGGCCTGCCGGCAAGGCTCACGGCTCCCAGGAGCGCTGCGGTGTCACAGGGCACGGACACGGCCTTGCGGGAGAGGACAGACATCCTTCCATGCTCTTGCTACCCTTCCCCTCACCCCGCTTCCCTGGAGCTCGGCCCACCCAAACCGGCGACCTTTCCGTGCGTTTGGGTGGGAGTCACTTCCAGCAGACCAGCCAAGTGGTTTTTGCGCACACGTACGACACGGTCCACAATGGCACAAGCCAGGGAAGGAGGGGTTAAAACATCTGCGCCCTCAAATATGAAGATACTCAGCCGCGTCCTTTCACTCTTTGCTCCAGGACAGCGTCCCAAACGCCGGGCCGAGCGCGGGGGCTCCCGGGGCGCTGCCCCTCCATGTCTGCCGGCGACCCTCAGGCAAGACCCCTGGCCTCCCCAGGCGGGCAGGGGGATCCCGCGGCCGGCTGGCTACGGGGACTCCCTGCAGGCCACCGCCGCCGGCCTGCCATCGCGGCGAGCGGGCCCATAGTTCTTTTTCACGGCAACCGGTTTTGGACGAAACACCCCTTTGCCGTGTGTAGGGAGGGGGAGACGGATGGTTCACCCTTCCGGCGGGAGCGGCGTCCCCCAGCATCAGAGCGCTCTGCCCGGGGCTGGGACGGAGCGTCCCGCTCGGGCTGCGCTGGCTCAGCCCCCGCGGGCGGCGACCGCCCTCCCG
>VZSF01004659.1:318523-367337 GCA_013398295.1 Chionis minor | reverse complement strand
GGGTGCTGGCGTTGCCGGAGGCGCCGTCCCGGGCCTGCGCGGCGCCGCGGGCAGCGGGAGCCGGGAAGGGGGGGCGAGGGGGTGGGCGGCATCGGCGGGGCCGGGTTGCACCTGGGCAGCTCGTTTCTGGCGCGCCGAGGGTGCAAACGGTCCGGTGCCCTTGTAGGCGCCCGCCGGAGCGGCCGGTAGCCCGGCGGGTGGAGGGTGGCAAAGGGGCGGCACCGGGGGCCGGGGATGGAGCCCCGCCGGTGAACAACTGTCCCCATTCTTGGCTGGGGAATGAAAGGGGCCATTGATGGGAAACCCGGCTTGGCTCGTGCGTGGGTAACTGCTTCCCGCTGTCCCGAAGAGGTGAAACGTGCGGGGTTTGGGGCGCCTTCCTCCGGACCCCACGGCCATCGCGCTCGCTGATGGCGGCTGCTCGCTTGCCAGCCAAGTGCTTTCCAGTTTGGGGGCGACCCTTGAGGAACAGGAGCTACAAACTGCAAGAGAAATCCGTTGACCAGCCCCAAAACTGGGCTTGTCCAGCAGTGCGGTGCCCTGACTCCCCTCACGCCATGGTATTTACTTTAGAGGGTGGTTGGTCGCGACCTGGTTGTAGCCTTGAGCGCAATCAAACTAAATGATTGCGCGCAGCTCCTTAAATACCGGCTAGGCAAAGGGCAGCGTTTGTTTGGATGCAGATCCTGCTGCTGGCAGTGGGAGTAGCTGCGGAGGCAAGGCATGTCCTTGCACTTGGTTCTTGTATCAGTACACGCGTTGTTTTCTTGGTTGATACTGGGAGCAGGACTCGGTATTCGGTTTCTCTCTGCTGCTGTCTCAAAGCCTTGACCGTTTCTGGCCATCCATGTTGCTACCAACTCCCAGGTGACATAAGTTAAGCTAAACAAGCTCTCCCAAGCGACACGCTGTTTGGCCGTAGAGCAGGGTCTCTTCAGGCATCCATGAATTCCCAACAAAGCTACTGCAAAAACTACAGTGAAGGCTTCATGTTGCTAACGAGCAATCACTAGCTTTATTTAAAAGGTTGTTACATCATTGGGGATGCCGAAATGGGAAGAGATTTAAAGAATTTTAAATTGGATTGTTCTCTTCAGATTATTAAAGAATTGGAGAGGCTACTGAGAAAATTCCCTGGGAACCATAAGTTTAAATGTTTAAAAGTGAGCTCTAATTGTTCTGCTACTATAATAGTCCCTTAAAAAGCAGTGCTTTACCAAAGCAAGTAAGTGCTGCTATTTTTAGCTTAGGTGAGGTGCTGTGGCTTTCGGCAAGTAACTGTAATTGCAAGTCGGTGACAAAGTGGAAGGGAGGTTCTTTGGTTCCCAGGTACGCACATCCCCTGCTGCCCACAAGCTTTGCTTGAGCTGTCGGGCAAGAAAAACCCTGGGTGCCAGAAAGTGAAAGCCCAGGTGGACCTTGTAGATGAAACCTTCTGGGAAGGAGTGTTTGGAGATAAAGGGCTCTGGTGATGGTGAAAAGAGAATACGCCAGGATCGTTTTCATATACTTGTTATACTTTTGAGCTTTAAGCGGTTTGATTAATTGGGAGGTGTAAAAAAGTCACTGGCTTTCTCAGTTCCTATTGTTATCTGCGTGAACAGGGGTTGGGCTTTTGCATTATCTCTGGTTTTGCTCTTTTCTTTTTCTCATTCCCTTCCAGTGTGGTTACTGGTTCCAGTGCTTTTACTGGAGTAGAGCTCAGTGAAAGGTACTCCTTGGAGAGAGAGAGAGAGAGAACTAGTGAATGTGTTACCAGGCTCTTCCCAGAAACATCTGTATGATCTTCCAAAATGGGGTGTTTGGTTGTAACCGGAAGATGTCACAATGCTTGCTGTGCAGAAACTAAAAGGAAAGCAGCGCTACCAAAATGGCAGTGTCCTCCAAAGGCAAAGCAGTACAACAGCCATTAAAGAATAAAGAAAAAGAAAGAAAGAAGGACAAACTTGGGTTTTGCCAAATAAGCCTTTTTCTTTTTTTAACTCCTACAGAGCTATTACCAGGCTTTCTGAAAATAATTGTGAGACTTGCTCGAAGGTATACGTTCAAAATACCTCTTTTCCTTCTGGAACGCATTTGAGTAATATTGAGAAAAGAAATGGAAAAATACCAGGAAGGTCAAATTGCTATTATACATACTCTGAAGTTCATTTGCTTGGAGGAAGCGGGGGATGAAGTATTTTTATGCTATTATTGAGCATTGTGTTAGCGTCTGCGTTAAGGAGACTATCAGAACAGTGTTTGCCTTTCGTTACAGTACAAGTGAACGCTTGCAAGAATGTTAGGAGGAAGTTTGGTGTCCTCAGAAGGAGCTTGTGACATAACGCAAAGGTCAGCCATTTAACTCACATTTTACTAGTTTGCTTTGGTATGAAGGAATATATGTGTTGTACCCGCAATGCTGCGAGAGCCAGCTTCCCTGAGCCATTTCTTTTCCCTTGTTTCCACGTTGCAGCAAATCAACAAAAGCAATTCCAGTGTTTTGTTGCCTTTGGGCACTGAGATTTTTACTTCTTGAAGTTAAGGACAGGTTTGTTGTAGACTTAGAAGGCAGGGATTTGGCCCAGAAGGTGTAAGGAGTGAGTGTGTACCGTATTTATCGTGTCTGCCCTGATGGCATGGGCTCTCCACACAGCAGGGTTTGGATCGCTGGATTTATGCTCCACACTCAGCACCAGCATCTGTCTCACTGTCTTTAGGAGGAAACTTTGTCTCTGAGAAAAGATCACCTGGAGGCTTTGGCTCAGGAAAGCGCTTGCAGTGTTCATGTTCTTTAGTTGTAAAACATGTCAGTTTACAGATGATACTGGAGCTCCTTGGTGTTGTCGTGTTGGCATTTCATCCAAGCTGGAGAAGGCATTTTGGGGTTAGACCTGGTTCCCTTGCGAGTCTAAAGCAGTCTGAGTCCACAAAATATGTAGGCTTTTTTCAGGGACTTCCTCTTGTTCCTCTGATTCTTGAGGATAGGGATTTCAAACTAACTTAGGTGGTGATAAAGAAGCCCACCCTGTTGACTGTTTCTTCTCCTTAGTATTTGTGGTATATACCTGTTCATCTGACTTGCTCCCCTGGAACAAGCACTTCTTCTCCTCTTTTTCTTGCTTATCTCATACTGAACTTTTTTGTAATAGATATTTTTGCAATATTGCTCATCCTTGTCATGTATTTTAACTTATTTTTAAAATTACCTACTTATATCTCTGGTATTATGCAGTGAAATGTAAGCTAGCCTTTATTTTTTATTATTAGCTTCCCCTGTTTTAATAGTGTGATCATTATGCAAAGCATGTAGGCAGGCAAATGGAAATCATCAAAAACATACTTGATGCTGGGATAAAACATCATTGCTTCCTGAAATTTCAGTGGGAATCCCACAGGGACTCGGCTTTCCCTAGTTGGTAAGCAGCCTGAAAATTGTCTTCGAAACGTCTCTCTTGCTGTGTCTTCCTTGCGTGAGAGACCTGAGACCTTGAGTTTCAGTTCATCTCATGCTACAGGATGGCAAAAGGCTGGTAGATGTTTCACAGAGATACTCTTCTAGCACAAACACTTTTCTAATGGTCAGCAAACTCCATAGAAGCAAAATGAAAGTTGTATCCCGCATCCAGTAAGCTTTTTAATTGTCTTTAAAGGTATAATTTTCCTTAGAAATAAACTTTTCCTTTTTAATCAAGGGCATCTTTAAGATAGTTCTACTGTATGTGGCTAGCTGGTGTGTATCAGGAATGACCTGGGGAGAGGGTAGTCTGTTAACAAATACTCATTTAAGTCTGCCTTTAATCCAGAGGGGTAAGGAGATTTGCTGCTCTCTGAAAAGTTAAGTGATTTATTTGAGTAAGGGGGGTAGGGGCGACCCTGTCTGACACTTTATTTACTTCTTGCCCTCACTCCCCTCCGCCGGCAGCTGCGCTCCGGAGGCCACAGTGCTCTTCCAGACCTTTCCCTGTCTCAGCCGCGAGCTGGTTTCTGAGCTTCTGCTTGGATTGCCCTGTTACTGGGAGGGAAATTTCTTCTCTAGTCCCTTTCTGTGCTGTTTTCAGTGTGTTGCGACCTCTTCCCTGCAGAGCTTCTGCTAAAGCTGCCCTCAGCCCCTGCGTTAAACTCAAAGTAACTGGCGAAGCGGGGGCAGTAGCATAGATGGAGTATGTAACATGAAATGGCTCGGATGGTATTCGCCTGCACCCCAACTCTGCCCAGAACATTATTTCTCATCTTTTGCCCCTTTACTTTATCTTGTTCCCCCTGTGAAGCTAGACGATGAACAAGGTGGAGCAGAGCCTTCCTCTCCTGCTTGAATTCCCTGGACTACGCGTGGCACAACAAAATAGGTGCTAGGTTTGCAAATGACAAAGGACTAGCCTGCTGCTCCTGCTGGTAGAGTTGCAGGGAAACTACAACTGAACAGCATTTTGTGGTAGAAAAACAAGAGTAGTAATTTTCCATCTATTTTGAATATGTATTCCTGGTAGTCCAAAATTCAGTACTATGATCGCTTTTCTAAAGCGTATGAATCCTGGGGACGGGACCATAGCTAGCTGCTTCTGTATCTCACGCTTTCTTTACTGTTACCTTTCTGCAGTCTCTTTGGCGAATATCAAAAGGTACTATTAAATGCACTTAAGGGAAATGGGGAAAGTCATAACTGTGTGTTGTCTGTGACCTTATGCAAAGGACAGTTTTGCCTGCCTTTTTTATTAATTTCTTAAAAATTTCTAAACGGCCCTTTAGATACCTTTGCGGCTCCAAGTTATAATAGGTAGCCAGAAACTTGACTTTTGTGGTGTGTGTGTGTTTCTTGGCTTATAATGTCAATTTATTATCCCAGCGGTGCCTTTTGTTTGATGAGACACAAAGTCCAGGCTCTTTTTCCATAATGTTACATTTCAGAGGTACTGTGGTTTCTCTGCTCTGCAGGCCTGCAATAGCAATTACATTTTCTCTCTGGTGTGGTGACTACTGACCCATAATGGATGCAGAGTTGTAGGTGAAGTATGATGACTGTGTCCTTCTGCAGCATTATTACAGTGGCCCGTTGTTAAAGCAACAACTTAAGTTCAAAGTGAAAAGGCGGGGGGGGAAGCCTATGGTTTATTTTTTTTTCCTACTCTAAGTACCCGTTGCTCTGTAAGGCGGATGATGTTGCATCATGTTCTCTCATGCTGTGTTACTTAGCTTGTAAGAAATGAAGGTACGTGAGAATTAACTGGCGGTTTTTATTAAAATAATTTCCAGTCTTTCTCAGTGATTATAAATTTTAGGTTGGCACAATCAACATAATGTTTCTTGATTTTGTGAGTTAAGATAACACAGAAGTATTTTTCCATCTGAAGTACCTTCCATAGAATCCTAGAATATCTCAAGTTGGAAGAGACTCATAAGGTTCACCGAGTCCATCTCCCTGCTCCTCGCAGGACTACCTAAAACTAAACCATATGACTAAGAGCATCATCCATATGTTCTGTCTAGACCAAACTATTTATACAAATGTTAAGCGTTGTAATAACAATCTGAAGCAGGTGAAAGCTTAAAACTCCTATGAGATGAGGTAAACCAATGCACAGAAATTGCTTGTCCTGAGTTGGACAACATGTTGTTGTTGGAGAATAGCGTAGGGCTTGCAACTACTGATCGCTTATTCTAATCCCCATTGCCTCCTATTAACAGGAGATAACACCGTAGTCATGCTCCTGTGAATTGAAAGTTACATTCTCATTTCTGGGAGCTAGTCTTTCCAACAGTCAGCTGGGAGCATGACTCATACCCCATCGGTAAACACATTTCTTGTATATATTCTGTTTGCTACAAATTTCAGGTGGATGGTACGCCTGGGAAAAAGAATACTTTTTTTTTATCTTGTTCTGTTTGGCTGTCTTCTCAGGTTAAGTACACAGAAATAAGAAATTACTTTCCTTTTTAAACTTTTCAAAATTTTGTTTACACTTCTCTTTGTCTGGATAAAATTATGTTCCTTTATTCTTTCTGTAGTTCAGAACACAGGACCGAGTAGGACCTGATGAATGAGCTAAAAGTTGAAATCCCGTACGTGTACCCAAAGACGACTAAACGTTATTCCTGCATATGAATTATTCTTCTATGCATAATGTAATGTTAACTTTAATATACATTGCCAGACTCTTGTTTAAGCCTGAGCTCATATAAAACAGCCTACAGAAACATCATGATAGTTTTAAGAGCTTCAGAAATCCTTTTCCTTGTGTAAGAGCTTACACTGTAGCATCTAATATTTATGTAATGCCTCTAATCTGCCAAGTCTCTTGCAAATAATGATTTCAGAATAACCTTGGAGAAAAATGTACATGTGTAAATATTCTGCTTCCTCAGGTGAAGAAACCAAGGCAGTGAGGATAGGCTTTGGCAAGAGGTTTGATACGAATGTGGAGAACGAATCCTGAGTTTAAGGTTCTGTGCTTGGACGACACAGTTGTTTTTCCTGCTGTTGTGCGCTTGGCTTTTTCTACGTGGTCTCTGATTTCTTAGGACTAAGGGAGGTAAAAGGAGGAAAAAAAGCTGGGGGGAGAAAGGGTAAATCATGCGCTCTGGTATTTTTAATGTACTTCAAGTTGCACACACATGATTCCTAATGAGGAAAGTATGAAATTCATCCCTCTAAGCGGTCTCATATCGCTAGTCTCCCAGTGGCTTAGGCTAGTGCTGTCTCGTGTGTTTCTCAAAAGCTCACTTGAGCATTGTCCCGGCTTCTGAGACCAGAGGGCGACTGTGTCCTCCCAGGCAGCCATCCTTTGGCCCCTTTGGCCCCGGCGCTGGTGGCAGTTGGCAGATGTTCCCTGCGAACACTCCAGCTTTCTGCGTTCGCCTTAGATGCAGCTGCATTGCTTGGGAAAGGTGTAAGTGGGAACGGCTTTTCGGAGTTATCATCATGCTATAAAGTAATCTGGCAGGGCTGTGCCCCTTCGGGTGAACCGCTTGGAGCCTGTGAATGTGATCAAATGAAACATGCTCAGTGCGACCTTGACAGGAAGCAGTGCTGCAAAGCACAGGTTGTTCTGTGATGGGATCTGTGTACCACGTGAGGAAGAAATATGGTTTGGGGGTTTAAGGACAGGTTAAGTCGGCTCTGCCTTAAGCTGCATCCTGAGTAAGACTTGGAGTAGGGGAGCGCTGTTGGTGAGTGGAGGGAGATGTCTTTGGGGGGATTTGGGCAGAGCAGACACAGTAGCTTTGCTGTGGTGGGGGGCTGGAGTAGGAGTAGGTGCTGCATGTGTGCTGGAGCAGTGTTTGTGGGGGGAGATAGGGGCTCCTGGATCACATCTACCCCGGATCTTTATCCCCTCTCTTTTGGATTTCTGTTCTGATTGAACTCGCTGCTCTAAAATGCAAGATGTCCTACTGGGCAACAGCAGCTCAGTATTAATTGTGCATTTTGTTGTCTCTTAACTGTCTGAAAATTATTTTTCTTCCTCCTCGTTGAACAAAAGAAGGAGGATGACTTGTAAAACGTGATTGCCATTTGGCAAGTTACATTTACCTGGTAGACTATATCTTTGGGATGGACAGCTGCGATACATGGTGTTACCCAGAGTGGTTTCCCTGCTCACGGGTTAGGTAGAGTAGAAGGGGTCATGGTTTCAAGTGTTCACACTGCCAAACATTTAGCACAGCTGGTGAGAGAAATCTCAGCTTGTGTTGAGCCCCTCCACCCCCGAAATCCAACAGGCGTGGGGTGGGAGTTTTATTGCATGGTAATTACAGAGGTTCAAGCATGTAGGAGGCAGCCAGTAGGTCCACTGCAGCCATTTGGCCGGCTTCACCGCTACCTTCCTGCCCAGCTTCCCCATCCAGCGGCGCACTTGCCGTCTAGTAGAAGCTGCCAGCTGTTACTTGTGGCTGTAAATGGCAGGGTGCTAAACGGTTTATGCTGCGTGAGCTGTTCAACACATGAAGCCTGTAAAATGGCTGGAGGCAGGTAGGATTCCTCCTCCCAATCCTGTACATAAAGCAAATGTTTGTCTGCAGAGTTTAGTGATCTCTAAATAAATACCGGACCTAATATTCCTTCAAGGGCAAGCCATGCTGGAGTAAAGGCAATCTAAGGGACATCTCTGGTTCTTGATCACAGCATGGTTTAATTGCTGGAGTCTGAGAGGGGAAAGGAGAAAAATAACCCCAAGCTGAGGCAGCCAGTGTTGGCAAGCGTGGTGGTTGGAGGAAGGCTCTGAGCAGAGGGGGTGTGAGCAATGCGTAGTTGGGGAATGCCAAAATACAGACCCTGTACACGACTCAGCACTCATGCTGATTAAAAAAACCCCAAAAAACAACTCCAAAATGAAAAACCCCAACAACCTTAAATAAGAAGAGGTTATCAGTGTGCTGTGGTGGGCAAGCCTTTCTGGCATGAAGCAGGGTGGCAAATCTGGAGCTCCGCTCCTTGTTTGGGATCTGTACTCAATACAGGGAGGCTTAATGGGAATGGAGTCTGCTGGGGGAGTCCAGGGCTGCTGAGGTACAGGGAGCATGGGCAGTGCTGTGACTTTGGAGACCCTCTGGCTTGACAGAACTGAAAACGTATATATTTTTTAAAAAAGGAAAATATCGTAATGGTAAGCTGTTAGGCCTGTTCACTGCAGTGATTATCATCTGTGTTTAGCTTCAATTCATTTCCTTCCTTCCTTTTCTTTGCTACCAAGGGTTGCATGAACACCTGAGTCTTGGGTGGCCCTGGTCTTGATGGCCATGGCAATGCTTCTCCTAAATGGTCCCCATCCCCAAGAGGGGTAGGAGTCAAATGGGTCTGGTTTCCAAGAGGAAAGAGCAGTGTTAAACTAAACTCTCTCTGTCCGTCGGTTTCACTTGTCATAATGCCAGGTAGTTTTTAACTCTACTGGACATCTTGTCTGCTCGAGGAGGATCCTGTAGGCTCTGCACTTTTCCTTCTTGTGAAAGCAGGTACCGGGTCCTGGTGGTGACCGTGGCTGAAAGGTGAATATCCATTTCCAATCTCTTTTCCTCCCCACCCCCCCTTCTTTCTTCTTTTTGAAGCGCTACCATAAAGTGTAGTCCATCTTGACTGATTGTTTTTGATGCTGTTCAGGCCCCTTTGCAGGCAGAGATAACGACACTGATACCATGACTTGGGGTGATCAGCTTCATCTGACTTCAGGGAGAGAGGGTGGGGAAAAAGAGCAGGAAACCACGTACTGTCGCATGTATGCTTTCCATGGTGATTTTCTGCTACAGCCAGAGAAGAAACAGCTCAAGCTTTGATTGCATCTTTTGCTACTTTTATTTTGTACTGTAAACAATTGGGTTTTTTAAGGGGGAGATGACACAACAGTGTATGTGTGAGTTGGAGTGGAAGAAGAGCGCGTGCTGTCTGGGTGTTAGCTTGCGGTGATGTGGACCACGCTGTGATATCCTGCATACCACTGCTTCAGAAATCCTGCAGCAAAGTGTCCTTGGACTGGTGTTAGAGGTCTGTGAGATTGTCTAGGGATCCTTTCATAGGCGTAGCTCTGTTCCCAAAGTCTTCCCAGTTAATTTCTCCTTTTATTAAATCTGCTGGTCCCGTGGCTAAGTGCCGTTTGTGCTGTTGCTGCCTGTATGTGTGCCCCATTGCTTAAAGGTGCTGACAGAGGCGAGATCCTTCCCCCCCTCTCTTCCCCCTGTGAGTCCTTCTGAATTTTCCTGATTTGTTCCTCTGTCCTTTATGGCCTGTTAGGATAATTTCTACTCTCCAAACTCCCTGCAGAGAGGCAAAAGAGATCCAGCTCCAGCCAAGCTCTGCAGCAGATCTGTTTTTATTTTTTTTGGCCAACACTGATTCTTTCAGGCCAAGTGTGATTTGTCTATCTTTAGGTATGTGTTAGAGACCTGCTCGGAAACAGATGATGTGTAGCGCGTTTGTAATGCCATAAAATACTTGTCAGCTAGCACTACCAATCTGGTCCTTGGTGGAGTCTAATGTTGGAGGTGGGACTGAGGATGGGTCTCCAGCTCTTACAACTTGAACAGTGGTCCATTTTGTGGAGAAGTCTTGCAAGGGAAAAGAAGAAAAGTTACTGTGTTGTTCTTCAGAGATCTCTGTATTTTTCAGAGGTAGAAGGTCACCATGTGGACAGACGTGCTGCAGGTTCTCACCCATGAAACACTTGATACCCATTCCCTGGGGTGAAACAGGATATTTTTCATGGTGAGCTACCTGGGCAAAAGAGGCTTGTTCTTTTGTTCAGGTGGGATGTTTAAAGATGCAGCTCTTTGAAGGCTAAGAAAATACCATAGGCATTGCTGCTTTGCTTTCAGATGGGTTTTGTGATGTTTTGAAACAGTTTGAATGAAAGGGAGGTTGGACCTGGAAAAAGAAGTTGCCCAGAGTGCTACTGTGTTTTTTGGTTTAATTTTTTTCTTTTTTTCTTTTCCCCTCCTCTCTTGAGGAAAGGTACTTTTTATCCTTGGTTGTGGACTTTTTTCTTTTTGATTCACGGTCCGTGCTGCTTGTCTATGAGGAGGAGAAGGTGAGAAGCTGTGAGACTTAGTAGTGGGAAGCAAACCTTCCTTTACTTTCTGGTTGGGAAAAGCACTCCTGAAATCACTTCAGGCCCAGGTGTTGTACGGGAGAGCAGGGTCCTCTCCAGTGGGTTCAGGGTTGCGTTGGATGATCCGTTTCGAAGGCGAGAGCTGCCACATCCCCCTGCCTTGCTGACTGGGCTCATGAAGCAGCTGAGCAGCTCTGCTTGTACCCAGGAGTGCAAAGTGGTGCACCTCTGATGATTTTGGTGGCCGTGCAGGGAGCTTAGTGCCTCTTCCCATGTCATGTCCCACCCCCCTGCCATTAATTCCACTGGATCTATGTCTGTGCAAATGCCTTGGGAGGCTGCTGTGTGGGTCTTGTTTGTTGGCGTTTGTTTTGTTTGTTTGTTTGTTCAGCAGTATGTGATGCTTTGCAGAAGCCTGGGTAGTAAAACTAGGTTCCTTAAATTACTGGTTATAAGTGCTTGTAAAACAGCATTTTGGGGAAAGTGCTTTTTTTCCTGAATATAAATTAAGGGTCTTTGTTTCACAAGTGAATGCTAAATTTTGGAGTAGAAATTAGATCTAAAATCCAGTTTGAACTAGTTTTTGTTTCTCTTTGCTGAACTTATTTGTAGGTGCCTTGACTGAAAAAGAAAATTAAAAGTGGGGTTTTTTCCTCCATTTCTTTCCAAGGACTTGATCTAAGTTCAAACTTGCAATGTTTATCCTTTAGAAATTTTAAGAGTCGTACAGTGAAACCTGCATTGTATAAGTGGCGCGACTTGGGATGGGTTATGCCTTTAGATTCAGGTATTTGGTTAGACATTTAGAAATGAAAAATACTTACCATAAAGTTAACCCCAGTGAATATTGTTGCTTATATCACCACATAGATCATAAAGTTTTGTGGGTAGTTGGTCTGAAATGAGTGATTTCCATTTTGCAGAATGTAAATAGAATTTTTTCTCTCCTGTCTACCTCCTGCCCTTCGCACAAAAAAGAATCTTTTTTCAGCCATTTTCATACGTCATTTGAAGTTGAGAACTTATATCAATCACATATGCTCTCAACCATAATGCAGGAATTGGTAAGGCATTCAAACGTACACTGATCTTTTTAAATATTAAAGAAATGCAGGTCAACATCAGGCTTGGAAGGTGATTCTCTCTCCCTTACCTTGTTGCCTCCCGTTAATCACATCTCCAGTCCTGTGCTTTTGGTTCATTTCTTTATTCTTCTCAATAAATTTAATTACAATCAGTGTCTCCACAGCCCTTGCAAAATGTAGATGACAACTTCTTCAGTCTGGGACTCCCTCCGGCGTACTTCTCAATGTCATTTTAAGGTCTCTCCGTCCCTCTCTGGCAGTGCAAAGCCGGGAATTACAGCCCAGCGAGTTCCTTCAGCAGCCTCTCCAGAGTAATCCCTGAAAATCCCAGGTCTGTGGATGGTAATTCTATTAGCTGTTCAGCAAGCCGAGTCTGGAAGAATGCAGCTGGTGTGTGGGAATGTGGGAAATTCCCCATCTCTGCCTTTAATCCTGCTTTTAGAGGGGAAAAAAGTTATAGGCTAATGTGATTAGCTGTAATCCCATTCTTGCTTGGTTTTAGAAAAGTGTCTGATTCCTAAATCACAAGCTAGTTGTGTGAAGTGCTTTCATGGAGGGGATGGGGAATTATTTGGTACTCCACTCATTTGTCTTTGGAAAAACACCAGAAGGAAGAGAAGAAGAAACTCGTGTAGCCAGTAGTTGTTGCACAGCATAATTTAGAAATCTGAAATGAGGAGCATGTAAATGGAAACAGAAAATGAGCATAATCCTTTCAGGTACCTCGGTGTATGTATAAACACAGGCAAGGAACAACTTAGGCATACACTGCAAATTGCTCTTTAGAGCTTAGTAGGCCCAAAGGTTTCCTGGGATCTTGTTGTTTGGTGACATGTTGCTGCTGCTGAAGCTGGTGGTGCTGTTGGTCTAACGTGGACCAGGGGCAGAGCTGTCTCTGAGAAAAGCCGCAGCTTCTACCTGAAGTGAACAATCTGGGGATATTCCCCCCTGCCCCGCATTGAGGGGTTTTATTTTTTTCCCTTTTACCTCTAAGGAAGCGCTGGTGTGAAGCGTGAGAAGTGGTGTCGGCTGCCGGGGAGGGGGAGAGGGAGAGGCAGGACCCTCCGTGACAGGAATGGAAGAGCCTCCTGCCCGTCCCCGTGTGTGCACGCAGGTGACGCACGGCTTTGGGGGCAAAGGTCATCTTCTTGTGTGAAAGGCAAAGTGCAAACTGAGATCAAGGTCTTCCCATGCCATCCTTTACTAATAGCCGATTAGTTGTGTTTGAAGGTTTGGGGCTCCCCTGTGCCCCATGTTTGGGGAGGAGGAAGCATTGGCCTCACAGGCTTGGCCTGTTTTCTGGTTCCAGTGGGAAGGAGGGAGAAGGTGTAAAAGTACCTTGTTTGTTTGCTGGAGAAATTAGAAATAAGCATGGCCAGTTTTGCAGTCAAATGCTGCCTGAACCCTCTGGAGTGAACGGCTCTGGAGAGGGATGAGGTCCAAGGACAGAACTTGTTGGGTTTTTGTTACAGCAGCGAATTTGAAATGCTGCAGTTTAGAGAAATTGTGTGAACTGAGGCTTTCCCTTGTCTTCCCGTCAGGTTTTCCCCTCCTCTCACGCCCTTTGTTGGCAGCGTGGCGGTGGTGGCAGTGGTGGCACGGGTGGGCAGGGAGGTCCCTGTGGCAGCTGCCTCCAGAGTCCCGCTGGAGGGAGGGAGCTGCTGGGAGGGATGCCTGGCCAAAGCTGTGACAGCTTTGTGGGTCAGCTTCCCCAAAGGATTGCAGGGTGGGAGCAAGTTCCCTGAAAAGGAGCAGTACTCGCTTTTGGCCAGCGTCGAGCTGGCCTCAGGTATCGGCGCTGTCACAGTGGGTCAAACGCTTGGGAAAGGTGGGAGGGATGATGCTGTAGTGATAAAATGCTGCAATACTAATCCTATAAACATGCAGGCTTAATCAAGCTGGTGTTTTGAGGAGTCGTGTGGGACTGCCCTGTTTACAAATAAAATCTATCACTTAATTACGGTGTACGGCACACTGCCTCTCTTGCACTTGTTTACAAGCCTGACGTTTTGGTATGTGGTGTAACTGCTGTGCTCCCTCACAGCTCTAATACCGTAAAACATCTTTAGGCTATCAAATAAGTAACTGAGTGCCTTTAAAACAGCAACAACAAACACCTCAAACCTCCCCCGCTATCAAATAACCGAAGGGGAAATTTTTATTCTGCTTTCCCCTTTGAAATTATATCACACTCCCTGGAGAACTTCGGAACATGAGATGAGTGACTAGATGGATTTAGTTTTGGAGAAATGTAGTGGTGTTTGGCAAGGATAATTTGAACTAGCGTTACACAGGTTTTGAAATTACTGTAACCCCTCTAGTATCCTTCTAGAGAGCTCACTGAAATGGCTGCTTGGTGAGCAGTCGAAAAGCCAAGGACAGTGTTAGTGTAACAAGAGAAGTGGGATGTGAGAGTGGAAAATGGATTGTCTCTGTAAAAGTCTACATTTAAAGCACTGTGTTCACCCTTAATTCTGGGCAAAGCTGAAGAGGAAGAAAAATGACTGTGGGGAAAAAAAAAACCAGGTAGGAAACATAGAGGAGTTGGAAGAGAGGGAACAAAAATGAAGCCTACAACACCAGGAGACAGCACACTGAAGGTGGGTTAAATAGAGGAAAAGTTTAACAGGAATAGAAACCCCTATGACAGAAAATTAAAGGCTTTAAACAGTGATAAAAGATAATGCTCCCATGTATGACTTAGAGTATATAGTCAGAAATAATTGCTTGAGGTTGTGCAGTTGTGCAGATCTTCTTTGGTAGGTCAGTGTCTTCCGTTTCAGGATGCTCTGAGACCTTGGATCTAAAAGTTTTTAAAATAAAGTTAGAGATAGGTGCCATGAAAACCTGGACTAATTTTTTAATTTGTTCATTAAAATAGAGAAGATATAACGACTCTACTGGGCATTGAGGGGATCACTGCTATGGTTGGGTTCATTCCTGAATTAACCTGGTATTTCTCACACTTCCACCTGGAATACCTGGACTGGCCTGTGCAGCAGAAAGCAGTGCAATCAGTGGGGCACAAACTGAGCTGTTAAAATTCTTCCAAAGGTGGGGTTTTATTTGTTGGTTGGAATGATAATCAATCCAGACTGGTGTGGTTTAATCCCAGCCAGCAACTAAGCATGACACAGCCACTCGCTCACTCCCACCCCATGGGGTGGGGGGAGAATAGGAAGGGTAAAAGTTAGAAAACCCGTGGGTTGAGATAAAGACAGTTTAATAGGTCAGGCAAAAGCCGTGCATGCAAGCAAAGCCAAACCGGGAATTCATTCACTGCTTCCCATCGGCAGGCAGGTGTTCGGCCTCTCCAGGAAAGCTGGGCTCCATCAGGTGTTAGAGTTACTTGGGAAGACAAACCGCCATCACTGCAAATATCCCCCCCTTCCTCCTACTTCCCCCCAGCTTTACATGCTGAGCATGACATCACATGGTGTGGGACATCCCTTTGGCCGGCTGGGGACAGCTGTCCCAGCTGTGTCCCCTCCCAGCTTCTTGTGCACCCTCCTCTCTGGAGCCTCTCTCCTCTCAGCCACGGTGGCCGTGTGAGGAGCAGAAAAGGCCTTGACCCTGTGTAAGCGCTGCTCAGCAGCAACTGAGACATCACGGTGTTATCAACACTGTTTCCAGCACAAATCCAAAACGTAGCCCCATACTAGCTACTATGAACAAATTTATCTCTGTCTCATCCAAAACCAGTACACAGAGGAAGTACCGAAATGTGGGAGAAAGCCCTTCCATGGGGAACATAATAGAAATTGAAAGTGGCAGCACAAATCATACCAAAAACTGGTGTGTAGATTTTCTGCACGGGAAGAAAACTCCTTTTAAAAGAGAAGTTGTTTTAAGAGTGGGGATCCTTTTCATTTTAGGAGTCCATATTTAAGTACTGCATAAAGCAACTTTCTTTTATTCGATGGTGGACATGCTTATTTTATGGTATTCCAAAGTAAGAGCTTTTCCCCAGTTGAGAATTAAGGAAGGCTACCTCACCAGGAAGAAAAACAATTACAACTAGCCATTGGTGTCATGTGACATCTTATTCTTCATCTTTTAGCCCAAAACAAAAAGGCAGAAAAAATATATCTGGATACCTATTTGCATTTTCTGCTCTTTCTGGTTCTCCTGTCGAGATTTCCAGCCCTCCCGAAGCATCATGGAACTGTGGGACTCTATACTGCCTTCCCAGCATCGCAGGAGTACTGTTCGGAAAAGACTTCACAAAAATCGAGTGAACATACTGCTAGAGTAAACAGTTGAGCATTGTAACAGGCAGGTTATAAGGCACAAAAGATTCATGAGTAGCAAATGGATTACTCATAAAGATTCATTGAACAAATAGCTCAATCTGGAGCAACGGCAAGGTGGTCTTGACTTTGAAACTAAGAATGGAGTTTGGACATTGTTTCCCACATGAGGGTTTTAACAAGACCTGAAGGAATTAAAATATCCACAGTCAGTCATACTTGCAAGCAATGTGGAATGGGCTGGATTTGTTCTCAACACAGAGAACGGCACTTGCAGTACAAAAGCACCTGGTGCCTGCAGTAGTGTGTCACGCAGCATAGTGAGGGCGTGAGTCGTATACAGAGATAACGTAGCATTTTGCAGGAGAGCTTATCTTAACGAAAATTAAAAGAATGTTTGTGAATGTTCAGACAGAGATAGAGTTTTTTTCGTATAGCAGGCACGAAGTAAGAGTGGTTGGGAATGCTAAAACATCTCCATGAGCTATTATTCTCCTACGTCTGAAACAGTGGAACAGGCATTATACATATCTGCAGATAAAAGCTTACACAATACTCTTCAGCAAACTCAGTTGTAAATCAAATAGAAAATAAACCTAGTAAGCTGTGTGAGTTTAGCTGTGCAAAAAAGTAAATCTATGGGGATATGAGAGGAAGTGTGACTGGAGACTCAAAAATCAAGGTGAAAGACTTCCAACTTGGTGTTTTAGGAAACTGTGTGAAATCTGAACAAATACCTGAGATGCAAGAAATAATAGCATCGTGGCGTGTGTCAGAAATAGTGTGGCCAGCAGGACTGGGGAAGTGATAATCGCCCTGTACTCAGCACTGGTGAGGCCCCACCTTGACTACTACCTTCAGTTTTGGACCCCTCACTACAAGGAAGACATTGAGGTGCTGGAGCGTGTCCAGAGGAGGGCAATGAAGCTGGTGAGGGGTCTAGGGCACAAGTCTTATGAGGAGCAGCTGAGGGAACTGGTGTTGTTTAGCCTGAAGATGATGAGGGGAGACCTTACTGCTCTCTACAACTACTTGAAAGGAGGTTGCAGTGAGGTGGGGGTCGGTCTCTTCTCCCAAGTAACAAGTGATAGGATGAGAGGAAATGGCCTCAAGTTGAGCCAGGGGAGGTTTAGATTGTATATCATGAAAAATTTCTTCACCGAAAGCGTTATCAAACATTGGAACAGGCTGCCCAGGGAAGTGGTTGAATGACCGTTCTTGGAGATATTTAAAAGACGTGGCACTTAAGGGCATGGTTTAGTGGTGGGCTTGGCAGTGTTAGGTTAGTGGTTGGACTTGATGACCTTAAAGGTCTTTTCCAACCTAAATGATTCTATGGTTCTGTGATTCTAATACACTTCCAGGTATCTGTGTAAGCGGTGTGTACCCTTTGCACAGGACTTGATCAGCTTTGGATGGGTTTTAGAAAAGGTCTCCCCCTATTTCTTCTGTCTGTTCACCTGGTGCTCTGCTGCCCTGCAGCAATGGGAGATGCAGACCTAGAAAAGAATCCCTTTTGCAGCAGCAGTGTTAACGTTTGTGGTCAAGGGAGCCAGTGGTAGTATGGCCATGGAGTGGGGGACTAGACCTGTCTGTGGTGGTCAGCAGCTTACGGGAAGAAGGACTGACTATGGAAAGCATTGGCTTCTCACAGTCTCTCCATGCAATGTGTAGGATGTCTTCCAATCTCCTTCCAGTGTGAAAGGGTGATGTGACTACGAAGCTGACATCTGTCCATCTTGTCCTCCATATTTCATGGGTGCAATTCCTATTACAGAAGATTGAAATATGGCCGCCAGTCTGACAAGGTACTTAAGAAAATACGTTCCCAGGCAATCAGCTCTGAATAGGAATTTGGTCTAGAAATCTGAAAATAAGAATTTGACAATTCATTGAAGGCTAGGACCATAAGTAGTTTTGCCCCATTACAAATAGGGACTTTGTGCGTGAGCAGCTGCCCTACCTGGTGTTAGCAGCTGCAGAACGTGTACCACAGCTGAGAGTATAGCTTTCATCTGTATGTGTTGGCAATGACCTATTAGACAATGTTTTGAGTAAAGCCATTTTAGACAGGTTTTTAAAGCAAACATACCCGTGACCTTTCTCTGAAACAAAGCCTTTCCTTATTCAGAGCGTGCCCAGCAGGCTGCCGTACTGGGAGGCAGTTGTGTTCTTGAAAGTGTTTTGTTTTCTCTTGCCTATTACTTTCCTTTGGCCTTTCCCATCAAATTGCTCACTTGAAACCCCCTGCTGTTTGTTTGCAACAGTTGAATGAAATGGAAAACTTCTAATTATATCCTTATCTAAGAGTGCTGTCACTCTTTACTTAAGTACTGTTTGAGATAAAAAAGCCATGTTGCTCTACTTTTCAGCTGGACTAATCTTGCAATGTGACATACATTTTGTGAATTATGTTTTTCTGTATTCGTTGATCCTTTTAATTAATTGTGTGGCAAATCAGCATGGAACAAAGACATATGTCTAAAGAGAGGCAATATTATTATTTTCCTCTGCCAGCTTGCAGTCTGTGATGTTCAGTGTGGCGGTGTTATCCATTTGACCTGTGGAAGGTTAGGGGACAAGAAAGTTGTCATCACCCTTTGATTGCTCAGACCTCGGCAAACTTCTTAGGTCCAACCCGCAGACCAAGAAACCCTCTTCCCCAGAACGAGCAGGCATCTGAAACACACCAGCAAACACATCTGCAACTGGTGCCAGTGTAGCACTCTAGGGAGAGCCTCGCTTCATCTGAAGAACACTCCTTGTTTTTTCTCTGGGCAAGCTGTGCCCATGTCTCCTAGAACATTTGGAACAAAAATTCTCATTAATTGTTTGTACCTTTATTTACCATACTGTTCTGCGACCATGATAGATCAGTGCGTATTTTACAGCCAGAGCTGAAAGACCAAACCTTGAAAGAAATTTTTTCCGTATCCTCAACCCACAGTCCATTTCTACCCTCGCTTCTTGAGCCTTCAGAGTAGCCATCAGCCTTAGCAGAGTCATTAGAAAGAACAAACTTCCAATGGACTAAAAAACACCAACAAAGCCAACTGAAACCAAGCTGCGCCAGAATAGCCTGTGTTTGTAAGAAATGCTTTGGGGGACAGAGCTGTAGGAATTCCTGAAACCTATGTGTGCTTTGAATACAGTAAGTAGACAGTCCACTGTGGGTGAGTCTACACCCAGATATTTTCCTGCAGACAGTTGGTAAAGGGCTGGGACACTGTTTTCAGCAGGAAACATCTTTTGTATGTTCCCATCATCTTCCTGGCCTTGATCCTTCAGACTTATTTTAAAATAAAAATCCCCCAAAATCCAGAACAAAACAAACACAAAGCTTTACAAAGATGAACCTGGGAAATCAACCTACTTGTAGCTCTCTTGGATGTGCATAATGATAATGGGAGAGAGACAGATACGCATAATGGTAGGGATATCCTTAGACATATGTAATAGCTTTGTGGCCTGGCTTGTAATTACAACCCACTTACCTGCTTCACCCCTCTTTCCTAGTCTGCCCATTCTTCTATCGTCTTACGAGCTAGTGCCCTTCTTGTTTTATGGCATGCCCCATGTTCTACCAGCAACTTGTTTCTTTATGATTTATCTGCATTTAGTTTGAAGTTTTCTGAATTTGTTCGTTTTTGAAGAAGTTTGTGGATTCCTGGGTGAAAACACTGGGCAAAGTTTCAGGTCTTGTCAGCTAGTCTCATAAAAGAGGTTATTGCTCTCTGGAGACCTGATCTCCCTAATATTATTTTGATAGTGGGCTATTTTAAGGCACAATCAAAAATGAAATAAACCCCTGATTTGATTGTTAAAAGAAAGGCATACCACAGACTTACCGTAAGTCTCTTGGAAAAAAGCCAGCAGGATTAAGTGCTGTCTGTGCACTCCCAGATGGTGAAGCTAGCAAAAGATTACACTTAAGAGATTTTTGTGAAATTCTCCTAGTTGCCCAGAAATAGTTATAGTATGTGGGATGCTTGAGTAATATTAAAACAATTCTTTGCATAATACTGTAACTTCCATTGTGAAATGTAATTGTCGCAACTCCAAAATTTAATGGTCCTTATTTATGCTGCATCTTTAAGATGCTGGTAAAACCATCAGAATTTTCTAATTTCAGAAGGTATTTGTTGAGAGTGAAACACTAATGTGGTTCTTGCAGCTTCTGCTTCTGCTACAAAAAGAAAGTGGGTATTTTCCTCTTTTATTCCAATTTCTGTTTCCAACCATTGCTACCATGCCTTCTGTTTTTCTCAGGACCTGGCAGAGGGATGGGAAGTGTAGGAGGACAGGCAATTGATGTTTAATCCTTCATATGTTTTCTAATTTATACTAAGGCTGATTATACATGCATCTAGAGCAAATAGGCACACATGCATATTCTAAACAGAGACACATTATGATTTTCCTGCTGCCGACAAACACTGTATCATCTTCCACGGCCTCCGTGGTTTGGGCCTGGTAAAACTCCTTGTTAGGTATTTCGATTTCTGCACTGTTCTTGCAGATGGGAAAGCTTTGATTCGTTGCTCGAAGTCTTGTTTCTTAGGAGATTTTGTCAAACTGTCACTTCTTAGATCAAATTTGGTCCTTTCTTATACTAAGTGATTAAAAAGGCTGTATAAACTATAGAACTCCCTTAAGTGGCTGTGATAATTGAGTGGTTGAGTGATCATTTTGTATGAAGGTTGCAATATACTGAATGCTCTGTTTAAAACATAAAAATAAACCCCTGAGGTGTTGTGAGAGCATCGCTTGTTGCTAGTGCAAGAGCATTGCTGCTGCTTTGTTACAGGGCCGAATTTGGCGCTTGTATCTCTCTTGTCCCTATAGGCAAGGTATCTACTTTGCAGAATTGCCCATTATTCCGGGATTAAATGCCTGGACAAGTCTGATAGCTGCTCCCGAAGGGTGCTTTGGGGGCCCTGGTGCCCTGGTGGTGTTTGCCAGCAGTGGGGAATACTGTGCAGAGAGTTTTCATGCAGTTCTTTCTGGGGTGAAGGTTTCTTGTTTTTCTGTTTGGCATTTTAAAAAAAGGGTAAAAAGAAATATCTCTATCTTCACATGAAAGATGTGCATCTGTAATGACAGTGAATTATTTTTGTATTATTGAGCATTTCCTGCTTTGGTAATTATTGTTGTGTAGCAATGCTGTCACTGGAGTTGCTGCCAAATTGGTTTATAAATCTGCAGAGACTGCAGCTAGCAAGGGAAGTCTATTAAAATAACACAGACTTGGTACAGAGGATTTCTTACACAATTTTAAATTTCCAGGTTGCAGAGTACAGACAGAGTGCTTGCTCCTTAATACTGTATTTTGAAGTCACAAACCACTCATCACCTTGACAAAATTCGAGGTGGCCATTGTGCTTCCTGAGATGAGAAGGGAAAGTTACGGGGACATACCTGATGGGAGTGGGTTTGGGAGACCAAAGAGGAGACAATGTAAAAGGTTCTAAAACCAGAATCACCGCCTGGCCTAAGTGGGCAGACCTGAAAGCTTTGGGGTTTTGATAGGTTGGGCACTGCTTTTAGGGTTGGAATGTCAATGAAAAGACACTCTGTGCTTTCCAGGCAGCCTGGTGGTATCTGGTGCATCCGTCACATGCTCCAGAACTGCAAGGTGCATAAGGTTTTGCCTCTGCATTATCACATTCTGGGGCCACTGGGCAATGCTCTGGTGTCAGCATCCTTTAAAGGATGTTGGGAGAGGTGCAGGGTGAAGAGGAGGGCTGTGGAAGTTATTCCAAAGATTGAGAGAGTGCCTTACAGCAGGGAACTTGGATGTAATCTAACAAGTTGATCAAAAAAAGGTTGAGAAATGAGCTGATTATGAAAATATTTATGGGGAAAACATGTTATGAAGGAACTCTTACCTAGTGGAAAAAAAAGCAGAAAAAGAACTGAGGCCTGGAAGCTAAAACTGTTAATTCAAATGGGAAATGAAGCACAAAATCTTTTGTGGTGTGGTAGGTAATCCAGGGTACTGTCAGGGAAAGGTGTGAAGCTCCTGTGTTGCAGTCCTAGCTTGACAAGTGAATACTCTAGAGACACCAAATGTTTGTGCAAACACAAATGACTGATGTTGATCATATATAAGGTTCTGTGTTAGATTAGAGGGCTGACTAGATAATTAGCTTCTTTCTTCTGGCTTCAGAACTTTTTGGAAATATACCTTTTAGAATGCATATTAATAAATAAAACTAACATAGCCATTGGCTATATTGGTTATAGCACTTGGCTAAAGTATTTCACATATAACTATTCAGTGTTGCTTACGCTGCTCTGACTGTAGATTGTATCAGCCTTACTAGTAGCTATGGAGATGCTCTGCACTTTCAGCCGTTCAGAAAAGACTGTCTCAGATGGGTTTGTAATAAGGCAGGTAGCTAATTAGTTGAGCAGTGGCTGCCCGCAAATGCTGTGTGCGTGCATACGGAATAGGTGTGCTAGGGAGTCCTTGTGCCTGGCGGCAGAGTTGTAGGAGCCTGAGTTGTCGGACAGCCCCGGAGAAGCAGCTGGGGAACGATGTGGTGGCAGTGACGCTTGCAGCGTCGCCGCTTGCGAAGTGGCAGCCTCCCCACGTCAGAGGAGCAGCAGCCCACAGTTTCAGACTGTCAAGGCTCAGATTTAAATGTGCTTCTTCAAGACAGCTTCTCACAACTGGTCTGCAAAATACCTGAAAATGTTCTGCAAAAGTGTATCTTTGGCAGTTTACAGTCTTTGGGAAAAAAAAAAAATTAATTGGGCAGTGCCCATGTGTACTTGGAGCACGTATACTGCTAGGTTACTTACTGTATCTTCAGGTTTACCTGGTGGTGCTTTGGCTGCTAGAACACTGACTTACATTTTGATTAATTCTAATTAATTAAAGGCAAACGTTTGCGTCACCACATTTCCCTCTCCCTTTGATTTCATTTTATTCGGCCCTGAAGGAGTTATGAAATATCTACAAGCTTTCTGCAGTATCTACATAAATACTTAATTGTATGGTGACTGTATTAATAGAATTTCCTGTTCCTTATTTTAGTTTAATGTGTATATGTCATCTGGTAACATGAGCAATGAAAAGAAAAGCCTGCTAAATTTCATGTATAAAGAAAGCAATGATTCCCTGTGTGAAACAATGTGGAGGGATCTCTGTGTCTTTGTGTCTTCCTTTCTCTAAATATATATGTGTAAGTATAACTATATAGATATATAAAATATATATCTCTGTGTGTGAATATATGTGTGTGTATACATGTAGATACATGCATGTTTTAGAATAAGTTTCCATCGAAATATGACAGCCCCTGCAAGTCAGCTATTTGGAGACCCCAGGTGTGCTGAGGTGTCATGGTTTGGGCTGGATTGGCCCAACCAGGCAGAGCAACAGATGCTCTCACTCTCTTGCTCCACTTCGCAGGGAAGCAGGAGAGGGAGAAAAAGAGAGACTTAGGAGTTTAGAAGGAACTAAACTATTTTAATGAAATATTAATAATAAAATAATAAAAGAAAAATGAAGTCTATACAAAACCATATCATGCTCCCAGGATGACAATCACATCACCAGCAAGCACTGGGGAAGTCCCAGACTGGACTCGGTGATGGACACGAACTGGATTCTGGGTCTGGATTCAGGATTGGGATCAAAGGTGGCAGATGAACAGACAGAGGAGTCCTCAGACACTGGCCACTGAAGAAGGAGGCTGACCATTTGGTCCCTCAGCTTTTATACTGAGCATGAGGCAGATGGATGGAATACCCTGTTAGTTTGGGATCACCTGTCCTGTCTGCTCCTCCCCACACGTGGGACCCCTCTACGCTTTTCCGCTTCCGACCCTCCAATGGGGCAAATACCAAAGTTGTCTGCCCTTGGTTATTATAGCAATAAGTCTAAGCAAGAGCCTCTCTGCATCCCATCCCTTGGCATAAATTAGAAAGAGTCGGGCCTTACGTCTCTGAGAGTGAACAGTTTTCTGCACAACACGCTGTTAATTTCAGCAGTTAGAAGAGGCCTGGCTAAAAAGCAAAGTTACTGAACAAAATTGGTCCTGTTTTACCTCAAACTAGGACATGAGGGCAGAGAGAAACTTTTGAGCACATCTGGCTTGCAGGGCTAACGTTTTAACTTGCCTGCTCTGCTTAGTCTTACCTTTGTGCTGTCATTGCAGAGACTAGTGTTTTCATCACTAGTCTTTCTTCCCGTTATCTTACTCTAGATAATTGGGGTTGGAGATACCATAAATGGGGTGGAAAGATCCAAGTGTAGTATCCTTTGCCTGTTTCAAAAGCTGTATTAAAATGAAACTGGTATTACAAAAGAAACAGAAAAACCCCACATAACTTTATGGGCAAGATGAAGCCAAATGATTTGAAGGACTTGATTCATGGCTAGACGTTTCATAGAGGAAAATTTTAGCCAAACTTGTTCAAGGAGCGGGGTACTCGAGCTGAATACTCACAGACTTCTTGAAAATACCTTGATTTAATCTGTTGTCTTTGGCCAGGCTGGATTGTCCGTCAGTCAGGTTGGGCATATTGGCCAGTGAGTCAGCACAGGCTTAATTGGGAATTGGGCATAACAAGCTGCCTCTTCCCCTGCAAGGAAGAATATGCAGAAGGAGCTGGAAATAATCTCAGAAGATCAAGTGCTGTTTCATAAGAGAAGGGGAGAACACAGGGGCTGTGGTGGGAGCTGGGACAGACAGGTATGGTGTTAGTGTTCTTCAAGAGGCATAAGGATGTGAGAAATGAAGTTTCATTAGCTTTGCTGCTGTCATTCCAGTATTCTGAAATACAGAGAAGACAGTGAAGCCATTTATTGACCTTCATGGGAGCATCAATGTCCCGGTTCCTAATTATTGATGTGTTAAAGCAATGGTCAGTTGACATCACAGAGCAGAAATAAAACATATTGTAAGTAAGCTTTTTTAGCATTATGTTGAAGCATAATCTATTCTTAATGGAATTCTTTTTATATCTTGCTAGGCTGTGCATTTAAAAATATTGATTGTAGGACTTTAGCAGTTCTAAGCGAAAAGATGCTTTAAATGCAACACGATGAGGAGGAAGGAGTACCCACTTTGTATCCCAGTTTGTTTTATGGGGTTAAGAAAATGCAGAGATTTGCTGTCTCCCTTCTCTCAGCTTTTATACTGAGCATGAGGCAGATGGGATGGAATACCCTGTTGGTCAGTTTTGGGTCACCTGTCCTGTCTGCTCCTCCCCACAGGTGCTCTTCCGCTCCAAGCCTCCAATGTGGCACACAACAAAGTTGGTTGCCCTTGGTTGTTATAGCAGTGAGTGTAAGCAAGAGCCTCTCTGCATCCCATCCCTTGGCATAAAATGCGCACAATCAGTTTTTATCACTCTGGAAGCGGACTACAGTCTTAAAAATACACCCTTAATTTCAGAGTTCAGTTATTTAAGAGAGGCTTAGCTGCAAAGTAAAATTACTGAACAGAAAATTGGTTCTGTTTTACCTCAAACCAGGACATAGCTGTAGTACTTATTTCTTGTGGGCCATGTAGATGATTTTGAACACTGATGTTTCAGTTGGTCCCAAAACTAAATATCCCATGCAGCACCAAGCACCTTCAGATTTTAAAAACGATCTAACAAAAAATGCAATAAAAATCCATACTTCTTGTGCTAGTCGTCTTATCAAAATTTACCAAAGGTGATGACATCCATCCTCTAATACAACATAGTAGTGGGGATTTGAAAGTTTAATGCTGCCAGACTTCCTTCAAAGTCTGGATGTCAGGGATGTTAGGTTAAATCTGATCTCCTTCAGCAGGATTTGACATTCATGGCATCTCTGAATTTCAGAAAAGCTGCAAGTCTAATGTTGCATCTTTAAAAACTCACATCAGAGCAACGGAGTTGGTCTATGATCAAAGGCAAAGATGTTGGTGAGCTTTTCTACATTATCTTGCTATTCTTTGCATTCACATAGAAGACCTGCGATACGACTTTTCACGGGTTGTGGGACTAGCCTTTTTTGTGATAAGTTGCTGAGGTATCTCAGGTTGCAATCCAGATGAAATATTGATTGTTCATATGAGTTGTTACCTTAGGGTTTAATTCTACTTCTGTTGAAGTCAGTAAGTGCCTTCCCTTCGGATTAAGCTGTTTGAGAAAGTGAGTCTTTGGGAATATATATATGAATTGGAGGCAGAGGTTCTGAAATAATTAATTTCTCCTATGTGTATATCATTAGTCTGGCGCAAAGGTGGTTTGACTTTCAAATAGGAGAAAATAATTCTCTATATATGTATTAACACTGTGATCCATGCAAGTGAAAATTTTACTAAGATGGGGAAATGTGGGAATAAATATTTTATACCTGTATTACCTGAAAAATCAGTGCAGGAAAAAGTGTTTTGCATATGTGGTAACATCTATTGTAGTCATTGTACATTAATCCTCAGTATTTGGTGGGGTTTTTTTCCTAATGGATTGCTATTATGAAGTGAGTGTTTAATTGTTAATTTGGAAAAGGATGTATGTGGTCTAATATTAAAGCCTCAAAGCTATAGAGGAGCATTATATTAATTGTTCCGTAAGGGATGCTCTGTCTGGTGTCACCAGCCTGGCTCATGTGAGGCTCTTCTGGTTCTTTAGTGACCTTCCCTCTTGTTGGGGTGGGGTATGGGCTTGAAACCAGTCTGCTGTGCACAGTAAATTGCAGCCTGGTAGCACAGCCTGCTGTTTGGTGTGTGAACACAGGGCATGTTAAGTTGCTGGAGGGCTAATCATGTTCGTTTTTAGAACGTCAGAAGCCCACCTTTTTTGGTTTTGTCACTGAACTTCTTTCTTTTTAGTAGAAGTGGTAGAAAGAGTCTTTTGAGTTGTGACCAGAAGAGGTGGCTATCAGGGGCTGAAAGCCATCCAGGTGAGGTAAGCCTGTGTGTCAGCTGTGTGATTGTCTGCTGGGGTTCTCCTCCTCAATACTTTGTCCTTACTGCTGAATTAAATGCTACCATGA
The DNA here is from genome assembly GCA_013398295.1 of Chionis minor. Classification (NCBI taxonomy): domain Eukaryota; kingdom Metazoa; phylum Chordata; class Aves; order Charadriiformes; family Chionidae; genus Chionis; species Chionis minor. Next base: position 340,504 of record VZSF01004659.1, on the reverse strand, counting down.
TGTAAATGTGAAGGTTTTTCCTGGGGAGTGGAGACGGTGGAAGGCTCTAGCCCTAGCCCCTGTGCTCTGGTCATGCTTGGTCAGAGAACTGGTGAGAGGAAAAGCTTCCCATCAGAGGCAAAACATGCCTAAAATCTTAATGACGGGTGCCAGAGACCAGGAAAGATTCATAGGTGAGAGTAGCCCTGTGGTTGTAGTGGGGATCATAGCAGGCCTGATAGGAGCGAGAGATGATGATGAAAAGTGTGGCCTGAAGGGGCAGATATCCCCTCCGGGCTCCCCGGGTTGTGTGGCTGTGGTGGCTGGGTGCCTGTGTGGTCCCCACACACACCTGGAGGCTGCATTAGCCCCTGGGAGCCAGCCCCAAGTGCTGTAGTAACCATCTGGTAGACTTTAGGGTTGGAGGCTAGATTTTAAAAATAAACTCAGGCTGGGAAGCGTTCTCCTTTCTTTTTGCTGCACATCTGGCTAACCTGGTATTTTGTGTCAGAGTGGAGATGTGTTTTGAAATGATGCTTCAGAATCCACAGGGGATCTATATCCAGCTCAAAACGTGGTTCCTGTCCCCCATTCAGCTGGAATAAGAGCTCTGACCAGGGCTGTGGGACACAATACACAGGCCAACAGGAGGAAGGGCAAAAAAAAGTTTCCTAGAAGCAATGGGCCATGTTTTGCCTCATATAGAATGAAGACAAAGAGTTAATAATAACTAAAAATATATGTAGATGTAAGTAATAAAAAGAAGAGAAAGCTGGCCAGCTGCAGATGGAGGAGGTAAATGGAGTGGCTCATGGAAGCTTTGCTTTGGTCAGTAGTCTGTGAGGCTTGAGTGGTGGCTGTGGGAAGGAATGTGATGGCCGTGAGCGGTGGTGGTGGCTGACAGAAAGGTGCTGTCAAGCATAGCAAGCAGCTGTTATGTGGGGGTGATCCAGAAGCTGGGTTGATGGCTGGTGATGGCTGGATTGATTTGCTGATCATTGTTTTTGTTCACTCTGTGCTGGAAAAAGTATGTTTTAGAGCATTGCAATCTGTTATTCTCAACAGCAAGTGAACTGGTTCATCCCTTAAGGCTGCTTCTGTCATGTTCTCCACGTGCTGCGCCAGCTGAAAGGAGAGGTTGGGCTTGCTGCAAAGAAGTGGCATCTGTTTATCCCACCTTGCTTTTGAGGGTGGAGGGGCGGTCCTTCAAATTGCAATGCACAAGTTAAGCAGTTCGCATGGCAACTGATGTGTGATGAGATGGCAAAAGCAAGAAGACACAGAGGAGTAGCATGATGCAGAGCTGTAAGAGCAAAATTAGAAATGATCTGACTGAGGTGAGATGCTAAAAACTTAAGTCTGTTAATGCTATTGCAAGCCTGCACGGCAGGCTGGATGGAGGAGGAGACAGGGTTTGCTGTCATTAAAGAGCCAGGGAGAGAAGAGGAGGAAGCAAGTTGGATGCAGAGCCATGCGGTATGTGTTAAAATAACTTGAAGGTGATGCGCACAAATGGGTAGGCAGCCTGGCGACTGGCACAGCCGAGTCGGCAGCGATGCCGCGCAGGCGCAAGGCTCTTGCTGCAGGCAGCTCGTGCTGCCGAGTGGAGTGGTGCCGTGACACGGCTTTCAAGCCCGATGCCACGGTTGTTCGGACGGTCTGAGCGGTTTGGGCCGTGCCGTCTGGTGATCTTAGGCAATGCCTTGGTGCAGTTTGGGGCTGTGCACGGACAAGGGGTTGCTCCCAGGAGGCAGTATGGATACGGCTGTCCTGAGGTGAGGTAGAGGGGGTGGAATGGAGGTTTAGATGTACAGATGTGAGCTGTGCTGTTTCAGAGGAGAGGCTCTGCATCTCACATAGACAAGAGTTGTAAAAAATAAAAAAACACACAGAAGAGAACAGGGAAAGGCAGAGCAACTGGCATATGAACTAGAAAGAAAAGGCCTGATCTACAGCTTGTGGAGGGAGAAAACAGAAGTCTTGACCACAACCTAGGTATCAAGTGAAGAAAGAAGTATCCAATTGTACAGCCTTAACAGTCAAGAGGATGCTTTTATATAAAATACCCTAAATACCATAACAACAACAAAAAACTGCAAACAAACAAAAAAACCCCACACAAACAAAAGGTCCTGCTAGAGTATAAGGGACTGTCTCAATCTCAAGTGTGTTGGCTTCATGGTAATGATTAGCAAGGTGCTGGGGGAGCAACCATAAGATGACAGCATTGGTCAGAGGGAGATCTAGGGATCGTTCTCCAAGCCTTTTCAAGGCTGTTACGAGAAGATGGCTACACACCACTACAAGAGCTGCTGAGCCTGCCATGCTTTGAGATTTGCCCTTTTCTAGGTTTAGTTTAGAAGGGCCATATCCTCCGTGTGCCTTATCCTTGCCTTGAAATCCCAATAAACCCGGAGAGCAGAACGACTGCTGTGATACCATGCCTAGATGACAGGGTAGAGGTGGCAAATAAATTGACAAATGGAGTGGAGGGACTCAAAAGTCTATGCTTGCCTCTCATGAAGTAGGGGAAAAAATACCTTACATACCTTAGAAGTCCAGAATGCAATAGGATTTATCACTTCAATATTGCAGATACCTGGGAAGGGAATTTCAGATTTATGTGGTACTCGCAGTCACTTGACCTCAGTCTGGTTTTAGAAAGTGTTTAACAACAGATGTCTCTACTCATTCAAGATACTGAGTTTTCAAACGCCTATTAAGAAGAATACAGGCCACAGAGAAACATTTGTCAAACTGTGAATGAATTGTTTCTTGTGTAAGTCTAATAAATGCTTCAGTGAAGTGGCCTTAATGCTTTTCTGGCTGTTATTAGAAGTCAGAAGATCAGCTGGTGCGTGGAAGCAGGAATAGACTTACAGAATGCCATAGGTAGTAAATCCTTGAGTGGGGACTGTTTATTATGGAGAGGCTGCTGTTAGATGACTTGACTTGCAAATATTGGTAATAGCTACTTAAAAGAAGAGAATCCTTGTTTAAACTTGAACAGTCTCATAGTCAAACTCTGTCTCTGGGAGTTCTTTTCCTCCAAAAGGGTCATCTCTGTCTCTTCTCCAGCTGAAGAATTTGAAAGGCATCATTATATCTTCAAAACACTGTTAATTTCAAGGAGGAATAAGTCTGAGACAAAGAATTATAACAACCTTTTATTCTCATGAAGCAAACTAGTTATGAAAATGAATTGTAAACACTGATATAGACATAAAAACCTTAGATGAACCCTGTACTTTGGTCTATTTTCTTTGCATTAACCGCACAGATACAGTTCTCTGCAATGGTCACTGACTTATGCCAGGGTCATCAATTGCCATTTACTAGCAGTTCACTGAATTTCCTTCTGTCTCCTTAAATGAGTTTAACTAGGATTGTTAGTTTATTGCTCTTTGACTACAGTTTCTGTGCTTGCTTGTATAAAAAGTTTTTCAGTTGTAGAGCAGAAGGAAGCTTTGCCATTTGTTTCAATGGAAGCAGGATATGGCCAAGACTAGTTGTGCGTGTCCAGAATGTCAGTCTGCACATGCAGTTGTTACATCTGAAGGTCAATTTATGTAGTCAGCTAAAAATGTAGCCTAATTATATGGTTCAGTGAGAAATTATGTAGTACAGCTGTAGCTAGTGAAATCCTATGTGAAAGGAACATGCAATTTGAAAACAGAGTCATCATCTGTAACCCCAGAGGAGGAAGAGTTACGTGAGGATTTTGTTGTTCCTAAAAACTGCAAACACTGTGATACAGCACTTCAAACATGGACTATGCATACATAATGTGGTGTTGTTTGGAGTTGGGGGTTTTGGTTGTGTGGTTGGGTTTTTTTTGGCTAGAGGGCAGTGGCTAGCTTATGGGTGCTGTCTCTTTGCTGGCAAAACTTTGGTCCAATATTTCAGTTTGGGTGTAGAATTGCTGGGAGTCAAAATCAAGGAACCTGTGGTTTGGGGAGAGCCTGGGTATAGGTCCTATAGGAACTCGGTTATCCAGATGTTTAGGCAGTATTGCAGATGTGAGATAGGAATGTTCTCTGGTTTTGGTGATTTTGGGGACAATTGTCTTTGCCTGTTGGTGAGTCCTGGGAGAAATCTTTGTAGGATCAGCGTTTCTGTGCAGATGCTGTGGAGAAACTGATAGGCCTCTAGAAGAGGTGTGCCTTGTTAGATACACTTTCCTCTTAATATGTGGTATCTTGTGGAATCTCTTGAATAAATGGCTTTTTGTAAAGCTCCCTCTGCTAGACCAATGGTTTCCAAAACAGGGTGTGTGAGATGACCCCTTAGGGTGCAAGAAGAGAATGCTAGAACTTTACTAATACATGTATATAATTTTTAAATAAATATATGTACACTGTGGGTGCATGGTCAAAACTTTTTTTACTTATGGGATGCACAATCTGGGTGGAGACCAGTGTTCCAGACAGTGTAATGTAATTACCTCAAATAAATACCTAGAAATTAAAAAAATTATGTCCTATCAACTACTGTTTCCTCCTCATGGGGAGTTTGTTTGTGGTCCATCAGCTTGGTAGTCAGTTGACAGGGTAGGTGCTGTAGTTATAGCAGTATCTCCCATCTTGTTCTTATAATAGACAAGCTCTGAAATAAAGCTTTATCGTTAGCAATAAAAGTTGAATCCAGGGCAAGACTTTAGTAGAAGTTGGTTAGAGGGGTTTTTTCCCATTTGATTTCTCTTATTCGGGACTCATCGCACAGCGTGGCTCAGTAGCGTGGGTGGGTTTCAGCATCAGTTCTAGCATATAGAGAAATGTCTTTGGTCAAAATCATTTCAGTGTTGGTCATAATAACTGGAAAGCCCATGTGGGGAGAGGAATGGGTGCTTCTTTGGGCACCATGGGGGGTGCTGCTGAGCAACTGGAATGAGGAGAATGTCTCGCCCGGAATTATGTGGACCTTTATAAATAAAACCCCAAAGAAACCAAAATGGCTATGTGGATGTCAATAGAGGTGATTTTTAAAATTATTTTTATTTTTTAATTATTTATTTTTAAATGGTTTTGTCTTTTTATTTACTGGACATCACAGGGTCTCTTCTTCCCTTCTCGCTCTGAGGATGTGCATCGCTCTCTGTGCAGCCACTGTTCTTAATCTCCTTTGGGTGGACAGAGCTTCTCGACCACTTCAGATGGCTGGTTCCAGCATAAGAACTTAGTAAAGCCTTATGTTATGCTTTGGCATGTTATTGAGTTAAAAAAAGTAAAGTGCTGTTTCTTTGTCAAGAATGAATCATCCTGACCCCTTTTTCTGTTGTGCCAGCGAAGGCTATTGTCACATCAGGGCCACTGTTCTTCCTTAGTATTTGCTTCAGCCCAGACTTTTGTGTGGTCAAGAATGCGGAGGGAAGGAGCCTGGGATTAATCATATTGTTTCACTTGCCCATGTCCCTTTTGAAAAGCAGGTGAATAAGACAAATTTGCCTTTCTCTTCTAAAGCTCTTGTTGTGGTTTGAGGCGGTGTTGGTGAGCATCCTGATCACAGGTGGCAATCCTGTTACAACTGGAAATTTGCTTATTTTTTCAGATTGCTTGTATTTAACAAAAAGTCCTAGTACTTGCTTTTTGGGTTTGTGAGGTTATTTCCTTTACAAACTCAGCACTTTCAGAGTTAAGAGTTTCTGATCTAGCTCTTGTGTGGAGAATTTGAGTGCATCACAGAAAAGGACTTTACTTCAAAGCAGGTGCATCTTTGTACTTCAGAACATTTTTTAAAGGTGTAGGAAACATCCATTTTCATAGCCCTTTCTGTGGGTAGATGCTTACTTTATCTAATGCACATTTTTTCTTTTGTGCTGCTCCATCCCTCCTTGCCCTGCAGCCACAGGCAGCCAGTGGTTGCAGCCAGCCTCCATCCTTGCGTGCCCATGCAGGAACTCGCAGCCAGTGAGCTGTGCTGTGCTATCCTGGGTTGCATTTACGATATTCAAGAGGCTCAGATTGTGTCCTTCTTGTAGTTTAATGTTTGATCTCTTTTGCCTAGGACTTGATAATAATGATTAATTACACTGCTTGTTCAGATCTCTAGACGATGTATTACTTTCTAGAGAGCAAGCTTAAAAGCAGTGTTTGAGACTGTTGACCTCTCTACTCAATTAGTGTTTGACACTGATTAAAGAAATCTTAATCTGAGGTTTCCAAAATGATTAGAAAGATGGCTTTTTATCTGGAATTTGTGTGCTAGCAGACTTTAGTCTGGCAGTGGGACTGTGGCGGTAGAACCTTCTTTTCCATGCTTTCAAGGGAATACTGCACCATGTATGGTTATTTCAGAAATCGGAACATTTCCTAGGGAGGAACCTGTTACCTGAACTGAGATCCACTAGTCCACTTAAGAAAAAAAAAAAAAAGGGGAAATGGTACAACCTGATGTATGTCAATACTTTTTAAGCACCTATTTTAAAGGCCAATACTAAAAAAAGAAAAGATGAAAGGAAACTTTATATATTTATCTGATGAACTTTTTTTTCCATAGCTGGCTGACTGAGTACATACTCTGTAACCCAGCTTTTGTATTGTATGTCTGACCTGATTATTGAATATTTTGTTTTCTTTAATTCTACAAAGTTGCATCTGTGCCAGCTATCTACTGACTTCACTAATGACATTCCTCTTCTCTCATTTGTTGTCAAGTCTAGATAACTGATCTCTGGAAAAAATTGGCTGTAAGTTCCAGTCATGACTGTCACTGACCTTGCCAGTTATTCTGTAGAATTTACCCTGGATGCGTCTGTCTTGTACTACCACAGCACTCTGGTGTTAATAGGCAGGTCGTAGGCCAAAGAAATGGGTCAATGGTAGAGATTTATTTTAACCTGCATGACTACGAACAGTAGTGCTTTTATGGGTTGGCACTGGTAGTTCAGTATTGGTTTTAATGCGAATGAGTTCTTCACATATCTTCAATGGGCTTGAACCTGTTTAACTGCATGAGGAAGGACCCATCAGAGGAACCAGAAAGCCTTGATCGGAGAGTTTCTGGCTGATGTAATACTCTGACAGGACCAGCCGGGCTGAAACACCGGGCCACCAGTACCTGGGGTCACTGGCCTGCTTTTCTGCAGGAATACGAATTTTGCTGCTGACGCTTGTTTGATTGTTAGTGCTTTTCTTGACTAACTGGCATCTAGTAGTCTTCATTGTTTGCTTTGTGTTGATTACCAGCAAAGAATACTCATTTACCTTTGAAGCTGAGCACTTCTTTTTCCAGCATAACACCACTGGTTTTGGAACAGAGACACCTTTAAAAAACCAACCAAACAAACAAAAAACCCCCCCACAAGCCCAAAAAGACCTATGGGAGAGAGAAAACAAAAACCTTCTTCTGCTAGTATTCGTTTATTTGTTTTCATTTGGAACTTTGCAAATGCCCCCCAGTAGAGCTCTTCCCCTGTGTAGAAGCCATTCCATGCAAGGCATGAAGGTTGCCTCCTCTGGCATGAGCTCCTGCTTATAGCCAGCTGCAGGCTTCCTGAGCTGGAGTGAAATTCAAAGGGAATTAGGAGGCTTAGTGACAGATCCAGATCATGTCAGCCCTCGAGATGTGTCCTCCTGAGTGCGTATTTAAGAGCCTGGTTGGCAGAATTAACATTTTGTGACTGGGCATCTCCAGGGAATGAATAAAAAAGTTGGCTCAGCTATTTGGATGGGCATGGAGAGGACGGATAGGTAAACTCTGCGTAGCCCAAACTTGAAAGAGTAGGTTCCACGTATCCATTTTTATGTGGCTGATGCTGTCAGCTACCTCGTTGGTCATGCCCACGTGTGGCTGAGTTGTAGGACTTGGTGGTTTTACACTAGGATTCAGTTCTTCTTGTGTGCCTGTTTGCAGGAATGCCAGGTGAAGCGCTTGAGTGTCAGCTGCTGGCTGCTCCGGTGTGCTCCCGTGTCCCAAGCAAGAATTGCTATACTGCAGTTGGGGTATTTGCAAAAGGCATTTTTCAACCCATTTTACACATTGAGAGTGGGGAATGGATTCCGGTAAGAAGAAGTAATCATAGTGAAGGAAGCTTCTGGCAGCTCTGCGCGTGCATTGCATCCAGGACCCATGTGTGGGATGAAGGGGCAAGTGCCATGGTGGTGGCATGTGTTCCCAGGCACAGCTCATGGAGTCCACGTTGCTCACAGCTACTTTCTTCTTCCCCAACAGATTCAGAAGGGGTCCTAAACCTAGCACTGAAGTTCATAACTTGAAAGGAAAGAAGGAATGCCACTCTAAATAAATTCTATTTATTTATTTATTGCTTTATTTTTACCTCTGTTTTTGCCTGCTGCCCTTACAGGTGGAAACAGTCCTGAAAATTTTTTTGCTTTGCTATATGTAGCTACTGCATGGGTGTAGCTGGGAGGGATGAATGCAAGGACATACCAGTAACACGGATATACAAGGTACAGAGATCTGCCTGCTTCTCTATCTGAGCTCAGAGAATCACAGCTGAAAGCATTACTTCTGCAGCATGTGGACAGGAGCGAGTGTTTGTACAATTACTATGGTACACTTATAATTGGCAAGGAGAGGCTGTGTGGGCAGCTTCCATCAATTCTGCTCAAATTAATGAAGTTCTTCACAGAGGACCTCTTGATATTTGAGTATAAAGTAAGAGCTTAAAAGGCCTTTGTTCATTAATTTTTAACAGCCTAAATGCCTTTCAGGCTTTTGATTTTTAAGGCAAATCATAAAGCAATAATTCACATGGGAAAAATTTGTCAGGTTTAAGCAGCGGCAGAATCTTGTGGGACTTTGCAGAGGAACATGTTTCCTGATGGTTGATGACTTTTAAAAATTGGTGTTAGGAGGTGTGGTTTTCACTCTCACACTGCATAAACCCAAGAAAGACACTTTCATTATCAGGTATGTGTTTACAGATTGGAAAATGCTTTATATCGTACTAGATACAGTGTAACAGTGATGAAAGGAAGTGACTGGACTTCAAAGTTTTGTAAAGCTATAATTTTTCAAGAAAAAATGCTTTCAGCTTTTGACTAGGCTGTTTAGCCTGATGGCTTTCTGAGATAGCTGTCCTACTAGGCGAGGCTTTGGTGGTATAACCTCATGCTGCTTTCCAGTCCCTCTAATGTTTGTCCAGAAGTGGCCCTGGGACTCTGAAACCCAAATTCGCCATAGTGTGGGACAGTGAGAAGAAGGGGAGCCAGCTGCAAGGATAATGATCCTGTATCTCTTGGACATGAGCGCCGGAGATGAACTGCCAGGATATGTCATTCTCTACTGAATGTTTTATATTCAGTGATATCCTTAAACTATTAATCAAGCAGTAACTTATGTTGCATAATCAAATATTCAATTCTATTGGAATTATATTCCTTCCTAATTTCTTATGTGGTTAGTTAGTACCAGCAAAGAATGGTTTGAATTTTGTGCTTCTTCATAACTTTAGATGAAGCCTCTCACCTTCTCAGCATAAGTTTCTGTAATTGCTAGGATTTTTCTCATTATGATTTTAACAAATCTAGATTTGAAATCAGAATACTTTGTCTTGAATTTTCTTCACTCTTGAATATAGAGAGGAGAAAAATTCAAATTATAAGAAGTGGTGTATAGTTGGGTGATGAAAAGCAGCACAGATCAATAACCTCTTAAATGTTTGCTTCAATAACTTTGAATCGTTAAAATGAAACTGGTATAATCTGAAAACTCTCCACAGTTCAGACGAAGCAAAAATGACAACCCAAAATGACAGTCACTAAGTACGCTCACAGCTCACAGTAGTTCACAGCTTTTCAAAAGCTATCAGAGGTGACTGCTGTGAAAAGCTTGAGGTTTAGATGACTCTTTCATTCTTAGGACTGTAATCCTACTGGGCTGTGAAGTCCACTTTAATTTTCTGCATGTGTAGTCTGAATGGGCATATACGTCTCTGTCATCGCTGGCCTTATAGAATCATAGAATCACTTAAGTTGGAAAAGACCTTTAAGGTCATCAAGTCCAACTGTTAACCTAGCACTGCCAAGTCCACCACTAAGCTTCTATGTCCATGTCCCTAAGCTCCACATCTTTTAAATACTTCCAGGGACTCAACCGCTTTCCAACGTTTGATAATCCTTTCGGTGAAGAAATTTTTCATGATATCCAATCTAAACCTCCCCTGGTGGAACTTGAAGCTGTTTCCTCTTGTCCTATCACTTGTTACTTGGGAGAAGAGACTGACCCCCCACCTTGCTACAACCTCCTTTCAGGTAGTAGTAGAGAGCGATAAGGTCTCCCTTCAGTCTCATCATCTTCAGGGTAAACAACCCCTGTTCCTTCAGCTGCTCCTCATAACACTTGTTCTCTAGACCCCTCACCAGCTTCGTTGCTTTTCTCTGGACACGCTCCAGCACCTCAATGTCTTTCTTGTAGTGAAACAGTACTGGAAGTGCAGCCTCACCAGTGCTGAGGTACCATCACTTCCCTAGTCCTGCTGGCCACACTGTTCCTGATACAGGCCAGGATGCTGTTGGCCTTCTTGGTCACCTGGGCACACTGCTGGCTTGTATTCAGTTGGCTGTTGACCAAGTGAGTTCTCACTTCTAAGTTGTATCCTCCTCAGGTTTAAGAAAGGAAAGACAATTGCTCAGAAAGATCATGAAGGCGTAAATAGAGATGAGTCATTTACTTTGAAAACGTTGGGGTTTTTTTGTAGCAAAACATGAGTTGATTGGGTTAGGGGTTTGTTTTGGAATGAAATATGGGGTTATTATGCAGGGATGTCACTATATAAGTTAAATACATGTGAATTATGCACACTGCTTGATTTTTGTTTTCTCCCCCATAATAGTAATCTGTTTGGTTCAAAGACATTAAGCTCTTGTAGGATTTTGACAACTCGCAATCAGTAAAGGATGCTAGCTGGATTTTTTTATTTATTTTTAATTCATTATTTAAATAAAGAAGGAGATTAGATCAGGATCCTCCGCTGGCTGAAGTGGTGTAAATAGGTATGGAGGCCTCTTACTGTTCCAGGTGTAGAAAGCTTGCATTTGTGTCTCCTCAATTCAACATAGGTTTGGGCTGAATGTTAAAACAGGAAATCAATCTAAAAGTATTAAAAGTAGCCTCCAAAAAGAATGAGAATATTTCTTTTTTTCACTTTTCTTCTATGGCAAACAGTTAATAGGTCAATGTCCCCCCCCCCCATCTCTTGAACTCAATCTTCTTGCTTCATAGCCAAGCCCTCTGAGATGATTTTTGCAAAGCCATTTGCCTATTGCTCTGCTATCCTTCCTTGTGTCTTAAAGCAGTGGGCTTTAAACATGCTTCCCCGCCTGAAAAACAAAATAAAGAAAAATTAAAAATTGAGGGGCAGAGAAAATTGGGGAATGGACTTTCCCTTTTTATTCTAAGACTTCAGGTTTTCTTGCATGTCCTCAGGTAATGTGTATCTGTCATCTTCTGGATTGAGACTGGCATTATCAGTGGGGTTGTATTTGCTTGTCTCTTTTTAACGGTTTTACAAGAAAAAAGCCTTTTTGCTGACAGGATAAGCGTCATATGTTGTCTTACACTGGATTTCATGTAAGCTTGTCAAATTAATTTTGCTACGCATTTTAGGAGTAGATCCTGCTTTCTGGGGGCATTGAATATTGATACAATTTTTGTACTGTTTTACTGTTTTTAAGTGGAAGTCTACTACTTACAACATTGTCATCAGATACTACCACTGCACTGTGAGTTCTTTACATTCACAGTCGTTTGATTTATTCTGTGTTTGACCCATCTTACGTGTTTCGGAGCTACATTGTGCTTCTTGAAATGTCGAAGTTGCATTGAGACTCAGGATAAATCTGCTCAGGTACAATCTCAGCCGCACCCTCTGGGAATGGCTGTTTTCTCACCCTGGAAGTGGAGATGGCTTTTCTGGGTTTCTTCAGGGAGGGGGTCATCCCACTATGGACAGGATTAGCACCCTACTGAGCTACATTGCCATTTAGCACTGCAGCTTCCAAATTTAGTATATTTTAAAACAGTTTCCAATGGAGAACAGTGGCAAGAGGTGATGAGGTCCAAAATCCTAAAATTTGGACTTAATTAAAAAATTAGCTATTCAGGAGGGCATGTTCGTCTGTGCTGTCCTCATGCTTCTCTGCAGGCATCTGCTGCTAGTCCCACCGGGCTGTGCCTGAGGTGGGACATAGTGAAAAATGGCTGCTGTAATCAGTGCTGTCAGTCAGGTGCTTTTGTGCAACTTGATGGCTCTGTTTCTCTCCAGCCCCAGCTGCGTGTGCTTTATTTGATTTAACAAGGGGAGGGAGCGGGGAGGAAGGTGAAGGAACATTTATGAATTAAACCGGCCACCTCCTGGATCTGGGCATAGTTTCAGTGAGTTCCCAAGAGCTCATGGTAGAAAAAGGTTGTGTTTAAAGTAAGCCTTTCTGGTGTTTGGATCACGGTGATAGTTTTGCCTCTTGTTTTCTTCACTGTGGATGAGGAAAAAGCGAACATAGCATCCAGGATAACTGCATGTCACAACGCTGGCAGTTTAATGCTGTGAGTTCTTGCCTGGGAGGATGCTGTTCTGAACATTTGACGGGTGGACGGTTACGTATCGCCTTTGAAAGTCCTGGGGTTTTTAGCTTCTCATCAAATGAAACTACTACGACTTGATCTAATGGTGCTAATAGTTTCCCTTATCTGTCTGGCAGGGGGTTGTTTGTTTTAACATGATCTCATCAGTATTATTTGATGAGTTTGAATGCTGAAACTTTTTTTTTTCTTTTATTCCAGTGCCAAATATATTTCTGTGGCTTTAGTGATGGAGCGTATGCATCAGAATTACAGCACAGTATAAATAGCAAACACTTCTCAGCTGGCAAGTGAAAACAATTCTGGCTTATATTCTGCAATATGCAGTGTCTTAATAATTTGAAGCATCCTATTTTTACAGGGCAGATTTCAGCTATAGGTGGCTGAAGAATTATGGCATTATGGCACATTCTGTTACTGTCTGAACAAAACCTTGGTTTAAAAGAAACGTACATTGCTTTATGATTACTCCCCAGTTTTAAGTGTTACTTCTGCAAAGAGTTTATGTTACTATACACAATTTGTGAATTAGAAATTCTGTTCAATGCAGCAATGAGGCCAAGAAATAGGGAAGACTTGAAAGCAAGATTGTATGCTTACTTGGATAAAAGGTTTTTCAGTCAGAACTTAAGAAAATCACGAACGTAGAGGAATTAGGATGATACTCAAATCTGGGTTTAAAACTTGGGATTTATTCATTCTTGTTTGGGTTTCTTGTGTCTTCTCTGATGATTATCTTCCTTGCTTGTGTCCAATTAATGGAGCATGAACAGCCCTTTCTCAAGTTCCTTTGTATTGCTCATGGGACTCTGTAGACCAGGCCTTTGACAAGAATTAAATCACATCTTTACGGCAGTACCTCCATGGGAATTTTTGGCAGTCAGAAACTTTGGTTGTCTCAATGATTTTACTTGGTATTAGCCTAGGTTCTTCCCACACTGTTACATGCTGCAAAAATCTTGAAAGATGCTTTGATCTTCATCCTGGGGCTTGCTTTAATGATGACCCTATTGTTTTTGTTTAGTTTTGTTGTGGGTTTTTTTAAGGAATAGCAAATGGTCAACTCTCACCCTTCTATTTTGATGACAAATTAATTTCATTTTTTATCTTTGCCCTTTACCCAACATGTGTTGCCCTTACTCCAGGTTTTATAACTCCATATGAAAATAGCTTTCAGGCTAATTGGGGCAAGACTTCCACCACATCAAAGTACAAGCATCAGAGGAGGTTTTTGAGTAGCAGTGAGGGAGTCTTCTTGGGGAGAGGAGGTACCTCCTCACCAGCTGGGATGTGACTCTGCTGTCAGTAACCAACCACTGCTCCTGTGCAGTGAGTGTTAATGTCCTTGCTCTTTGCCAGGCATGTGGTATTAACCCCAAGAACAGATGAATTTGGATGTTTTCTTCTGCTAGATTAAACAGTACACTGTGTTCAACCAGTCTACACAAAGTACTTGAATATTTGATGCCAACATCTGTTAAGTTCCTCTAGAAAATCTTTTAGCTGTTATGGAGAGGAAAAATGTATGTGCTTGCTTTCTGTCGCCCGGAAAGGAACTTGGTGCTCAAGACAAATGCTGATCCAAATCACCAGTAAAAACTCTTCCTGGAGGGTGTGCGAAATCCTCCCTCAAGTTTTCCTGCTGTTGTGATTGCTGTGCCATTCCCCTTGGTGAGCAATTTTAAACAAGATTCAATATGACTAAAGAAAGACACATCTGCATCTGTCTCATTGGTGTACGTCGATGTACGTTCGTTTTTCTGAGTAGGTCTTGGGATGATTTTTTGCTACAATCCAAATGCCATCTCAAAACAAATTTTCCCTTTTGCCTTTTAGTTTTTTTCTAAACTTTCTCGACTATGGCAGCAACCATTGGAAACATAAAGCTATTCAAGGTAAAACTGATGTAGATATTGGTCAAAAAATACAGCACAACTTGCTGTGGTCACCAGAGTAAAATGGCATCTCTGTCAGTTCAAATCTGGCTGTAGCTGAATTTAAAAGCTTAATTCCTGCCCTGTGTTTTGATGACTCATATGCCAACTTCATGTTCACTGCAGAATTCCTTGAGGACTCTTGAGGTTTAGACATGCTTAGAGTGAACTGTTGAGTTCCAAGGAGGTGACCTGCCCGAGGCTTGTCACATAAATCCCTTCTCCACCCAGATCCCTGCAATGACCCATGCAATCCCTGCGTGACCAATACAGTTTAGTTAAAGAGCATGCTGTTATCCTCTGAGAACCCTTGAACTCAGCTGGGACTTGAGCATCGGAAGAATCGTTTGTCCCCTTGCCAGTGGGATGCCTTGTTGTGTACCAGATGTCCTGAGGTCAGACTGGTTCTAAGTAAAGGTTTAGTGTTAAAAATATGGTATTTGATCCACTACAGGAAAAGTTCGTTTTAAAAGTTGTAAAAAGATGACACGTCAAAATGTGGTTTTAGATTTATGCTTAGACATAAATTGTTTGGGGTTTTTTGTTGGTGTGGTTTTTGGGGGTTTTTTTACTGCAAGATTCTTTCTTAGCTACTTCAGCATCTTAACTATCTTGTGATGGAGGCTAATGAGCCCCACAGCTGGGCTGGCATGTCACAGAGAGTCTCTAAAGCTACGTCTTCCTTCTATATCCTGTATCATCCTTCAAGGTAATATGTCCTTCTGAAGGCACTTACCAGAGCTGGTCAGAATGGCGGCTCTGAGTTATTTTCCCCTACCTGCCTAAAACGTGAGGAATGTCCTGACCTTCCCATCCTCGTTTCTTTCACTAGACACTGGCCTATTATCTTATGGTGTGGGGGATGAAGTCATTTCCCTCCATGTCCTTGGGCTCTTTTAGATAAAGTTTCTATTGACTATCTCACCTAGTACATCTCCCATTCTGGACGTTAGATGCTTACAAGGCACATTGTGTGTTTAATGTTTGTCATCACATACTTCGTTTTAACAATATAGAATGTAAAACAGTATAGTAGATGTAGAGAAAGATTGAATGTATTGAATTCAGCTTAATATGCATGTAGCTTTTTTCTTGGTAAGCATCATATAAAAAACAAATGTCTTACCGCAGAGCTGAATTTGAGTATTTATATTAAGTCACCCTTTCTTCTTGCCATGTGCAGTGTTAGTTTTGAAAAGAGGAGGAGGATCTTCTAGGATACGTTAAAGAGTATTTTTTAAAAAGCTGGTAGTGTGGGGAAAAAAGTGTGCAACTCTCAGTTGTCTTTAATGAGTTAGACAAATCTGGTGTTGGTTGGGCACTATTTCTACTTTATTTAACTGAGGTACAAGATAGAGTCTCTACTTGTTCAGGAGCATGTCTTCAACAAGGAGGTGTGCAAATGAGTACCAGGAATTTAGACAAATTATATCATGCTGAATCTGTCATAAGTACTGGTTGTGTCTAGCTGTGTGTGGACATCGGATTTCTGATGAAAACCTTTTTAAGCTTCAGAGGAAGCTGGAAGCAAAGCACTGAAACGTGGTGTTTTGGGCATTATCTCTATTGTGCTGCACTGGGGTTACAGTGCAGCTGTGTACAATTCTTCGTTCTGTAGTTATTTACTGGGTAAAACCACATTGTTTCTCCTAGTTCTTAAAAACAAACAAAAAACCCCAAAACCCACCACAAAGAAACCAACTTGCCATTCCTGCTGAACTCTATAGTCTGGTCTGCACTAACTACTCTTTTATTTAATCTTTGCCATTCTGATCAATTATTTACTGATGTTTCTATGGAAATGAGATCTGTGTGAATGCTCTGCGTGCATCTCCTTACTTGGTTGAAAATAGTCAATGGGTTTCAAAATAAGTTTGACAGTAAATGTTTTGTAGAAATATTGACTGGGTAGAGAGTGGTTATTTGTCTAATACTCAGATGCTGGAGATGTCGCATCTTTCAACTCTATGGCACATGGCACTTCTTTTTTTTTTTTTTTTCCTCTTTCAGCATCAGTACGGCCTTTGGAGGAGAGACTGTTGCTTGGGCTCTGCTGATAAAAGACCCCAGAAGGCAGATGCAGGCTTACTCTGAGGAATTGTTCAAATTCCTTAGCTTGCAAAATGGCAAAGCCGCTTGCAAAATGGCAAAGCCACTTGCCATGTCACCTCTCCTTGATCAGCTCTTCTGAAGTTTAAAAAGTACCCTCTGAAAGAAGGTACTGCTTAAAGTGAGGGCCAGGAAGCTAAAAAGACACTCTAACCACTTCAGTATCTTCTCTTGAAAACTTGTTTTCTCCTATGGGTGTTGAAGAGTTTTCTTTTGTGTCTTGAGAGCTGATTAATATCAAAGTTGCACACAAGAAATCTTGTACAGTACAAGACAGCTGTTTTATAACTGTGTCTGGTGTCTGCCCTGCGCCGCTGCAGCGTTCAAACCTTCAACCTGTGTTTTGCTGAGTGGAGAAACCACATCAAGGTGCACATAGATCGCGTGTAGAGTGCGGCTGGCAGAAAGCTAACCAGGTAAATGCTTTGTGGTCAGGGCAGCCTGCAGCTTAGTGCAAGCTGTAAAACCTGCCTGTGAAGCTGGGAGAAGGCTGCTGATTCAAACAAACCCCCAAAGCACTGCTGGCAAATCAGAAAGAGCTCCTGCGCTTTAGCTGCTTTGATTTACCACTTAAACATCTTAGCATAAATTTCCTTTCATGAGCCATCTACTCTGAACTGAATGTGAACCAGAGCAGCTGAGGTAGTAGCATGTGCTCCATTTTTTGTGGACTGTAAAGCACGAGATGGAATAGCATCTGGGACAAGGGTGCAACAACTCTGAGCCTTACATTTCAGCTTAAAAATACAAACAAACAAAAAAACCCCAAAACAACCACAAAGCCCCAAAAAACAACAAAACACCCTCCCCCCCCCCCCCCCCCCAAACTAAAAAAGAAGAAAACTCAACCCAAATCTGGAGCATCCTTTTCTTTTGTATCATCTTTAGTTTCTCTTTCTTCGTGCCTCTCTCTGCTCTCGGAGTCTTATGAGCCACTGAGATAACATCACTAATAAC
The DNA here is from genome assembly GCA_013398295.1 of Chionis minor. Classification (NCBI taxonomy): domain Eukaryota; kingdom Metazoa; phylum Chordata; class Aves; order Charadriiformes; family Chionidae; genus Chionis; species Chionis minor. The sequence goes on along the minus strand of VZSF01004659.1, from coordinate 322,985 downwards.
CTAATTCACCTACTCACATCATGAGGTCTCACCAGAACAACACAGGTGTTTTCTGCTGCTGAGTGCAGCAGTAGAGAAATAACTGTTGAGACAATACATGGAAGCTGTAGTTTCAGCTCCTGGAACCACGTTATGGCAGAACTTCAAGGAGGAAGAACAGTTTTAAACCACTTCTTCCTTAATTTCCTCTTCCTGTGGTACCTACAAGCACTGCTGTCCAAAAAGAGAAAGACAACAAACTGGCAAGGTTTTATGTTATCCTTCTGTGAATTTCTAGGCAATGGAAACTTTTGTATTTGATCTGCTGACACTTTTACTTAAAGGTCTTAAGAGTCCTCACTGGGAGTGAGGCTTTTCTCGTGACTGGCTTATCTAGGGCCTACTGAAACTGGTTTTGCCCCTTTTTGTCAAGATTATAAATTGGAAATTTGTCCAGACTGGAAGCAGCTTTCCCAAAACCTCACAGGCAATGCATGAGAGACTTGGGAATGGAAGCAGGTCTCTGAACCCAGCCTCGCATTGTGCTTTCACTGTGCTGCTTTGTGCTTTGCTGAGCAAGGCAAAAAGCCTTCAAGCATCTCCCGCAGGAAAACCAGCTTATCTAGCTAACGTAGTTTTAAGATAGACTGCTTTGAGCTACCTACCTGCGCTGTCCACCAGAATAATCATCTCTTTGTAGCATTCATCAGAGTAGTGTGGTGTTTGTGGCTCAGTTGTGTTGGCTGGCGATTCCGCGTTGGTCACTGGGGGAGGCGGGTTTGGCTGGGAGCGAGCTGGCAGTGCGATGGAAGTGGGATGAGGAGTGTCATCAGGAGCAGTAAACCCTGGCAGAGAAGATGGTAAGGACACCTGGAGGGTGATCAAGGCTCAGCCGCCTCTGCTTGGCTGATGAGTCAGGGTTGTGAGGACTTATTGCTTGAGCTGAACCCCTGAGCCTTTGGTTCAGCATAGTTATTTCTTGATTTGATGGGAGGATAAAAGCCTGACATGTAGGCTTTTATTGACAAAAAATTTACAGTTTATCTGATCCAATACCTGGGTTATCTCTTTTGCTGAAGCAAAAAAGGCAGTTGCCTAAGGCAACCAATATGTTCAGTGTGATTGTAGGTTGTGATTGGTAAACCTCTGTGGGCTTGACTGATATGGCATAAAAAATTGTGTTGCTTTTTTCAGTGCGGTTCTGGTTGCAAATACATATGCATTTTGCTGATTTTATCCTCCTTTGCCAATGTATGTTAAGAACATCTGTGATCTCCTAATAAATGAGATGCTGAGTGGGAGCCAGCTTTTCCGTTTTTAAAAATAGCGCTAATATTGGTTTCTGCTGCATTGAAATTTGTCCTGGGTAGGCAGATAGAGCTGGATATTGAAAAAGTTTGCTGTAATCCTTTGTCCCCCTGGCTTAACTGCTACAGCTGAAGGCCAGAGGTGAAGGGGGTGAGGAGGGTGAGCAGAAGCGTGATGTAAACCACCCCCGGGTCCTTCCCAGGAAGCAGAGTATGAACTCGCTGTTTGGAGGCATGGGGGGAAGCAGTTACACCCACTTCACATCTCAGGGATGTGGAACTGCAGCCAGGAAAAGCACTTGCTTTTCTGGATTTAGTCTAAGTTGGTCTTCCAGTTTCTTGCAGAAATAAGTCCAGTTTGGGTACCAGGGACCATCTGGAGGCTGGGGGTTCGTTCTGTCAGTCCTTTGCCTAGAGGTGGTCCTTTCTGAGGTGATGAACTGTCCCTACAAAATTTATATTTGCTGCTGTACTTGTAATTATTTTTAGTGATAGTTGCGAGAAAGGAAACTTACTGTAAATGGATAAGTGGCTGTATACAAAGAAACACAAAAGGTTGTTCTTAGGTACTATGTAGGAAAAAGGCCTAAACAAAATACAGGTATTCCTGTATACCTGAGATACAGTAGAGGTACAGATAGGTACCTCTACCTAGAATACAGGTACTGTATCTCTTCTTGGCTCTTTCATCACTGCATTTGAGGCAGTTGAAGGTTTAACCCGCAGTCCTCAGCAGCTTCATCTGCAGAATCGTTCTTTGACACTGACCTGTGGAACTGGTTTCCCCAGTCTTGAAAGCGGCAAACCCTGATTTTGGCATTCAGGAAACTGCTGTGGGCTGAGCGTCAGCGTGGTATCACTGGCCCTGGTGTGTTCTTGTTTGGTGACAACGGCAAAATGTGACACCAAAGGCTGTGGTTGCTGTCAAGCAGACACCTAAGCTGCTGAGAAGCAAAAAAAGTTGCCCTTTCCCAACTTGGCTTTGCCAACAAACCCTCAGGGAATAGGAGCAGCAAGTGGAGATTTTCAGCCTCCAAAAAATGTGTTCCTGAAAGAGTGTATTTGGTTAAACTGCCTGTCTGGAGGTCACCACAGATGAGGGAAACTCCAGGTAGTGAAAAGCACCCTGGCTAGTTCTGTATGGGGTGGGAGGGGAGGACGGGGGGATGGTGGGATTTAGAATAATATCTTTCTGACTCTTCACCTAAGCCAGATGACGTTTGTGTAGGTGAAGAAGGCTGTTTATTAGTCTGAAAGAAATGTGCATTTTTACAGTTCTGTCTCACGTGAGAGATGTGAGAAAGGGATTATTTTCTGATTACTACTATGTATTTCAAAGTAACAAAAAGATATGCGTTGTTAAATGCAAAGTTACTGTCTATACTAATTCTTGAGATACTTGTTTAGAGATGTACTCTAAATCAAAAACAGTGACTAAATACTTTGAAAGAATGTACTTAATTGTTGGGGATGCTGATAGATGGCACCAGTCTAAAACTGACTTTCCACTTCAAGAGACCTGTAAAACCTGGAAAAAAATCTTTTAAACTTTCTCTTCTTCCGCCCTGCTTAGTGCAGCATCAGATCCGTTCATCTGCCACGTTCCTCTCCCCAAGCTAGAGTTCCTCAGGCTGTTTGTCCTCCTTACTGTGCTAGCTTTATGTCAGAAAGCTCTGTTTGGAGGCTGATTTTACTGTAGCAAAATGGACTCATGTATGTTTTGCCGAATTTTATCGGACTGGGGAGTTTTTGTTACTGTGCGTGTTACCGCTGAGCCATTGCTTCCCAGTGGAAACCCCTGTAGATGTGTGTGCCATCAGTAAAGCTCATCTGTGGTGCATGAGCAAGCTGATGGGGGACTGTCCCCGAGTTGTGGTGGGAGCTCCCCAGGAACCTCACTGCAACAGATAGCCTTGGTGTCGGCTGTGCTCGCAAGCTGTCTCCTCTGGTGTTCACTACCTTCTCTCAGCTGTAAATATATATGAAGCTGTGGTCTGATTTTTATATGTGAGAGATAGCTGGGGTATAGCCTGAAATCAGGAAATTTTTTTTTTTTTAAATATATTCTTATATATATAAAGGTATATATAATAAAATATATATTTATATATATAAAAAATATATTCAGGTATATTCTAATGAGTAGCAGTCCTACTGGTGTCCCTGCAACCTGCATCAATCAAAGCACTGTGATATGTATTGTAGACTATAGGCCTGCATAGCTGGCTACTCTGCAATAAGCTGCTATAGGAGAAGGGAAACATTTTCTTTCTGGGTTTTTTTTTTTATGTGGAGGGGTTTTTTTGCATTTTTTTTCATTTATAAAATTGCCCATGCCAGTTTGTGGGTTTTCATTATTATTTTTATTTAGCTCCCAAAGGCTTGGAAAATTAATTATTCTTGTAATCTGCCCGAGATGGAAAGAAAAGCTTTTTGTCCCATTAGGCCATGTCAGGCTTCTGTGCAGTTTTTTACTTGCTTTTAAAGATAGGAAGAGCTGTGAGTATCAGACTGCCTAAAAGGTGAGGAATAAGCACAATGCCGAGATGACTCAAGCTCTGCATGTATCTCTCAGCTGTTGCTTGTTTCCATTAACTGCTGACCAAAGTGATAGCGCCTGAAAGCATGCCCACCTCTTCCTCTTGCCTAGACAAGCAGGAAAGTCTCTTTCCTCAGATGGTGACAGAAATAGTCCTCTCTTTGATTAAACAGGTATCATAAAATACATTGAAAACGAAGGTGCTCTCCTTATTTTTCAAAGAGCAGTTCTTCAGGTAGATAAGCCAGTGGTTTTGGAAACTCAAAATAGATTGAGGAGTGTTCAGCTTGTGGCCTGTACCTATGTTTGTTATGCAAAACAGCCCCACAAACTGAATATATATGTATTTATTTGACTGTATTATGTAATCCATTGAGCCTCATAAATGCCTACAGAGGCGTGATGATGCAGGAAATATTTTTAAAGCAAATAAGCTGAGTTTGATCTTCATCTCTTTGCTTTCTTGTGCTGTTAATAAAGTGATACTGCCTTTGTTACCGAAGATAACCCTCTTTGTGTTTTGAAGACAGTTTGTACCGGACAAAGCCTGAGGTGATTAAACAATTTGGGGAATATTGTTCCTATGTCCAAACAATGGATGTCTGTGTTAATATAAAGTAAAAATCATAAGTCTTAC
>VZSF01004659.1:285271-318387 GCA_013398295.1 Chionis minor | reverse complement strand
TTTCCGCCCCCCCCCCCCCCCCCCCTTGCATGTAGTTCAGGTTGTGCTGGTAGGCAGGAAATAAATCAGGAGTGAGGGAAATGGAACTATTGTCATAGAGGTAAGAAAATAGAGTGCAGTGAAGTTTTTGCATGTGTATATAAATGGGAAAGATGGGATGCTTGTTGCTTAATCCTCTGGCCTCTCATTGATGTCTTTATGGCAGAAATTCAATTTATATTCAATGGGTAGTTATGGTCTACAAAGTACAGTAAATCCAGAAGACTGTACAGGTTTCATGCATGTGGAAATAAGAGGATTAAACAATTTTAGTACTTTTTTTTCCCCCCCCGTAATTGAAAAACCATGCCTTCTTAAGCAGAAATACTGCTTGCAAAACCAAAAAAGACAGGAAATTTCCTTTCAGCATCCAACCTCCTGGAAAAGCCTCTTTTCTTCATAAAAGGCAAGAAGTGCCAGCCAAAATAACTTTGCCAAGAAGGGAAGGAGTCACATATGTGGGAGATGTATTTATTTAAGCTCAAGTGATAAAATGTGATTAACTGAGATTGGAGCGACTGTCATGTACACTAGAAGACCATTTAGCAGGAATCGGGCAATTCTCATGGCATTCACTTGGAGGTGTCTGGTCCTTGGAACTACATCAGGCAGATAATGTTCCTTTATAAATGTTCTAATATCAGTAAAATGCATAATCACTCTTCCCGTTCCCTACTGTCTACTCTAAAATGTTACCTAGGAGTCCTGAGATGTCAGGGGCAGCAGAGCTATGCCGAGGCAGTTCTGAAGGTGCTCCAGAAATTGATTTGGGCCTTTTTTGGGGATCTTTTTGTTTTTTTGTTTTGGGGTTTTTTTTGTTGTTGTTGGGGTTTTTTTGTTCCAGTCTATATATGGAAGCAGATTATATGGACCATGGGGCTGTCAGATTGAAGGTTGGCATCCTTCCCTTGGCACCGCCCAGTGGGTGGGGGAGCAGACAGACGTAGTTGCTGCCAGCTTGTTTCTCTGCAGACCCAAATGGGCAACCTGCCCACCTCTGAGTGCATAACACTGCTTGGGAGAAAGTCAGTTAACCCACCTTCTCTCAGGTGCACTTCTTTTCCTTGTTTGACACTATGGAGCCACACAATTTTTAATTTATGCATTACAGGAGGGAGGTGTGTAAGGGCAGGTAGTGTGGCAGGAGACTTCTTTGTCCCTGCTGCAACCGCCGTCCATTCATCAGCTGCAGAAGGACGTATTTCTTCTGTTCAGAAATGCATTACTCAAAATCTTTTTTTTTCATAAGATTGAATTTTGTACTTACTGATATAATCAGTATTTCAGAGGAATTTTTTGCTTGCCTTTTTTTTTTTTTTTCTCTCTCCTGTAGAGGATGACTCCTCTGTGTTTTAAATCTTTCTTTTCTTATTGCTGTGCTGATTGCTCCTGTATTCTGTGGGGCATTTTATTTCAACGCTCTCAGAACTACAGAGATGGGATTTCTTAATCTTTGTGTGGTAAATAAAATCTGTCCCAACCAGGTAAGTTTATCCCTGTTTAAAATACACATGGAGGGTGTGTGTGTATATATATCTCCAAAGACGACAGAGGTAAAAGAAGTATGGTGATTTAACTGGCTCCAAAAACCCCATTTAAACTTGTACAGTAGATGGTATGATCATATTTTGTGGCTATTTGAGTCTGTAGAGTAAAGGATCTCCTTTTTCTCAGTTGGAATATTTCCCCAACCCCTAACACACACACACACACACACACGCACGAAAAGGTGAGTATTCTAAGCTGATTGATGGGTAAAGGGAAGGAAGATTACATTAATGCCATGATTTTGCCGGTTAGAAATGAGGAATCCAATGCAAAGATGGAAGGTTCTGGCTGCTTCACTAGTTATTTTGAAGATATTTTTGTGTGTGTGTTTGTATATTTGTTTATAAGATACAGTACAACTCGCTATGTATAGATGCAGTATTATTTAAAGAGGATTTTTTTTTATTAAGCAGTTGTCCATTGTGCTTAAAATATTCTTTTCTGTCTTTTTGTTCTTACTCTGTAGGTTCTTCCAGACTTCTTTTGCTGTATATGTAAAACCCATTGGATGTTATATCTTTCTACTGTCTTGTACAATGCATTAAGAAATTTGGTGGCAAGAAGTAACATGTCTTAAGCTGCTGTATTGTCTTATATTGGGAGACAGTGTTGTGGAGCTGGAGGATAATTTGGAGAATCAGTTGAAGAGTAATGTGTATATTGGTTTGCAATGAAGTTTCTGTTTACTGCTGGTTAATAATCTACATGACTGGGAGTTTTTCTTTGTTTTAGTGGCAGTATTTCTGGACAGTGTTGGCTGAAAGTAGGAAATACCTCCTTCAGCTTCCCTTCAAGGTGGGTGAAGCAGGAATAGAGAGTTCCTAGTAATGAGAAAAGAGTATTTTGGTGGTGGGACAAGAACCAGCTAGAGGAGGTTGAAGAATTAGGTTGGAAAGCTTGATGCCATCCTGAGGACTGGGGGAAGGGATGTGGCCTCAGCACAGCATATCCCCCTTAGCCAAAGGGGCCTGGCAGGAAGAGAGGAACCTGAGACAGAGTGATTTTGAAGAAAAAAGGGGAAAAAAAAGTGCCTCAGCATAACATTGCAGTTGTTATCTAATGGTGAAGAGAGGTCAGGAGGACTGTGCTTGAACCCTGGAGAACTTGCCGGGGGACTGGCGGATGTGAAGCAGGGTTAGGCTTTGTCAGGTTTGGTTTAGCCAACTTACTGCTATAAGAACCAAGGCCAGCTAACTTTGTTATTTGCCACCTTGGAGGGTCAGAAGCGGAAGAGCGTAGAGGGGTCGCACCTGCGGGGAGGAGCAGACAGGACAGTCAGTATAAAAGCTGAGGGATCAAAGGGGTCAGCTCTCTTTCTTCAATGGCTGATGTCCACACAGGACTCTGTCTGTTTGTCTGCCTTTGATCCCAATCTGTGCATTCCTGAATCCAGATCTGGGATCTGGCTCCCATCTGTCACTGGGTCCAGTCTGGGACTTTCCCAGTGCCTGCTGGTGACGTGATTGGTCATCCTGGGAACTGGATATGGTTTTGTATACATCTTGTGTGTTTCATTATTTTCTTACTTAATTTTATTATCTTATCTTTTTATTATATTATTAGTATTTCATTAAAGTAATTTAGTTTCTTTTTCAACTCGTCTCTCTTTTTCTCATAATCTCTCTCTCTCTGAAGGGAGATGCTTCTCTGAAGGGAGATGCTTCTCTGAAGGGTGAGAGTTTAAAGAGAGCATCAGTTATTCATCTTAGTGGCCAGCCCAGCCCAAAACACAACACCCAGCCATCGCTGTGACACTGCGGTGCTGATGCTGTGCTGTTGTCTCCACTCAGAGTTGGGACTTGCTGATTCACTGCCCTTTTTAAGTCTCTGGGACCAACATCCCAGTTAGCTAGTTCACAACCTACCATGGGCTTTTTTGCACTACAAAACAGTCATATTATATTAGTTAATACTCTTGCTGCAGAAGAGTGGTTAATTTTTATTTTTTCCCTGAGTGCAGAAGCAGCCTTTTCAATGAATAATACAACACGTTTGAAGCTTTGGAGAAAGATCTTTTGAAGATGAATGATTTTTAATTATGGTGTTTGTAGTGCATAACAGCAGCTATCTGTACTCATCTTTCATTGCAGAATGATGTTTCAGGTGGATCATATGGTGAAATAAAAGTGGGGTTTTTTTCTTTTCAAGAGAAAGTGTGTGGGAAAAATGAATTAGTTTTTGTTTCTGCGAGGTTCCTGAGAACATCGTAACTGGAAAGGCATGGTCGAACAACCTATCTGGCAGTGTCCAGCACTGGAGACCTTACAGGACTGCTGGAATTCCTGAGTCTGCAGGTTGGGATAAACTGCCCTTCATCGCAGGTCTTGTGCTGTCTGCCAGGACAGTGTTCGTACCAGCCAATACTACTGAAGCAAATATTGTCTTCAGTTCTTGTCTTGCATTTGTGCATGTTGTTTCTTAGCATGTCCCCAGCACAGCTGTGGCCTGTGCAATCTGGTGATTTTCCAGAGGTACCCAGGAGCAGCCTGGGCAGCTCTGGGCAGTTTGGATGCAGACACTCAGTTCTGGGAGAGGATGAAGAGAGTAGCCCATGCCCCTTGGCCCTTGGGCTGGAGAAGGGCCAGTTGTATGTAGTAATACAGGTGTAACCCAGGAGCAGCCTTGCACGGTGATGCAGGCGCAGAGTTTGCTGTTGCCCAGCCGGGGCAGCCGTGGTGCTTCCCCTGCACTGGGCTCGAGGTCTCCAGCTTTCTGCTGGGCTGACTGAACTTGTGAAGCTATCAGGAAATGGATCTGACAAAAAATGAATTCTGTTCGGGCATGGAGGGTGGTGTTTGTCTGGTGGGTGAATGAGGAAAAAATCAGAGTGATGGTTCTGGTGCAGGAGAGGGCAAAACCTCGAGGCAAGAGGACAGGACCAAACGTGTTGACAAGCTGCCCTTGGTGCCTTTTGCAGCACGGTCTAGTCATAGGGATGGGTGTAAATGTTGGAGAAGGAGCTTTGGTACATCTTCCAGCGTACAGTTCGGGGAATTTTGTATTTCGTCTATCAAGCCATGCTGTCAGAGTCCTAAGCCTTTTTTGTTCTTTAAAGTCACGACTTAACTTCAAAAATATTTTTTTTTACATATACTTTCTATAAAAGGAGCGAATGGAAGCTGCAGAGAAATTTACCAAGCAGAAGACTTTTGGTCACGCCTCCACTCTGGGTTTTGCAGGTTTTCAGTCAGGAGAGAGGCATGTTCTTACATGGGCTAGAGGGATCTATTTATTTATTTTTCCTCGAACATTGAAAACAGATTTCTCCTGTGCTGCCTTTACCACCCCCACCCCAGCTAGCATGAACACTGGTCTCCTTGGAACACATTGACAAATGCAGTACAGCCTGTGCGCCGCTTTGAAGATCCTGACGCCACCTCTTTTTGGCTTTTCCTGGCCTACCGGCTGCCTCTTGATGCTGCTCTGGAGGTATTTGGTCCTTGGCAAATGATTTGTAAATCCTTCACCACCACTTCTTGATCATTTTGAACTAAGTACGGATTAATGATTGTTTCTTTAGTGGCAGCATTGGACTCTTAATAATGGTTATCCAGCCTTCGTGTGCCTGTCTAAATATCATGTGCTCAGATGACTCCAAAGGAGCATATCTGGGTAGTGTGCAAGGGTCTAAATATAGCGATAATAATCTCTAGCTTTCTTCTTTTCAGTCAGCAGAAGAAATGACTGGATATGCTTCCGTTTGTGTGGAGTACACACTGAGATAAGTCTATGTTGACATGTGTTTCCATACTAATTTCTGACATCTCCCTGGTACTTTTGGAAGAAGAGAAATTCTGTTTCTGTAAAAAACCTCTGAACTTGTCTTTGCTCTCTGCTTATGGGTTGGGTTTTTCTTCTGTTATGCCAGAGAATCACACAGTTTTTAGCCCCGTTCCAAACTGCCAACTTCCTGTTCCACTGAAGTTACTTCTGGCTCCAATCCCAGTATTTTGGGGGAACAATAGATCCTATTTTAGCCTATACAGATTTAATTGCTGTGAATAAGGTTGACAATTATCTCCTCTTGTGTCTGAGAATCCCACCAGCTGTTTTAGATGCATTTAAATTACCACACCATGCTAAACTCACTTGTCACATCAGGAGCTATAATGCCAAATTTCAGGCACATCGTAATCTGTCCATGGCCTTTATTTTAAAAATAATTTTTGCTGCATTTAATTCTGTTTCTTCTACTTCCTCTTCAATCTTCATTCTCTGCATAGGGTGGCATTATTAGTCATGCCAAGGGACTTCTATATCAAAGATTCATTTGGAGGAAAATGCATTTCAAATTGCAAGAAAACCAATTGAAAGAGAAGTTGGTGGGGGTTTTGTTGGGGTTGTTTTTGAGTTTTGTTTCCTCCCTCCACGCCCATAAACTCTGGCACATAAGGTGGGAATCATCTGACCACATGCTGACAACCTGCTGTCTAAGTGTCTAGGCTCAGCTTTATTGTCCGCGAAGAGGAACAGACATTTCATGCTAATGTAAACAACTAAAATAGGTCAGATGAATCATGCCCCCAAATGTCCTCTTTCTCTTTGCTTATAAATAAAGTCTGGGTGATTAGCTCGGTCTTAGCTGTCTGTACTGTAGATGTCTGACTAGATCTCACCTCTGGGGACCATACTTGTAGCAGCAGTCACATGGAGGTGACTGTAGACACCTAAGAAGATTAAAAGTACTCTGCTTCTTGACGCAGAACAACTGCAAGTGCCAAAGTGAAGGTGCTCTGGGCTTGATTTCTTGAAGCCGAAGGCAAACCTGAGTGGAATTTCCCAAGGAAGAGGCAGATCAGTATTTGATGCCTGCAGTTCCATAGCACTAAACTGTGGTGCTCCGTCTCTTTCATTGCTTGACTTGTAAGGTACAACTTCTTAACTTCTTTTTCAGAAATGTTAGTTTAAGCAGAAACTCTCCTCCCTATCATTTGCTGTTTCTGCCTCCATATTGTCTTTTCAATCTTGCTGTGGCAATATGTTGATTTATGTTTTAAAAAAATAATAATTTCACTGCACAAGTGTCCCTGTGGGGCAGCACACTGGGTTGTGAAGGTTGCTCTACTCTGGGAAAGCCAAGAGAGGGGATACTTGTGAAAGTTCATCTTTCATCTTTTGCCTGAGAAGTTGTCTCTCTTGCTAAATTTCTTGATTGTTAAACTGTTGAATTATGCAGGGTTTTCTTTTCAGTCCACATACAGCTTTGTTTAATGTTTATTTATAGTCTTGTCAAGGGGTTAATAAATTCTTTTTGAACTTCCAGTTTTGCTCACTGCCTTAGTGCATATTTCGCATTTGTGCAACTGTAATTATAATTTCTGGAAACAAGTTGTTCTTTGGTGTAGCAGGATGCAGGGACACACTGGTACTTCATTATTTCCTGATACATGTTTTTACAGATCTTGACATGATTTTAATTTCCCAGTGGTCTGAGAGGAAGGGGGAAGGTTATGTACAAGTTACAGTAGTCAATTGTTCTTGTTGAGACCTCTCTGGGACTGTGAGTGCTGTTGATCATGCCACCCAGGATCCATCCCATCAGTGCTGGTTAGGTCTCTTTGTGCTGGGCTACCCCATCTCCTGTGAGCTTCTTCAGTCACAATTGACTCTCCTTAGTTATAGCTTTTCTTAAAATATTTCATATTGGCCTTGCTTACTATGTTTGTGCTAAGTATTTGCCAGTCGGTAGGTTTTCTGCTGTGTGTGCGTGTGTTTGCAAGTGAAGACTTGGATTGAGGTTTCATAGGAGCCAGTAGTCCTTTCGCTATTGACTTTGGAAGTGGTAAGATTCATCATGGAGGCTAATTTGCAGCACAAGTAGAAGAAACAGTAGTGCTGCAGAAGCATGACCTGGTAGTAGCTGTGCAGCTGCTCTGGCTCCCGTTCAGACCAGAGCTGGGTCCCAGCTCTCTGTTGCTTTGTGCTTTGCTCCGTGCTCCCATATGGATGTAGTCCTGGACAACCTGCTATAGGGGACCCTGCTTGAGCTAGGGAAGTTGGACCAGGTGACCTCCAGAGGTCCCTTCGAAGCTGAACCATTCTGTGATTCTCTGGTATTGCACCTTCCAAAACTGCTCCTTAACCTTCCTGTGCCTCCTCTGCTCTTGAGTGGGGGTACAACTCTTCATCCCAAAACCCCTGCAAGAGCAGCAGGAGCCTGTGGAGACAGCTTGCCCTGAGGTTCAGCCCTGGTGCCTACCCAGTGCTCACATCCATGCCATCTGAGGTGCAGTGGGACTGGTTGCAGCACACCCTAAGACATGTTGTGGAATACCATGATAATAGGTCGTGTTTAGACCCCAGAGCTTGAGTTCTTTCCCTCTGGATAAAGGTAGCGGATGGGACTGGAAAAGGACACCCTTGTCTTCAAGCCCTATGCACAGGTGCAGACAGACACTCATTTGTTCATAGAATCATTTAGGTTGGAAGAGACCTTTAATATCATCTAGTCCAAACCATTGATCCTACCCTACCAGGTCCACCACTAAACCATGTTCACTGCTATATGCCTGTTCTAGGGTAGAAATTCTGCATTTGGCTGTGATTCTTCTTTTCACTGGTACTGATTTTATCAAGGTCCCTACATTGACTTTCTCTAAATTATCACTGCACTTGACATTTTGCATATGAGATGCCTGAACAACTGAGCAAAGATATTAAGCACTTTGACCTGAAAATAGATGCTTTCAATGACATAACATTTAACTGAACTTTGAATAGCTTTCCTGAGAAGTACAATAGGTTTTTGTACAGAGGTGTACATGTATGTGCATATAAAACATATGTAAAAGTACTGCAATATTTTCTTAATCTTCGTTTGCATTAAATACTGTGACTGGTTTTTTTACCTTAAGTTTGGGAAAGCTAATTTTGGTATTCACTGTTACTCTCAACCAGAATGAATGAACACTATACAAATTGTTTGATGGATCATCAAGATCTGTCAGGATTAAGGTAGCTGACATTTTTCTGCAGCTTTTCTTTTTTTTTTTTTTTTTTTTTTTCAAGTTTGTTTTTTTTTTTTTTTACTCAAGATTGCTGATATTGACTTGCATTTAGCTTATATTTTAACAGCTTCAAAGATCAGGTCTATGAAAGTAATTTTAATAACAGAACTAAAAGACTGGGTTTTGAGGCGTGTTTCTATGGCAAAGAGTTATTGTAGTGTTTTTGGCATGTGGTCCCTTCCTGCAGATCTGCTGTTTAGTGTTGTCCCAGAGGAAAAGTGATGTGTAAAACTCTAGCAGCAGGGTGTAGTTTTTCTTTAAGCTGTTCTTAAAAATTACCAACATATGAGTGGCGTTGAATTAATTTTCTACTTGTGGATTCTTGGTAATAAAGCTGTAATGCTTTTTTCTTTTCTTTTTTTTTTCCCCTTGCCTTGCATATGTGCGCTTTCATACATATACAGTTTGCTATAATGACTTTTTAAGAATAAATTAACAGATTGACTTCTTTCAGATTATAGGGGCTTCACAATACCTCCTGCAGTAGAGGGATATTGTGAATAAGGCATTAGTACTTATCTGTGGAAATGTGTGCGCTCTCTGTCACGCTTGCAAAGATTAGCTTGGGGCTAATTTAAGTTGACAGCTGTATAAAAGGGATTAGTACCATCACCACGAACTCTTGTGGTTAACTTTCACACAGGCTAAATGTGAGAGATAATATATTTTTTTTTAAAGCTTGGACCAGTTTTGCATAAGCCATTTATCTTGATTTCTCTTAACCCTGAGAGAGCTGAGGCTGCAGTCTACAGCATTATAGCCTGATGGTGTGGGATTCGCTGAAGTACTTTAAACACATAACTTGCTTGATTGTAATCATAAGGAGAGCTTTTATTTGCATATAACTGGCATTGTTCTAAGGAAGAAAGGGCTTATTTTGGATGTGCTTTGAAAAGTAGAACTTTGGGAAAGAAATGGGGGGGGGAAGTGGCATTTTGTTTTCTTCGTGCATCCTTGCCATGTGAAAACGCTTATTTATGAGTCTATAATAAAACAAAAATATTTTAATTCAAATTGAGCATTTGGTTGCTTTTTTGTGCAGTAGTAGTAGTTGGTGTAGTAGTAATAGTAGTGTTGAGCTTGTAGGCAAAGTGAGTATTTCTGAGGCTCGGATGCCCCTTGCTATAGAGACCAGGGGCAGGCTGCTGTCCCTGCCCTTTCATCGCTTTAGCTAGTGTGATTTGTGCGTTTCTGTCACATAACTGTGTGGGGACAACTGGACCTCATATGCAACTGTTCTTTCTTCTATCACACTTGTCTCTACTACGTCCTCCTTATGAGGGATGCTTGTGGTCAAGACTATTGTGGGACTCACATGCACAAGGAGGTGTACAGCTCATGGGAACAGGCATGGAAGCGGCTACTTTTTCCCTGTGTTAGAAGGAAGGGAATGGCAGAACCTGGATTCTTGTCTTGAACATGAACTCAAGGATAGATCCAAAGATGTTTCTCATCTAAAAACAGCTCAGAACTGCTATCCATAGATGTGTTCCCCAGTGTGCAGTGAGAAGCCAAGTATTGCTCATCAATAAACTTTCAGGATCACCCTTCAAGGCCAAAGCAGCAAAGTCATGGCTGGGAGCAAAATAAAGAAAAGTCAGTATCGTGATGTGCATAGTGTTGTCTCTTAAGATTCAACCAAGTTGCCTTGGTTTCAAGACTTGCCCATCCTAATGTGTGAAGTGAAGTCAAAGCACTATGCACAAGCTAATGAACCATGATGAAGTATATTCCTGTAGAAGGATTCCTTTTCTTTTCACACCCGTTTTGTTGTTTAATATTTTTGGCTTTAATTTGAAACTCTAAACTTGTCATACCAGCCAAAGCTGATAAGCATTCTTTGCCTTATAAGCAACAAAAATCTAGAAAAATCTAATGATGCATAAAAATCTTAAGATTTTTGTGCAGATATACCCATCTGAAGGCCGACTTCACCAGACTAAAAATGCCCTGTTCATATAAAAAGTATCACTGAAGAACTTTCAAGGCAACTTCTTCCTGTATACCATGGAAATAAGTTTAGATCTATTTTTCGCAGATCAGTGGGAGGTGACTTACTTGAAAATTCACCTATGAAGGAGAAGAAAAAGGTGCAACTCAATGTGTTAGTGGAATTTGGGCTAGAAGTACACTGATCAACACAAAGATGTTTGTCCCCATTGTCTTCCAGGTGTCATGTTTAGTTTTTTCAGCAAGATTTAGAAAG
Organism: Chionis minor; assembly: GCA_013398295.1. Classification (NCBI taxonomy): domain Eukaryota; kingdom Metazoa; phylum Chordata; class Aves; order Charadriiformes; family Chionidae; genus Chionis; species Chionis minor. The sequence goes on along the minus strand of VZSF01004659.1, from coordinate 307,587 downwards.
ACAGACAGTTGCTTTAGGTAGGATTACGAGCAGTCTGACCAGGCTTTCTTCACAATTGCTTTGTGGGAAAGAAATGGTGGTTCTCTTCTACAGTGTCCAGTTCATCTTGTTCGTGTTGAATCTGGCAAGTCAACAAATGGCTACAAGACTGGTGCCACAGCCAGGGGTTTGGCTACTTAGACCATAGGACTCACTTTGAGAAACCTGGTGTACTGGGCCTGAGGGGGTGCACTTGTCTCAGAAGGGGAAGAGTATTTAGGTCAGAGGGTACTCCATCTGGAGTACTACATCCAGCTCTGGAGCCCTCAGCACGAGAAGGATGTCGACCTGTTGGAGCGGGTCCAGAGAAGGGCCACAAAGATAATCAGAGGGTTAGAGCACCTGTGCTCTGAGGACGGGCTGAAAGAGTTGGGGTTTTTCCCCCTGGACAAGAGAAGGCTCTGCAGAGGCCTTCTAGCAGCCTTCCAGTACTTAAAGGGGGGCTACAGGACAGCCGGAGAGGGAGCCTTTATCAGGGAGTGTAGCAGTAGGACAAGGGGTTAAGGTTTTAAACTGAAAGAGGGTAGATTTAGCTTAGATAAAACGAGGAAGAAATTCTGGACTGTGAGGGTGGTGAGGCACTGGAACAGGTTGCCCAGAGCAGCTGTGGATGCCCCATCCCTGGAAGTGTTCAGGGCCAGGCTGGATGGGGTCTTGGAGTAACCTGATCTAGCGGGAGGTGTCCCTGCCCATGGCAGGGGGGTTGGAACTAGATGATCTTCAAAGTCCCTTCCAACCCAAACCATTCTATGATCTTTGTGTTTGCAACCTCTTCTTCCGCTGTGCTGATAGCCAGCAGAGGAGTGAGGAAGGAAAACTTGGCAATTAGTATTGCTAGCTGTGGCTGAGATTGCTCAGCCCTGAAATGAGATCATGCTTAACCACGGTTGTGTCCCACCACTTTGGCTCAGCATCTGTTCTGGGCTGACTGACCGTTGCTTTTCTTGTGTAGTACCTGCATGTCAGTTATCAAAAAGAGCTGCTCATCCCTGTGCAGTGATCACAGAGCTTGCTCCATTGCTGTGACTTACAGCTGTCTTGCTCCTTGTAGTTGCTTAGTATTTTCTCTGTTTTGGAAGTTGTAGCTGGATGATATTCCATGCAACAGCATTTTGGGACGTGCATACAAATGATGTCAGAGTTGACTTCCCTTCTGAGATGTCATCAACTTCAGTCCAAAGACAAGCTGTGTTACCAGTTTATTTTCATTTACACTGAATTTGTGGCCGAAATTTTTAGAACTCTTTATTGCATTGTTTTTGACTTTGTTAGTATGTATTTTAAGTTTCCAGCACAAATGGTATTCCACTTTTGGGTCTTGCCTGTTTTAATCCCATATTTAGTCCTTATCAGCTTGGCAGGTATAGTAGCTTCTAGCTGGGTCCTAAAGTGAAGTTGGCTCAGTATACCAATGTGATTGCTGGTATGAAAAGCCATATTTTCACATTGGATCATTGCAAAACTCATCTTTATGGCTAAACATTCACTTCCTACTTGGTTAATGAACTGAAGGGTTTATGCAACCCCATGGATTTAGAGAAGCGATTCAGGGATGGCTTCAGTTTCTGCCCGCAGTGGGCAGTACTAGTGACTGGTTTGGTTTTGTTGTGAGCAATATGACAGTCAACAGTAACGAATGAATGAAAATGTTTAGGCTGCTTGAAAAGCTGCCTTTCATCTGCAGGAGGTGAACAGCTAGGAGGAAATCTCTTTCAAGTCGATTCCCTCTGCAGAAATAAATCTTGTGTGGGTGAAGGGAGGGAAACAGCCACCTACCTGGAAATCTAAGACTATAAATGAGATGTCACAGAAGGCGGCAGTGGCATCCACTCACGTGCTAATCCATTAAGGGGACGGGGGAAAAAAAAAAGGACAGGAGGGGGAAGAAAAAACAGTAATACTTTTATGAAGGGGGTTTTTATGGTATCTTTAATCATCATTCTAAGACTATTGAAATTATGGCGCAAAACTGTGGGAACACATTGTGTGTTGTTTGTAGGTGTGGTGTTTGTTCACCTGGGTTACTTCTGTGTTACTAGTGGGGTTGGATGCAAGCTGGTGTCGTGGGCAGGGCTGTGGGCAGGGCTGTGGGCAGGGCGTGTGTCCCACAGCTGGAATGCGGTGGGAGGCTGGCTGGAACTCCTGTGAGCGGCCGGAGGCTGCCAGGCTGGCAGGGGCGCTCTACTGCCTGACGAATTCACGCATTCAGCGTCGAAACAGCTACAGGTGCCCACTGCTACTCTGAATCCCCAGCCTTAAATGGAAAATCACAATAAGCCACGATCTGCCTGTGGATATACCTGCTTTTGTCTACCTCTTTTTTTCCTAAGCTTTAAGGCACAGCTGAAGAGCTTTTGCATTTGCCTGGGGTTAACAAATTGAAGTTTTTGTAGATCACATGAGAGCAGTTTGTGCAAATAAAGACATCCGGCAGGACATTGTGCAAAGCTAATGGGCTCCAGTTTAATTTTCTGTTGTGGGCTAAATTTTCCTCCAAGCACGAGGCAACTGTATTGGGGTGGAGCTTTTTGTTGGGGTGGGAGGGCATGTGGTTAGGGCATGACGTTTTGCCATTATTCTCTTTTCATCTTGTGAACAGCAGGAAAGTTGATAATACTTTTATTTCAGAAACTTGTATATGCCAGAACTGCAGAAAGTCACTTTTATCCACAGTAAATAAAGAATCTCACCAGCAGCCCTTGGTTGTCATTGCTTAATTCTTGTGATTATTGAATGCAGCCAGTATTTCCTAGAAAAAGAGTCGTTTGCTTCCCCAATGAGTGTTATTACTCTTTAATATTGTTAGTAACCTGAAAACTGATACTGGAGAAAAAAGGAGCATGTTCCAAGTTATATAGCTTAATAAATGTTTAAGACTATGTGTCTGCTAATTAGATAAATGGTAGAGTTAGAAAATTTCCTTGGGGAAGAAAGAGAAAGACACAGGAGAAAATATTTGCTTTGGTGGTAGAAAGATTTTTTTTTTTTATTGTATTTTTGAAAGGCACGGATTATTTTGAAGCAGCTAGTATGTTTGCAAGGCTTTTCTTTATATATTTTTACATATGTGACTTTCAGCTTGTGTTTGAGCAGAGTTGGGATCTTCTCTTTGCATTTACAGAGAAAAGCATTTGACAGCATCTTTTTGTAAGAGATCTGACTGCGAAAGCAGCAACTTGGGACCATCAACTGGTCTCCTGTTCGAGGCTTTATTTTTTGTTCCTTTATCAGAAGCATTTGGGCCCTAGCAAGCTGGTTTTGTGTTCTTTCATTCACCATCTTCCACTTTCAGCTGACCTTTCCTGCTGGGATGGCTTCCTGCCTGGCATAGCTGCTTCCTCACCCACAAAAGCTGGTTACCGTATCTCCCCCTTTCTCTGCAGCGCTTTCTTTTCAGAAGCACTTGTAGGTGTTTTGACTTTCTAGTGTCAGACCCTGTGGGCTACACAGATAATACACACAGCCTCAGCCTTAACCTGCGTGGTACAAGCAGAGGGTGCCCAGACCTTTGCTCTGGACATGCTTACGTAGGATGTCTTGGCTGTCGGAACAGATCTTAAGGGATGTGGAACTAGGAATGTTCCGCACTACTGCGGAGAGGAAGTCAACCTTGGAGGGCGGGGAGCAGATAGGATTTGGCGTGTCCTCCCATGGTCACAGGTGGTTGTCAGTTGCCCCACAGCTCAACTAAACCAAGAGGGTGGGTCAATCTCCCTGCTTGCAGGTTTTATTTCTTAGCTCGGGCAGATCCTAGAGTGTATGTGCAGCCAGTTTCCATGCTTCTCCTGGGGCAACGTAACTCCCCAAGCTCTTGTAGCTCTCTTAGTCCTTAAATTTCAAAAAGCATTTTTTTGTGTGCACTGCTGTTGTTGTGCATCATTCACGATTTCTGCTGAGCTCTTTACCTTTACCTGTTATTTTTATCTAGATATGTTACATAAAAAATTCTGCTAGACTTGTGAGTTTAAAAAATGCAAGTACTCATAGGACTACTGTAATGTTTTTCAGAATTTGAGATCTAGACCTGGGTAGAACTCTCCTCCTATGGCAAGGCTTGGAATTTTATCTGAAGCAAATGCAACTTAATTTAATCTCAATGAGCACAGTATAGGGAGGAGTAAAACAACCAAAGAGTATATGTACTGATATCGGTGTGAAAAATAGAGGGTTGAATGGAAATGCTTCAAAAGACTTCAGCTGGTTTTAGTGGGAGCAGGGGGAGCTTGGGAAAACTAGTATCAAAATGTGTTTTGGATTTGTTCAACTGGCCTGTTTTTGTTCTTTTAAGATAAACTTGGGATTTTGTAATCAGTGACCTTGACAGAAGAGTTTCAGAGCTCCACTTGTTGAATGAAGAATAGAAGCACAGTGTGACCTACATTTTCCATTCAGTCGGATGGGATTTGGGGTCTCGCGAGATACTAGCAGAATGTTAATTGTGAGCCAAACAAACTAGCCAGCTCCTGTCTGGAGGATTTGCTTTTAGCTGAGGACATGTCAGAGATTAGTCTCGTAAAGTACTGACGTGTCCATCAAGGTTGATGCAAGTACCTTTTCAAATGTGACCAAACCCCACCACCTCACTGTGCAGGCTTCAGGAAGCTCCTGTTTACGAAATAGGATGTATTTTTACTAGCACTACTACACTGTGAACTAAATCTTAGGATTGTTTATTTATTACTGAGCAATGTGTTTGACACAATAGAGACAGCTAGTACTGTAAAAAGAGGCGCTTCTGATCCAAATCAGATACGTTATTTGGATTGAAATTCATAAAAGATTAGATAGGAGATAAATGGGTAACAGGTGAGCCGAGGGAAGGGATGGAAAGGAGTTGATCATGAATAGGTCTAATCAAACAGTTTCTTGAGGAATTGTTATGGGGAGAGAAAAAAGCAAGAATTCCCTTGAAAACATGTCTCTGAGTAAAAGCTAGAGAATTATGTAGACGTCAATTTTTTTTATTCCTTTTTCTCTTAATTTTATTATTATTATTTACATCCATGGTAAAATGGAAGTGAGGACAACTGTATAATTGGAGGGGTTTTTTGGTGGGGGAAGGGTTTTTCTTCTGTGAAGCATGAGAAGGTAGGCCTTTATCTCATTTATTCCCTTTACTGGAAGATAACTTCCTTTTTGAGGCAGATAGAAAAAGAGATATGAAGAGGCACTGAAAAGCTTGGGAAACTGAGACACTCCCTCTATGGAAGGAGGGGGATGTTAGGTTTTCCATAAAAATTTTCAGAGGTCTCGTTAAGGGTTACCTTTTGGAGATACGAACATCTTGCTCGTTCTGCTTTGTTATATGTATAAGCAGCTTAGATGTGGGTTTTGTCCTGATAAGTTGCAGTCTGCGAGAGCAAGGAGGAAAGACAACAGGAAAACCAGCATTGGAAAGCTGGTTGAAAAAATTGCCTTGAGGAAGGATTTTTAGAAGCTGCAGAGAGGAAAGGATTTCAAAAGATGCAAAGACAGGGAGAAGCTGAGTAGAAGGTGTTACCTGCTCCTGTACTGGGCATCGGGCAGAAACACGTAGCTTAGGCTTTGAGATTAAACAGCCTAGGGCTTCACCGCTGCCCTTTCCAAAAGTTTGTCTACAAGATGGGATGGAAGGGTAGAATAGCCCCTGTATCAGGAGAGGGGTACCTCTTGGCATCTAAATTCTGCATTACCTAGTAGCACCCGTAACTGCTGTTTTGACATTATTAGTTCAAGTCTTCACAAGGATTTCCAAGATAAACTTAATCCTCTGCTGGTGAGAGGAAAACTGGATTTTTGGGAGACAAAGTGAAATTCTGTGAAGAAATATATAGACACCCCAACACCCATGTCTTTTCAGTCTTGCCTTTTGACCATATCCTCTTCTAGCAAGGTGTTTGGTACACAGGTTCAATGCCAGGCATTTCACAGTAGATGACTGCCAGCCTAGTCTGTTCGGTCACTTTGTTCTTGGAGCCTTTCTAATGTATTCAGTGCCTCGACAAATTTTCTTGGCAAGAGCTTTATAAAATGATGCAGTATTGTGCATAACTTAGCACAACGTTAAACATCAGAACATCTCCTACCATACAAGTCCTGAAGTCCATCACTAAGCTCAGAAACCAGAGCAGCTCCAATACTTGTGATTTTTTTTGTAAGGAACAATAAATGGTAAGGAAGGTAGTGATTTTCATAAGGAGTCGATTTTTGTCTCTATTTGTCTTCTGCTTTTAATTTTTTTTAAGTGGAGTTGCAAGCAGCAGCATCCATGAGGAGACTGATCAGCTAAACTGAGTATTCATTAGCTTTTGCTATGATAAAACTACACTTTCTGTGCTGCTGCCATTATTTTAGTTATGCTTGTAGCATTTCAAAGTAAAGAGGTGTTGGTCAGCTAATTTAAATTCTTTGGTANCATTTTTTTCTGAATATATGTTTCCATTTTTCCCAATATGTCAAGAAAATACTGAGGTTTTCAGACTAGAAGCTTACTGCATCCCAATATTTGATCTCCAGTTGCTCAAAGGTTAGGCACGGCAGGCGGTAAGTGGTTAAACTGCTCACAGGTGCCTTGCAACTAGATGCTCCTTCATCTCTGCCCTCTGTGTGTTTTACAAAATAATTTTATCCACAGTTGGTGTTTATTTACAAGAAATACTTGTAAACAACTGGTGGTATTGTGCATACAGATGTCAGACTGCAGTGTGTGACATTTGGCACTGTAAGGAAACTTAGTTTCTGGAAGCAGTTAATTATAGTGGATGCACATTTTCTTAAGAGTAAGACCATCTCTTTTTTCTTACCAGAGGCAGGAACAGTCATTTGCATGTCACAGTATCATGTTGCTCTTAGAAAATCAAAAGAATGTATTACCTTTAAGCAAGTCTGACACAGAATTGACGTTTCAGCAAGAGCAGGCAAGCAGACACAGAGTCCCCTGCAGACCTTCCTTTGGTTTTTGTTTTCCTTTCAACAATCTTTAGCAAGTGTTTTCCTGTTATGTAAAATTTTACTGTAATGAAAACATTAGAGATCAAGAAGTCAGGTATGTCTTGAACTTGCCATGAGGATTATATGTGCCTTCTAGCTGCTTTACTTTCTGGTGAGGCAGCAGTTGTTCTTAAAGATGTCAGTGCCTGATGCGAAACTTGGGCCAGTAGTGGAGAGGTGGTCTCTCACCAGTGGCCAACTTTTTGGTTGACTTACACCTCATAGTAAAGAGGAGTGGTTAGATACTGCTTGTGAAAGAAGATGTGCTTGCATCAAAGCGGCAATGATTTTGCTTGTTTGGAACAAGACATGGTCCTGGCTTGCACAGGTCTTTCCTGTGTGAGCCCAGGACTGTCAAAGCACGTCTCTTACTGAACACAGTGTCAACTGAGGCAAAATTAATCAGTTTGTGATGAGGTTCTCATGTATAAAGTGGAAATCGTGTTTGAACTTGGTTGTTCCGAGACACATGATAGTAACCGTAGTATCTTGGATAGTGCAGCTTCTGGTTAGGGTTTAAAATGTTGGTGGTGGAATAGCTGTTATTTCGGCTTCATCACTGACGGAAGGAAGATGAGCAGTTGTGGTGCAAGTGTCAGGATACCCTTGGTTGTCCAAAGCTTGTACTGAGTTCTCAGTGCTGGTTGCTGCATGCCTGCAGCTCTTGGTGTTAATCTTATGCTCTCTACACTGCACGTGGGACAGAGGTGTGAGGGTTTTGGAGGGGCAGGAGGGCAGATTATGTTGTTCTGCAGTGCTAGAGGGGTGTACTTAGTATGCATCTCTGTGTTGCTGTGGTACAAGCAAACTTGACTTGCATGTTGGAATATAAGGAAGGCAAAGCCTTTCCTTTCTACTTCTGTAACAGCATTTCTAGTATATTCCCTTTAAACAGACTAATAGCAGTTGCATAGTTTTATGTGCCTTTAGCAGTAAAAGCTCTTTGGATTTATAGCAGGTCTTTTGTTTGTGCAAGGCTTAGAACTTGACAGAATGCACACCCTTAGCCAACAGATTCGTTACTCGCTGTAGCAGAGAGGCTGGCAGGTAGAACAGCAACTAGGGATCTCATGTTTCAACTAGAAGACTTAAGTGTTATCAGCCTTGACCATCAAGTAGTCCCTTTAAAGAAAAGTATGGTATGCCTAAGGGTAAAATATGCTAATGATACCATTGGTTCTTATTCACATAGTTCTGTGGAAAATGCTGGTTGCGCCATGGGAAGGTGTCTGGAAACAAACAAGCATGTGTATGCATATGTATGTGTGTAAGAAGGTCATATATTTTAATTCAGTTGGTATTTGGCATACTTCTGGACTATGGTTCCATACATCTTGAGTCACATATAAGATACAGATGAAGGATTCTGTGCTTTACTAACTTGGACATGTTCCTTGTTTTCTTTTTCTTTTTGGTTTGTTTTTTTCTTAGGGTAATAAATGCAGGGAAGAGCACGCACAATGAAGATCAAGCCAGCTGTGAAGTCCTCTTTGTCAAGAAGAAAGCTGGAGGCGCTAATTCTACACCAAACAAGAACTCAACAAAACGGAGGTCATCATTGCCTAATGGAGAAGGTCTCCAGCTGAAAGACAATTCGGTAAGCAGACTTCTGTATTTTGTCAGTGGAGAAGTACAAAATAAATATAAAAAGATGTGGCAACATGACACCAAAAGGCGTTTACCGAATGTTTCGTGTATTTTCAATTACCTCATTAATTATCTCTGCTTAAATACACAACACTTAACTATATTTTTCTTAGCTCTGCTACTTTATCTTTGATTTCTTGCATTGGAAAATGCTCCTTGCATCTAAGATGTTTTAGTTTAAAGATGGGGAGGTGCATACTCCTTGGATTTTCCTTTTTGTTTCACTTCTGAAAATATAATTCTGAGAAATACTGCTGGAGAATACTGTTGAGTTTAATGGCTGTGTCTCATTTGTCCAGTGATGGTCACTGCAAGCGTAGCACTATCACCATTTATATAGTCATACAATTTTATTAAGGGTTAGACAGTTATTTGAGTTTTTTGTGGTTTAGCCCCAGTTGGCAACTAAGCACCATGCACCGGCTAACTCCCTATCCCCATGGCGGGGGGAAGAGTAAAAATGAGAAAACCCATGGGTTGAGTGAAAGAGCTAAATAAGTAAAGCAAAAGCCACACACGGTTAAACAGAGGAAAACAAGGAATTTAATCCCTACTTCCCATCGACAGGCAGGTGTTCAGCCATCTGCAGGAAAGCAGAGCTCCATCACGCCTAACGGTTACTTGGGAAGACGAAACTTGGGAAGACTCCAAATGTCTCCCCCTTCCTTCTTCTTGCCCCAGCTTTGTATACTATGTATACTTTGTATACTATACATCTATATGTATATTTGTATACTATACATGCTATATGACATCATATAGCATGGGATACCCCTTTGGTCAGTTGGGGTCAGCTGTCCTGGCTGTGTCCCCTCCCAACTTCTTGGGTGCCCTCAGCCTTCTTGTTGGCTGGGCAGCGTGAGAAGCTGAAAAGTCCTTCACTGCTTGGCAATAACTAAAATATTAGTATGTTATCAACATTATTCTCATCCTAAATCCAAAACACAGCACTGTACCAGCTGATAGTAAGAAAATTAACTCTATCCCAGCTGAAACTTCCAGTGAAGCAGTATTACGTGTAGCCAGGTTGGTTTATGCAGGTAGGGTAAGGTCATCCAGCACACCAAATTTGGTGGTTTTTGTAGACTATGGCTCCTCTCTTTGCATGGAGACTGATACACGTCATGCATTTGTCTGCTGGCAGTCATCCATTATTCTTCATCTGTCTTGTTTCCTGACTGGCCAATTGCTTCATCTGCTCTTTAAGCATGAGCTCAGGCTCCAGCAATGATTGATAGTGTGTCTTCGATTCAGACATTTAGCTATGTAACACTAAATATTCTATCTGAGTGTTGGAATCAGACAACATGGATATGCAGTCTTTCTGCTGCTGGGAGAAAACAAGTTCTCCCTAAGTGATAATTAGTCTTTCAGTGAACTAGAAGTACCCTTTTTTCTTGGTTTTGTTTTAAACCAGGTTGTGACTAGCAGTCTTTTCAGTCTCTCTCCCAAAACCCCATGGCTTGGTACACCTGATGGCTGTGGAGATCATCAAGGCCTGGAGCAACAGGTGTTCCTCTTGCACTCCCCATCTCTTGCTCCTTCTATTCTGTTTCATGTTTCATTATTGCTGCAAAATTTTCAGTTTCTGATGTATTTTCTAGGTTTGCAAATAGCCCTGCTCTTTCCTCTTTCAAATCTTTCCTTAAATCACCTGCCCCAGTTCCTGTGTGCTGAAATTCCTCATTGTATTCAGTCCGTCATGATTTTCTTTTTTAAGTACATATTTGCACACTCATAGATAGAGAATTGTGTCCTGTACTTGCTGCGACTATGAGTTCTGCATACAGTCATGCAAGGCAAAACAGAATTTGTTTTAATAGGCTATTTTTTTTTAATAGGCTATGTCTTAAAAAGTCTTTCCTAGAAAGTTCATGCAACTGACTACTATTGACTCATGCAGATGCTTGGTTCTGTGAGTGTAGTTAATTTTTTTTATGCATTAATTATGTTTAGTGAAGCAAGCATTTGGCCACAGTACTTGTTCCTGTGTATAAAACACATCAAGATAAACAACAATATTCTTGGTCCAGGTGATGGGTTTGTTTGACACAAAGGGCATCGTGGGACCTGAAAAGCTTTGTAGCATTGTTTCACAAAGTCCAGTTCACTTCCAGCTTTGAGTGGTATCAAATAGTTCTCAACAACAAAAGGCACGCTATGTTGTGTATGCTATTCTGCATGGTTAATCATCTTCTTCAGAAGGAACTTTTTTCCAAACATTATATAGCTAATATGTTTAGATTGCATTAAAAATACTGGGATAAAAAAGTATTTCATCATTGGAAAGGTGTCTTCACTAGGTGTGATATCATCATTATGACATCATTATGGTCATCATACCACATACTATTACAGTATCATGATAAGGTCTATAAACTGACTGCACATTTTTGAAAGCTGTTCTTTTTATCCGTCCCAAACTTAATGACTGTCAGCCTTGTTAAATGTCCACTTACCCTGTGTTATGCCAAGTATCTCATGGAATCTGCTGATTTTCCATTCTTTCTTCACTAGTGCATTATTTCCTACTTTGATTCTGTATCTTTCATCTTGATTTTGTAATAAACAGCCATTCCCTTTCAAGCTTCTTAAGAGAAACATTTTTATTTCAAATCTTCTGTTCTTTCTTCTATTTTTGACATATTTTGACCAGAAATGAGTGGAATGCCAGAAGTGAGGAGCCAGCTGATCTGTGTAATATAATACACTATTTTCATGCTACTTGTTATCATGTTCTTTATATGTTCTTTTCTTATCTACAGATTTACTTCTGTTTTCTACATGACATTTGAATGAGTGCTATAGAACTCATTATTTAGCTGTGTAAAACCTATTCTACCATGTTATTAGACTACAGCTTGTGAATTTAAATTTGTAATATATTTTCCCAAAACAGGCAGCATATTTCTGAAGAAAGATTTCTACTAGAGGGCAGTCTTACACTATCAATTAGTAGGATTTTTTTCCTTGGTGCATTTCTTGCAGGTTGAATATGTCTAAAAAGGAAAAAAAAAAGATGTATATGTTTCTATAATGTGTCCTATTTTTATGTTTTCATATTTTTATACTGTGAAGTGTAATACTGTGTTTTGCCCTCACATAGCGTTGTTGGCAAATATTTTTTTTTAAGGAGTGTATGAGATTGGTGTTAAATGTGGTGAGGGCACAACTTACTCTGTATCAGTAGGATGTAGAAATACAGGCTTGAGACACTGCAGTGAATGCATCTATCACATCATCCTGGCGAGTAATTAGTAAGAAAGCCAGAGGCTGAATACTGTAAATACCTCGTAGGGAAATCCCACTGTAACACACGACCTGAAATGGTCTCCGAGAGGTGACGTGCCTTGTAGAAATACGGAAGGAAGAAGGGATGAGGGAAGCAGTTTATTGAGTATTTGTCTGATGAAAAGAAAGATTTCTTCTGTTCTTGTTTAGGTTTTTAAAGCACAGAGCACAAGGGAAATAGCAACTGGAACTTAAACTGTCTCTTGATTTAACTAAGTCCATTTCATTGTCCTCAGATTTTCTCTTTTTCCACAGAATCTTTGAGAAGGCCACATGCCATCTTTGTTTTACCCTGCTTCCTGCCTGGGAAATTTATGAAACTTAAATCACAGCTGCATCTAAGGTTGCGTGATTATTGTTGTTTAATGCTAACCCCATCAATGCAGCTCTGCGCTTCGGCAAGACAGCCTAAGGGAGTTGGAGATCCATGGGTTGTCCGCACAGGTTGGGTGCTGCTGTCATGGCCTTGACTCTGCAGGTGGACTCTGCAGAGCTTCCGGGGGTGGGAAGAAGGAGGTGGTGGGCCAGAAATGAGGAGATGGAGAAGTGAACATTTGTTTAGACCCAATAAACACAAAAATCCAAGGGAACCTGTTAAATAGTATTAATATGTTTTTCTTCTTGATGATATGTTTTTCTTCTTCTTCTTTTTCTTCTTGGATGATAAAGTGAGCAGAGCAGTGAAAGACTGCAAATTGAACATTAAATTAATTCTCTCCCCTTTCCCCCACCCACTCCACTGCTGCTTGATTAATCATATTTGCCCTCTGTCCCTATTCAGAAGCATTCACTTTAAGTTGTGCAGCTTTTTCACTGATACTATTTTTAAATGCCTTTAACTACAGGGTACCTTGATACCAAATACTGAAGACCATCAGCGAGTGAAATGAGAATCCTATGCCAGGATATTGTCATAGTGACAGTCAGGTTGCAGAACTTAATGTGATGCATTATTAACTGTCGTTCTAATGTGAGGATGCATAATTATTAATTCTGCAGTTTTCTTTGCTGCAAAGATGGGATGGAGTGTTTGTTTTGTGTGACACAAGACTGGTGGCCTACCACAGGTAGCTGAACATATCATTGGTAACACGAGGAGGCTTTTCTCTGAGGATGGGGTGGGAATTGCCCACCCAGTTCAGATTTTATGAGAACTAAAGATGCACTCTGTTGCACATTGTGAGCGTGGTTCATATTTGGAACAGTAATAGGGTAGGTTGTGGTTTTCCGAATAAATCATTAGTGGCAACATGATTCATTTGCCTGTTTGGAATTAGCTTCATAAAAAAGAATTCTGAAGGTTTGCAATGTAGACCCACTGTCTCACTCACTTGAAATATTTGTCCCAAATTGATCACTATATATTGCTAAGGCTGCCCATCTTTTTTCTCTATATCTGAGCTCCAATTATATGTATATATATGCATTTTATTTCATGATTTGTCATCTGTTGCTTGACCTAAAACTTTGCATGTCTTAATTATATTTTACAATTAGAAAACCCAGGAGACTGCTGAACCTTCCTGAAAGCTAGGTCAGCAGTTGAGGAGCCTGAAGCTTATTAAATTTCCTAGTACATTCTGGAAATGAATTGTAAGGTCAGTGCAGTGAAGGATTTGTTTGCTCTTCATGTATCTGGTAGCTATTCATAATGTTGTTAAATCTGAATCTTTTGAAAAAAAATCTGAAATATATCACTTTGTTGACTGCTCATACTCCCACTTGAGAGCTCTGTCCAGTTAAAAGAACAAATGGAGATTGATATTTGAAAAACTGCTTTTGACAAAATACCACCAGAGCGAGTAGAAATAGCTGTCTTGTTCTCTGAGAGTTTGCAGGGTGTAAGTACTTTAGGGAAGAAGTCCAAGCTCCCAAAGGTAAAAGCGAGAGAACAGCCATGCATATGCACACCAAAATAGGTAATTGCTTGGTGGCTACGGAGGTCATCTCAGCTGTGGGAGGAAAAGCAAGGACCTTTTTCTGCTTTCTGTCTTATCTGTGTGCCCTGACTGCCAGCCCTTGTTCATTCTTTGAGTCACTGCTTTATTTGCACCATATATTTAATTCTCATCGAATTGGTATGGTTTTGGAGAATTCATTTCTTTCAAATAGAGGAGCCATTTTTATTCTCGGGGTGGGGGAAAGGAATTTGTTTTTTCTTCCCTTTTTGGACAGCTAATAGGTTATTCGTGGTTATACTCTTTCTGCTAGTTCAAAAGTAAATGAAGCTTCGTGGGAATACATAGAAGTTTTTGGAGACTAATATTTAGGTTACAGTAATGCCTGCAGATCCCAAATGAAGCTAAGGCCCTAGAGCATCTCACACAAAATGTGTGAATAAAAGCACTATGCATGACTATATACACTTATAATACAGACCTCTCAGTTATCTAGGGTATTTCTGCAGTTGATAGGGAGAAGTAAGCCTACTTTGGAATGAGACGAGCATAGTCTGAAAGTGCCGGGTTTTTTTCTCTCTGCTGAGTATAAGGACAATTTAGAGAACTATCTTGGATGTGTGCAATGTAGATGTCTGAACTTAGCAACACCCTCTTGTTCAAGAATTACTCGTCCAAAAAGGACAAGATCAGTGAACTCCAGAAGAACCACTATAGCTGACGTGGCCATGCTGTGTTCATGTCAGTGACAGCCCAAGAATACAGCTCAGGCCTGTGTAATCTTCTCTGTCCTAATTTGTGGTGCCCATTGGCTTATAGGAAATGAGTGGTAACGTTTCAGTTTAGCTTTTTGTCGTGGGCTATTGTTCTGGTCTGTTTTAAAGGTTTCTGGTCTCTGATAGCACCTTATTTGACTACCAAGTTCACATGAGGTTTGTTCAGTATCTAGTGTTGTGCTCACAATAATGAGAGTAAATTGTGTTAATAACTGCTCTCCTTTTATCCTCTGAAAAGCTCTAGTACAGACCCTCATGGAGGCTTGTTTTGGAAAACTTAAGAAGGTGGCGGGTTAAACTTTTTCTTAATTTTAAGTTTCTGTTATAGTTTGGGGGCAGGCAGAAGGTGACACCAAAATATCTTACTCCTCTAGGTGGAAGGTAAAATATTTCCATTTCAGTCAGAGGTATAATGCCTTTATGCTTTCCTCCTCAAAGGCAGCAAATCTCCAAAGGCATAGCACCTTTCAAATAACATGAGGGCATAAGCTGTGGAAGCATTATCCATGGTGCATCATGAGGTAGATTTTGGCCAGGGAGCCAAACCCTAAAAGAAGAACGGGAGCAGAAGTTTGATCTACAACTCCCAGGAGGCACAGTGTTGCCATTTTGAGTAAATGGTTTCAGTTTTCACCTGAAATATTTTCACTTTGGCACACTTGTTTCTGTTGGCAAAATACCTTTTGCACGAATAGCAATCTATTTTTACACGGTTTTTTAGTCAGTAATCCCATTATCTGTTAAAAACGGATTAAGCAGAATTTTACAGCCAGCTGTTATACAAACTTGGAGGGATTGTGACCTTAGAGCAAGCTACCACAACTGCCAGTCACACCTTCAGGGATGAAGTTTCACAACAGGTTTTTTGGTGAATTTACCAGGCTGGGTAAGTGGGTAGGTCTGGCTAAGGAGCCGCATCCGGAAATGTGTACATTTGTTGGTTTTTTTCACCGTTACAGGGTGTATCAGATATGTTCCTTACTGTGGTAAGTCATTCGGTAGTACTGTAGGACCATACTCCCTTTCCTGAGCATTTCAGTAATGAAATGAACAGTGCACAACAGACTGCTGAATTCCTTCTCTTGGAGGAACTGTCCACTGGGTAGGTGACTATATTGTTAATGCACAGGTTAAGAATATCTTTGAACTTCACTACAGCAGCAACACTATAAGCTAAAAAAAAAGTAGACTTTTATGCAATTTTTACAATCAAGACTTTTAAATGTGCATTTCGACAAAGTAGGTTATAAATAATAGTGCTCATTCAGCAATCAATTCTGTCCTTTGAACAGCATGAACGTGTAGTGATAGTCTACATGTTGCTAAAAGAGACATTTTGCATTAGTTTTGGATTTTGCAGCTTGGGGCAACAATGAATGATGTCTTTTGGATCTGCAAATGACATTTGATGATGTTCTTACTCCAACTTGTCTGCCATGTCCTACAGCCAGTGGCTGGCGCCATTGTGGAGCAGCTGGAAGAGCAGAAAGTAAAAGGAGCTGCAGTTCACAGCCCTGTCCATAAGTTTGAAATAAGCAGTGCTTTGGGCATGGGGTGCTGGGATGCAAGTGGTGCCTAGATTATACGCTGATTTGTTGTGTACAGGAGCAGTGTTCAGGTGAATGAAAAAAAGCTCATGCCTGTCATCCTAAATTAGACCACAGTCAGCATGACATGCAGATACAATTTTCAAGTTCTTTGACTCTAGTGAGACATAGGTTATGGTTTCTTAGTGTGAGGTGTTTTGCAAGAGTACTGTCTGATTCCTGTCCCTCGCAAAATGATTTATTTTGAAGTCTGTATTAGTCCACCATGTCTGCCTTGCAAGGCAGCCCCACAACAGTTGCTTCAGCATAGCTGGGAGAAGGTGAAGGATTAAGAAGAAATGGAGAGGAAAGGAGGTACTGGAAAGACTCTTTCTACATGCAGCTGCCAGATATGCTATCATGCAAAGACCAGGTATTGTTATACCTTAATTGCTTCCCTGAGGCTCTCTGGGTGAATTTCTCCAAAAAAAGCTGAGGTTATCTAGGGTATGGCTCCTTGGTATTTTTCAGGCAAATCGGAGCTTGTGCTGCCCAGAACTTAGTCTGCCTCCAGCTCTAGGTTAACGGGCCCTACCTGAGTGATAGGGCACCCCACCACAAAAACATGATTTCTGCTCAAATTGGAGCAATAGTGGAACCGACTTAAACCTATGAGAGGAGACTGTGTGGAGCAGAAAGGGAGAAATATTTGAAAACCACATCATTGATCAATGATTGCTGAACAAATACATAACATTACCACATATACCTTAATTTTAATACTGAGGTCTACAAAATTTACTTTTTCTGGATACTCGGCCTGTACGAGAGTGGTTGTACTGAGCAGCGTGCTAGGAGTTGAGCTAAAATATAAAATATAAAAGCATACTATTATGCTCAGAGCTGTACTGAAATACTTGCATAGCTGTTCTAATCAGAGGGCTTATAACTCCAGTACTGTACAAGAAGCTTTTCAGAGGACTTGGAAGAACTAGGCAGTGAATGTGTAGGCTAGCACGGGTGGAGTGCAGCTGATCTCACTTGTGTCTGCCGTCCTCGAGGACCTCTGCGCTGTGCTGGTTCCTGGGCTGGCACAGGCAAGGAAAGCCTGAGCTGTCCCATCTGCCAGCATGGATGGACCTTATCTACCAGTCACAGAAGTGGGGATCACTTCTTGCTACTAGATGTCAAACTAAGGTCCTTCATCTCATCCCTAGTGGAAAAAAAAGGTCTGTCACAGAAGTATCGGGTACTGTCTCCTGTAGAATTTTGGTCTCCGTTGTGGAAAGTCTGTCATTTATTAATGATGTGATTTTTGAATGCTTTTCTTGTGATCTACACACTCATTAGGAAATTAACTTAGTCTCACAGTGGTAGCCGTGCTTGGTCAGTGCATCCTGTGATGTCTGTAAGGTAAGAAAGATTGCAAGTTCAGCTGGGGTATTTTGGTTTGTGGTTTTGTTGGGGGTTTTTTAGGCATGAAGGGAGAGAAAAAAGAAAAAAAAATGGTGGGGATGTGTGGCAAAAATAAGCATCTCTCCTCCCTGCCACAGCTGTACTAACACGGTGAGTATTTCTCCATTTCAGAAAGGTTACCTCTGGGAAAGTTACCTGTGTTCTACTTCCTGCCCTGTACCACCGCCTGCTCCATCCCTTCACTCATGGCTTTGTAATGCTGACCATCTCTTTCCCCTCCCTTTCTTCCCCTTCTGCTTCTCCAGGACACAGACGGGATCAACCTGTACTACTGGTCCTTGTTTGATGGACATGCTGGGTCGGGGGCAGCTGTGGTTGCTTCCAAACTGCTGCAGCACCATATCCTGGAGCAGCTGCAGGAGATTGTGGACATCCTGAGGAACACGGCCGTCCTCCCGCCCACCTGCCTGGGAGAGGAGCCTGACAACCCAGCCACCAACAGCAGGACACTGACACGGGCAGCCTCCCTGCGTGGGGGTGTGGGGGCCCCAGGCTCACCCAGCACCCCTCCAACACGCTTCTTCACTGAGAAGAAGATCCCACATGAGTGCCTAGTTATTGGGGCCATTGAAAGTGCATTCAAGGAAATGGTACGTGTATCTCAGGGCTCTGAAGTTGTTATTGCATACATTAATGAGCCACATGGCCTGGAAAAAGAACATTTAGGGATTCTTTTTCACTTTTTTTTTTTTTTTTTCTTCTGTTCCTCTACTTAAACACCATCTGAGTGTAGACATAATTATTGAAGAGCCTTAACAGCTTACCTGGTACATCCCTGTAAGGCAGGAATTGCATCTTAACTCCCAGGCAGCACCACGGCAATGTTTGTGGATTACTTGACTCTTAGAAACTTGGTGCTCTTTTTCTTTTTCCTCCGTGTGTGTCCCCCCATCTTTTTTTTTTTAAGATAAAAATCAGTGTTGTCTCACAGCAGCAGATTTCAGCATTGGCTGTTATCATAAGGCTGTATATATGGACATGCACTTTACAAAGCCTCATTGCCCTGCCGGAGCAGCAGCAAAGGCTCTCAGCATTCCTTGCACCACAGACCCTTGTTCATGTTGCCCACGGCTACATAAACAGGTCATAAAAGGTCACATCAGGGACATGGATGAGGGGCAGCATCCTGGATCCAATGACCTGTAGTTCACGGTAGGGTTGGGGTGGCTCATAAGCACAGTAGTGTCTATAGAGAGTGTGTGCAGCTCTTGGCCGAGGCAGGTTGTGTGTGGGTGAGTGGGGCGGGAAATATTTTCCTGTCATCCTCTTGTCTTGTTTACAGCATGAGCAACTGGGAGGTAATCATGACCCTATGGAAACGGAATACCCATCAATTTCCCTATGGAAGGCTGTTATTTCTCTTTCGTAATTGATCTAGCTCTTCACACCTTCCTCCTTCACTTGGCCGTATTATTAAAAATAATTCTTGTCAGGCAGAGCAGAGGCTTGGCCTGCCAGTGAGTACATGTGGATTGGGTCTTGGGAGATCTGATCTTGTTCTTTTTCTTCTTTATTTAATTTTTTCTTGTTTTTAGAAAAGCCTCTTATTTGAGCAGAAAGCTTTTTTAAAAAATTAGTGTTTCTCAGACGTTTTATTTGTTGTCCGAAAATAAGTATTCAATCATTGTTTTTCATAACATATTTGAATTTTGTTTAGTACATGCATCTAATTAGAGACTACAGTTGTTGGTATTAACAAAGTGGTGCTTCACTTTGAATTCTGAATAGCAATTATCCTGCTGGATTGTGCTTTCTCCCCAGGGAAGTGCAGGCAAACAGACCCACCAACTGGAGTTGGACTTTTAGGTGGGTAGGTCCAGGAGTGGGATCCACAGCCGTGGCTTAGGCATCATTCAGCGTAGGGCATGCGAACAGTTTTATGCACTGTAGCTTAGCGGGCTCAGTTTCTGCTAGCTGAAAAGAAAGAGGGAGGACACACGAAAATCTCCTGTTGTTTTAGTGTGCCCTCTTCATAAAGGGGGGAGTAGCTTGCTTCCTTCTTTGTCAAGAAAGAAGGGAAAAGATGATATTGCCCGTCCACTGCATCCTAGTGGGCCTGAAGCATGCTTAAGAGAGGGACACCAGTTTTGTGCTTCAGTTGCGATTTCCGGACCAGAACAGTGCCAGGCTCTGAGTGCGTGACATGAGACTCTCTCTCTCTCCTGTTGAAATTGGCTGCGAATGCAGGAGAGATGAGAAATGGAGTTCCAATGGACTGGGAAGCAAAGGTAAGAAAGCTAAAGAAGGGCCATTTCAAGTGCTCTGCCTTTCTTACGAGAGCAGTGTGTGCATTACCCATCACTGCCTTCCTTGAACACATCTGAGTGAACAGGGCTGTTATTACCCTGCTTTATTTTGAGTTTGCACCTCTGGTAGGTGTTCACACAGAACACACACCTGACTGCACAGGGGGGCTTTTATGGATGGAGTATGACAAATGCAGAAACCCTGGATAACTAGCTTCAGATACGATGTCTGGGTATTGCATGTACAGGTCATAGTAATCTGTCCTCTCTTTTTCTAAACTGAAGCCCAGAGAGTATTTTATTTTCCTCACCGTGTCTTTGTTCATATGCTAGAGATCAGATACCTCAATTTCCACTTTTGCTCTTTATCAGAGGGCTGAAATGCATTGCCTGTCTTTGCTATATAAAAGACTGTCTAGCACAATGCAATGTAATTTCAGCATTAAGTTTTACATTAAAATGAAGTCTTATAAAAACAATCAGATTAAGAGAAGCAATAGATAATTATATGTACTTTAAGCTCTTGGGGGAGTCTTGTGCTTGTAATTGGTTTAGGCAAAAGTATTTTCTTTTGTCCGTGTAAGGGAGCGGTTCATAAGATCAACGCTCCTGAGTCTCATCTGTGCTTGCAATGATTGATCTTCCTCTGACCTCTGTCTAACTTCCTGCCAGCTTATAGCCCTAGCAGTCTTGGGGTGAAGATTTTGGACCTCTTCCACAGCACATTGTTTATTCAGACCTATTTTGTACTGGCACATCATGGATGTTATTGAGTTAGGTCAGTGCAGTCGAGATGTGCATAATGTATGAGGGTTTGTGCCAGCAGAGTGTGTAGTTTTACCTGGCACTTAGTGAAAGTTCATGTTTCCTGGACACGTAGGCAGACTTCTTGGTGTTTTTTCCTGACACGCCCATCGCTGCAAAGGAGCCCTTTGAACCTGGTGAAAAAACTGAGCAGATACAGATACCTTTTTTTTTTTTTTTTTTAATGGTCCAACCTGGACTGATTTATCTAATGATGGTTTTGTCCTTGTTTCCTGGGAGCATTTTGCATAGTTACTTTTTTCCCCAACTGCCTTTTGAATTCTGGTTAAGCTCTGCCTGGTTTTGCCTCAAGTCTCAAATAAAATGCAATTCATCCCTTTCAAAAGGCTTTTTCAAATTATTTTTCCTTTATTGGGTGTGATTTCTTTCAGACAGTGCTTGTCTGACAGCTGCATCCAGTAAAAACACTGGGGAAAGCTGACACAGACCAAGTCATTGCCTAACTTAAAAATTTAACAATTCAGCTGTCGCCTTTTTGAAGTAGTTCTAGATGGTGTTCTCTGACTGTCTTGGGACTGGGATTAGCGAGTTTCTGTGTTGTGTTCTCAGATAACTGACTGTCCTGTTTAAAAAATAAAAAATGCTCAGTCAGCAATTGTCAGTGATCACAATTATGCCAGCTAAATGGAAATGCATAAGCTCAGCTTCTGAAGATATCGTAAGTCAAATTCTCTAATTTTCATCTCTTGAATTTTAAAATACGCATTTATAGATTCAGTTCTAGGAGCCAGGAGAGATGTTTCCAAGTGCTCTTCTGTACTGGATAGAAGCATCAAACTATAATCTTCCCTTCCCTGTATTTAACCTTGTATACATGTGTGTGATGTAGTATGTATTTTAAAGAAAGATTAAGGGGAGACAGCACCTATTCCACACTGAATTCTGTTTAATTTTGGATGGGAAAAAATGGCACAGAACTAGCCTGTATGATTTATTGGAAGCTTGTATACATTGTATCATAATTTCCTTCTTTATTGAGATTATTTTTTTTTTAACTCGGGTGAAATCTAGACAGATGCTTTTGCAAGATTGGTGCCGTTTTAATTTGAACTATCGTGAGACAGTGAAATATGTTGTATGGTTTTGCTTTTGAAAACTTCACTCTGATTAAATAGCCAGTAGAAATAAGGAGGGTTGAAACAGTGGTACAGTCATTTTGATGTCTTTTCCACAGAATGGCAGGGGGTGGAAGGGACCTTTGGAGATCATCTAGTTTAATTCCCCTGGCCAGAGCAGGTCCACCTAGAGCAGGTTGGACAGGAACGCGTCCAGGCGGGTTTTGAGTATCTCCAAAGGTACCTCTGTTTTGACAGAGGTAAGCAGCTTAAGGAGTTAATTTTGACTTCAGGTCTTCTGAAACATGATTGTTACTTTTTTTTAAGCGGACACCTTGATACCCTGTGTGTAGGGAGCGAAGCTGCCTTCTGTCGTAGCAAGATTTCCTGGAGGAAGGGCCCCTACGTAGAGGATGGGTATAGGTGAAAAATAGTTATTTTAGTCGTCCTTGCTGCAGTCTGACAACTCATCATAACGGTGATGCTGCGATTTGATCAATGTACCCACGGCCGTTTTCAAGATCCTGAATTTCTAAAACTCGGAATGGGGGGGGGGGGGGGGGCGCCC
>VZSF01004659.1:116439-285258 GCA_013398295.1 Chionis minor | reverse complement strand
TGCCCCGCCGCTCCGCCCGGCTGCAGCCCGCGGCGGAAGGCGAAGGCGCCGCGCCGGCTTCTCCGCCAGGTGGCAGGAGCGACCCGCCGCCGGGGCCGCCGGCGCCGCGGCTGGGGGTGGATTCGTGGCCTAATCTTCCTTCTTCCCTCCCTCCCTCCCCCCCCCCGGAGGAGAGCGTTAATTAGCGTTATTAACTGCCGCTTTGGCTCTGGGAAGGCCAGGTCTCCCCATAGCGAGGGAGGCAGGCGCTGAGGAGACCTCAGCGAGCGGGGTGGTGGGCCTGGTCTGTCCCAGGGCTGATGCCATGTCCTCGGACTGCCTCTGTAATCGCTGGAGAAAGAGACCCCTGCTCTGGTCACCCGCCCTGGAAGCGTACCCCGCCACACTCTGTGTTGTCCTCTGCAGGCTTCACTCCATCCTTCCCGCACTCCCTCACTCAGGGAAGAGGGACCAGGGTGACCAGGCATGAAGCAACCCTTGTGGGCACCCTGCTTCTACTTGCCACTGCATGGGATCATAGAACGGTTTGGGTTGGAAGGGACCTTAAAGATCATCTAGTTCCAACCCCCCTGCCATGGGCAGGGACACCTCCCGCTAGATCAGGTTACTCCAAGCCCCCATCCAGCCTGGCCCTGAACACTTCCAGGGATGGGGCATCCACAGCTGCTCTGGGCAACCTGTTCCAGTGCCTCACCACCCTCACAGTCCAGAATTTCTTCCTTGTTATCTAAGCTAAATCTACCCTCTTTCCGTTTAAAACCTTTACCCTTTGTCCTACTGCTGCACTCCCTGATAAAGGGTCCCTCTCCGGCTGTCCTGTAGCCCCCCTTTAAGTACTGGAAGGCTGCTATAAGGTCTCCATGGAGCCTTCTCTTCTCCAGGCAGAACAACCCCAACTCTCTCAGCCCATCCTTACAGCAGAGGTGCTTTAAACCTCTGATCATCTTTGTGGCCCTTCTCTGGACCCGCTCCAACAGGTCCATGTCCTTCTTATGTTGGGGACTCCACAGCTGGACACAGTACTGCAGGTGGGGTCTCAGGAGAGCAGAGTAGAGGGGCACTATCATTTCCCTGGACCTGCTGGCCATGATTCTTTTGATGCAGCCCAGAATGTAATTGGCTTTCTGGGCTGGGAGCACACGTTGCTGGCTCATGTTGAGCTTCTCATCAACCAACACCCCCAAGTCCTTCTCCTCAGGGATGTCATGCATCCTAAAAAGAGGGGCAGAGCACAGACTACATTACCTGCTTCCTTGGCATGAAATGATAGCCTTTTGAACAGAGGATATAGAAATCCTTTTTATTTTTATTTTTTTTTCCCCCCATCAGGGTCTGAGTGAGTGGCATGTGCTGCCCTTTGGGCTGAAAGGTGCATCGTTTGATCCTGCCCAGCATTGCTCATCTCTTTCCCTGGACACAGATTGCTATGCGGGCAGCAATCTTGCTACAGAAAAGAAGGAAAAAAGCAAAACAAACAAACAAACAAAAAAGTAGTTTTCTCTGAAATCTTTTTCCAGGTGAAAAATGAAGAAAGCTTTGTAAATGCTCAGACTTCGTCTAGAGTGAGCCCCTTTATACCTGTAAAGACTTCAGAGACGTTCTGGGGTTTCTACCCTTGTTGGTGCTGCAGTACTTCCCCAGCAGCACCGTTACAGGTATTTCATTAAAAGTCGATGTCTCTATATCAGAATAACTTAGTGGCAATGGTGGGATTTATTTTATTTTGGTTTTTTTTTTCCCTTCAAATCTTGTTGAGCTGTAGGAAAGCTTCCCCCTCCTTCCCTCCTGCCAAAAAAGGAAATGTCAAACAAAGTATGTAATATCAAATTAAACATGGCACTGAGTATATTCTGGTAAGTCATGGTAGTAAATTCAAGTTCTGAACAACAACTAGATGGAAGAACCCATGAACAGCAATGATTTGAAAAAAATCCGGTATACAGGTCTAGTATCAGTCAGGGAAACTGAAAATGAGGCCCTAAGGATTATCCGTCTTCTCTCCTATAATAGATGCTTCTGAATTCTGCTTATTGAAAGAAATAAATTTTAATTTAGGCATTCTAGCACTTGCAAAGTGTACATATGATGGAGCTGAAACCAGGTGAGGAGTTGTACCCTGTCCGAAGGTCTCAGAGGATACTCTGAACTGCGGAGATGAAGGTTTTTTAAAATTCCTGGCAGTGTCTGGAAAATCCACTGTAGTATTTGTAAGTTTAAATTATTTTGATGGTTAGAAACGTCTGCTTCCTTTGAACTGTTCTTTTCAGCTTAATTTTAAAATATATAGAAACTATGGGGAAGGAAAATCAGCTTCTCTATGGCAAGATTAGATAAAGTGGCATTTATAACAGGCCCGCGTCTGTGACCAAAGGTTCTGTGAGATTTGATTTTTAGCTTGGAGGTGTTTTCCTCCTGGTCCTCACCCCCTCAAAAAAAAAAAAAAAAAAAAAGAGAGAGAAAGGAAAAACCTCAAGTCAATGAGAGCACAGGAGCCTTCAGTAAAACCCTGAATGTCTCCGGCAGCAGAGCGCAGTTCCCCTGTGCAGCAGAGGATGGCCTGGTCGGGCAGCGCTGCTGGTTCTTGCTGCCACACCACCGCCCCAGTACTGTATTCATGGCACAGATGGGATCGGAGACGGTGGCCGAGCATTGCTGAGCATCCCCACCGCTGCCCCTGGTCACCTCCCTCCTGAAACTCGTAAGAAACGAAGCACGGTCCATGGCCTCCTCCAACTCTGCAGATTTTTCAGTCAAGTTGCAGCTGTCTCAGTTTGCATTTCTTCTGGTGCTTTTCCTCAGATAAATTTAGCTCTAAAATAAAGCTCTAAATCCCATACCCCAAGGCGTGGACAATTTGAGCTGTTTCTTGCTCGGTGCAAATATGAAAATGGCTGAAGCGTAGCTCTGTGTGCATATGCGCACACACACAGAGGCAAACAAATACATTCATAATAAAAACCACATACAAGTAGGGAGGGTTTAGCTGAAAAGATCTGCCAGTACTTACAATAGCAGTGTTAAATGATGCTTCCTGTCTGAATCCAGTATTACAAGGAGAGACCAGTTTGAAATTGGATTTCATTCTGGACGCAGGAGAGGAGGGTAATTTGTAACATGCTGTGTTACTACCCCAAACTAGATGAAGAGTCAGCAGAATGAATTCATTGGCATGTACTTCAATTTTTTGTTTAAACTGTATGGAGTACTGGAAAAATAGGTCATTTACTTGTGTCTTTTATGTTCTCCAAGCTTTCCTGGGACTGTATATTTGTGTGTGTATATAGATATATTTATGTGTTTTTTCATTCTTGGGCTTGGTTGATTGTTCATGACAGATAAGATGTGTGTTCTCCACTTCTGTTAAGCAGGAAGGCTTTTTTATATGTCATGTTTCTTACAGTCAGAATCAGTTGGAAGCTAAACACAGAACTATTTGAGTAAGTACGTACCTCCTTAAATTCGTGCCTGTGCACGGGCATAAAAGTTAAGTCTTTTCAGGACCCCCCAAAAGCAGTGGGATGAGACACAGGGTTAAATACTGCAGTTCATCCTGGAAAGTCTGTGAATACCTAGTATTTTTCAGTAAATACTGTTCTACTGACCTTCCTCCTCCACCCCCGACCCCTTAATAAGTTTGGCATCCACCAGTTCCCTGTGTTTCTGAAGGGTAGCCTTGTGGCAATGGCGTGTCTTGCTGCTCTTTGTAAAGGCATATGCTCCGCAATGCTAGCATCTCTTTTGGAGAGCAGGTAGTTCATCATGTCATAGCTAGGTCTCATTAATTATTTGCTGTCTATGTAAACCACTCTCCAGTTATATCACCAGGTACCTGTTGTTAAGCTACACTTATCTTTGCCTTCATTGTGCTTTTTCCATAGCTAATTCCCTTGCATCCCTCAGAGATGCCATTCGTTCCTTGATGCCTGATGTTTTACGATCTCCTGTCCTGATTTCTTCCCGAATATCTTCGTATCTTAAGTAATATGTTCTTCTCCACTTCCCATTCTTCTCCCTGACCATGTGGCCATAGCTGCAACAGTAAAGAAAGCCAGTGGGACATGCAGTTTAAGAAAGACTCTATTGTGGTTTTTTTAGGGGGAATCTTCATTTTCTAAAACGTTAATTGCAATGCTCTCTTTATAAATCTTGTTCTCTTTTCCCATAGGATTTGCAAATAGAACGAGAGAGGACCGTGTATAATATTTCTGGTGGCTGCACAGCCCTTGTGGTGGTGTATTTATTGGGGAAGCTTTACGTGGCAAACGCTGGTGACAGCAGGTAAGTGTGGTGTCTCCCCAACTATTCCTTCATCCCAAACTCCCCAGATCTTGTGTTACCAAGTTCCTTAGTTGCAAACAGTATCACAAGAGGATTCTGTTTCTTTAACAGCCCTCATGGAAATTAGTGCAAATGGCAGTGACAGGCTTCTAGTATCTAGTCGAGTGCTGGATGTAATCAGGGAGGCTGATGACACTTCAGTCCCTGTAGCAGTTTCTGAATGACTAGCTGGTTGCAGAGAAGTGGAAAGATGGTAGAGAGCCATTGAAATTGAAGAGATGTTGGGTGTGTACTAGAATTGTGGGTTGAACACTGAGAAGGTGACTGTATCTGGAACAGGTGGTGGGGCTGGACTCGTTGAGTAGGAAGTCCTATAGCTCCTGTCCTCAGCCTTAGCCTTGGAGGGCAACCTGCAACAGGAAGGAGGGGAGGGAGAGGAGCTATCACAGGTTAGGATTTTTACTATGTCCTGTTCTAGCTTGTGTACTTGTCCATTTCTCAGACCTGAATCATAGAATCATTTTAAGTTGGAGGGGACCTTTAAGATCATCAAGTCCAGCCATCGACCTAGCACTGCCAAAACCACCACTAAACCATGTTCCCCAGCACCACATCTACATGTCTTTTAAATATCTCCAGGGATGGTGACTCAAACACTCCCCCAGTCAGCCTGTTCCAATGTTTGATAACCCTTTTGATGAGGAAATTTTTCCTAATATCCAATCTAAACCTCCCCTGGTGGAACTTGAGGCCATTTCCTCTTGTCCCATTGCTTGTTACTTGGGAGAAGAGATCAACCCCTACCTTGCTACAACCTCCTTTCAGGTAATTGTAGACAGTGATAAGGTCTCCCCTGAGCCTCCTTTTCTCCAGACAATACAACCCCAGTTCCCTCAGCTGCTCTTCATCACACTTGTGCTCTAGACCCTTCACCAGCTTCATTGCCCTTCTCTGGACTCGCTCCAGCACCTCAATGTCTTTCTTATAGTGAAGGGCCCAAAACTGAGCACAGTATTCAAGGTGCAGCCTCACCAGTGCCAAGTACAGGGGGACAATCACTTCCCTACTCCTGCTGGACACGCTGTTCCTGATGCAGGCCAGGATGCTGTTGGGTGCCTTGGCCACCTGGGCACACTGCTGGCTCATATTTAGCCGAACTGTTGACCAACACCCCCAGATCCTTTTCTGCCAGGCAGCTTTCCAGCCACTCTTCCCCAAGCCTGTAGAGCTGCATGGGGTTGTTGTGACCCAAGTGCAGGACCTGGAACTTGGTCTTGTTGAACCTCACACCACTGGCCTCAGCCCATCGGATGCAGCCTGCCCACATCCCTCTGTAGGGCCATATTACACTCAAGCAGGTCAATACTCCCACCCAACTTGGTGTCATCTGCAAACTTACTGAGGGTGCACTCAATCCCCTCATCTAGGTTGTTGATAAATATATTAAACAGAATCAGCCCCAATACTGAGCCCTCGGGAACATCACTTGTGACCGGCCACCAACTGGATTTAACTCAATTGACCGCTGCTCTTTGGGCCTGGCCATCCAGCCATTTTTTTTCCCCAGTGGAGAGTACTCCCATCCAAGCCATGAGCAGCCAGTTTCTCCATGAGAATGCTGTGGGAAGCCATACTTAAGGCTTTATTGAAGTCCAGGAATATAATATCCACAGCCTCTCCCTTATCCAATAAGCAGGTCACTGTGTCATAGAAGGAGACCAGGTTAGTCAAGCAGGACCTGCCTTTCATGAACTCTTGCTGACTGGGCCTGATCACCTGTGTGTCCTGCATGTGCCGCGTAATGGCATTCATCATGATCTGCTCCACAAGCTTCCCTGGCACCGAGGTCATGCTGACAGGCCTGTAGTTCCCCAGATCCTCCTTCTGGCCCTTCTTGTAGATGGGCATCACATTTGCTAACCTCCAGTCAACTGGGACCTCCCTGGTTAGCCAGGACTGCTGGTAAATGATGGAAAGTGGCTTGGGGAGCACATCTGCCTGCTCCCTCAGTACCCTTGAGTGGATCCCATCTGGCCCCATAGACTTGTGTATGTCCAAGTGCTGTAGCAGGTCCGTCACTATTTCCCCTTGGATTATGGGGGCTTCGTTCTGCTCCCCACCCCTATCTACAAGTTCAGAGGGCTGGATACTCGGGGAAAAACTGGTCTTCCTGTTAAATGTTGTTTTAAATTACTGGATGCTGTTGTTCAGGAGGTGTTGCTTTGTTATATTTAGAAGAGTTGGATGCTTGAAGACTTGTGATGAGAAGCTTTTTCGTTGTCTTCTGAATTAGCTAAAGCTAGGAGCAAACTGGAAATCTCTCACTGGCATTCTTTTCCTCTGTCTCACTCTCTGCCCATAACACCATCAGAGAGAAATAATGAGGCTGGTCTTGCAAGACTTTAAACCTTCACGTGTTTCTTTTGACAGCACTCTGTATAAACAGGCCAGGAAGAATAGTTCCCCGCGTGATACAGACTGCTGTTGTGTTCCTGTAGTTAGCAGCTGAGAAATTAAAGTCTGCAAAGGTACTGAGCCACGTTGTCTTTAGGTGATGACTGCTGCAGTT
Source organism: Chionis minor (assembly GCA_013398295.1). NCBI lineage: Eukaryota > Metazoa > Chordata > Aves > Charadriiformes > Chionidae > Chionis > Chionis minor. The sequence continues at coordinate 278,411 of VZSF01004659.1, read as the reverse complement.
AGGCATTTATGTTTGAGGTTTCTGTGCACCCAGTTCATGTTTGTACTGCTTGTGCACAATGTATCTATAGAAGCAGCAGTCAACTGCAGAATGTTTTGTAGTTTAAACCTAACATTTTTATTGCCTCTTGCTGCTTTAAACTTCATAGGAAGTCAGATAAATCCTTTGTGCATAAAGTTTGTCGTCTTTTCATCTTGGTGATTGTTCTTAACATGCTGAATTTGCTGTTTACATTGCAAATTGCTCACCCAATTCCTCTTGACAAGTGACATATATGAATCTTTTTCACATCAAAAGAGTCCTCAGAGAGGGTAGCTGCAAACATGTGAGTAGACCACCTATCTAGAACCACTAGCTGCACTAAATTTTAGCTCTTTTGCCATTAAATTAGAAATAATCATGTTTTCCGGTGCTATTGTACTTGAAGTACAGTTGAGTCTCTTCCATTGGGCTGGCTAAATTCCTTTATTGTCTCTTAAAAGTGTGCTGTTTAAAATTGGCCATGCAGGACCTACTTCTGAGTAGTTGAGATCTTTGTTCTTAAATGACTGGCTGCTTCCAGTTCCCCCAGGATTCTTCCTCTGGTTCCTGAGAGCAGCCTCAGCTCCACTGCAGCCTCTTACACCCAACGGGAAGAAACACGTTGGTGATCTTGAATTAGCCCAAGCATCTGCTGTTGTTAAAGCCACAAAGTCTTCAAGAGGCTTTGAATGTTCATCAAGCCAGTCAAAAACATCTGTTCAGAAAAACAGGAAGAGCAGGAATTAGAAGGGAAGCCGTTGGCAAGGCTGGGTCTTGTTTGAACCAGGACTCAAATTTTTCTTCTCATTCCTCACATCTTGTAAGTAACCGGGTCCCTCCAGATCCAAAATACTTTGGTTTAGCACTTTCCAAATGGACCTCATGGAAACTTTCCTCATGCTGAGGAGAATTCTCTGGATTCCCAGAATTTTTAATTTTCAAATAATCCCACGTCTAGATTTTCACAGCTCAGGAAAATAAAAGCTTTAAAGTGTAGAAGGTCAGTTGATCTGAGCCTCTGTCCCACCAAATCCCCATTTCCCCTGTTTCAGAAAGGGAGAAAAACTGCTATTGCGAAACATCTAAGTCGCTCCTCGTCATGCAGAGGTCATTTTAGGACTAGAAAAGCAGTTCTGAGGTTGTCCACCTACTGCCAGGGTGCACAGAGCTTTCCTGTATTTTTAAGAGCCCAGTCACGTAGCCAAGAAGTTTTATTCGTGTTAGTTGGAAAAATATGTTCCTTTTTGCTGTCTCATGCCTTGCGTGGTCAGCTTCGCTGTTTGCACAGATACAAATGAGGGCGGTGAGAAATAAAATAAGGAAACTACTTTTTAAAAAAAATGTTTGTCTGCTCTTGAGAAGGGGAGTGGGGTTTGTTTTTTCACTGGAACAGAGGATTTGTGCTTGTTGCTGTTGGAACTAAATGCTGAAATCCTCAGTTCTTCAGTCAAACTTTAGTTTCTTTGAGTTTACCTACTCGTTTGTGCTTCTTCTCTGTCATCATTCTCCTTCCCCCCTCTCCACTCTCCAACTGGAAAAAGTCTACAAATAAATCAAGGTACATTTCCCAGAGACAAGAGTCTGTGAGAGGAGGTTCCATGCTGCAGGAATGCGAAATAAACATTTTGGGGTTCACGCAAACCTCATTTGTACTGCCTCTGCCCAGAAGAAGGTTAGGTCTTTTAATTGCAGGCAACTTAAAAGCAGCAGAAGCTTTCAAAGGTGGGTTTTGAACAGCTTCTGCTGTCACAAGACAAGGTACACGCAACAAACTGTTACTATCACCATGAGACTAAGGAAACGCCAAGTGTGAGACTTGAATAATAACGTGCTACACGGTGCCAGCTATACCTCAGACTTATGTCTGTGGTATTCAGTTTAACCACCAAAGCCTCTCAAATCTAATCATTTCATGCCACGTACCCTGGCAGTGTTGTATAGCAGCTGTCCTTTTGTAGTTGATGTGTAATTACATCATGAAAAGACTTTAATTACCATATTACTAAATTACCAGCCAGCAATCCTTTCAGGTTCAGCCCTAGCTCACTTCTGTATGGACTATTAGGCATCTCCAAGCCGAACACTTTTGGTGGGTGTAAAAGGGAGGAAAAATTGTGCTAATTGTAGGTTTTGTTATGAACTATTATTGAGCTTGATGTTATGGCATCACTAATGTCAATGATATAATTAAACTTCTGCTAACGATGCAATCACAGTTCTGTAATAATTATATGTTAACTGCACATGATACCAGAACCCTACTAAAAATGAGGTGATGTATTCAGAGCCTGATAAAAACAACTTGGAGGGAGCTGTTTTCATTCTGTAATGGCTTGTCTGATCATTCTTGGACTCTGACATAAATATACCTACTCATACAGTCAAAATTCATGTCTTAATATTGGCCAGAGCTTCTAATGTCTCTCTGTCTTTCTTCCTTTCAGTGGTTAGGATTGTCCATGCAAGGTTATCTAATTAGGGATAGACAGTGCTATAGTCATCTGTCCAATATATAGTGCCTTTCTAGTGAGCATTGATGTGCTCTGCTTTGCTTACCAGTGTGACATATACACTATGGTAACCAGGCCAGGCCCTCTGAATAGCTGCTTTTTTTAATAAGGAACAGTAAATCTTCTCTGCTCATTCTTTTAAACAGTATTGTTCAATTTTATATTGCTAAAGTGACTTTTACTTCTAAACTGCCATAACACGCCTTGTTAATCTCAGTTCTTTTTAGGTTTATGCTCTTTATTAGGATGTTGTTTTATAGCTAGTGATGAAGCAGTAGTAAAACAGGGACTTAATGTTTTTACTGATTACTGCCCAATTATTGTATAGCCTCATGCAACATAACATTTGCCCAGTATCACTACAGTGACGGTAATGCAATATGACCATATTAACCGTCTTTGGCATGAGTGTTCTTCTGGCTTTCATGTTGTCTGGCTGAGGAGCTGCTCGGAGGCTGCGGGCACTGCCATTTTGTGCTGTGCTTGGAGCCGTGTAGGGTAGCTGTGCTTTTATCCTTACACGAGAAGTGGAGCGCCACAAGTTGATTTGACTTTTCCATAGGCCCTGAAACACTCCCTAAATCTGCAGATGGGTTCTTGGGCTTTTTTGATTTATTGGCGAAAGATGGGATCAAAGCAGAGAGCCTGATGTTTCAGTGGCTTCACAGACTTGCAGGGTCACTGGATTTTTTGCTTTGCTTCATCAGCTTTTTTTATCATCTTTTTGCTTCCTTGCTTTTGCTCCCCTGTGCTTATGTTTTCAGGGCATATTCACCCTCTGCTTGAACATATCCTCATGTGCGGAATAGATTTTTCTCCTCTTTTTTCCAAGTGTAGAATTAATGCTAAGGCATTTTGTATTGTCAAATGGTAGGAGCTCATTCAGTGAATGCTTTTGTAGCGCTTCCATCTGAGTGCAGGTTAAGCAACTTCATTGGCACTTCAGGTGCCCAGATGTGGCAGAGCGTGTTTATAACACTGACTTCTCCCAGTGTAATAAAATAGTGAATTGAAAATTGAATTCTACTTTGTTTACTGTTTCAGTTCTTTCCGAATTTGCTGCTTGCGTTGAGGCTCACTACTTTTATAGTTCCTCTTCTTCTGTGTTGTGGTGCTTGTCAACTGCTTCCCTCATGCATAGTTCTTGTCGTAGGAAGTCAAATTTGAGGGATTAATTTGCTTTTATGAAGTAAATGAGAGGCATGGAAACAGCCATGTATCTGCTGACTGGCACTGTAGCTTAAATAGAGTTTCTGAGAACTCAGAATTGATGATTCTGACCCATTTTTGTGGTTCCATGGTATCTGACCTCTTCCTCAAGGCAATCCAGCAGGGTGACGTTTGCCAGAAGCTCTAACACTGTGTAAAGATGGAAACCAAAAGGTGTTCTAGTATATTACTATTGTAGATCTAGTCTGCTTTAGTCTTTGATTTACAGTATTTTTAACACACTTTAGTTTTGTCATTTTCTTAACTACCCATCTTCTAATCTAAATGCTGTGTATTTTCCCTGTTTTCCTTGAGTGGTCTGCCTAAGCCCTGTCTCCTTACATTTGTGTCTGCATAAACAACAACAACTGTGCTTTGTACTTAGTACTTAGAGGTCTCTAGAGGAAAGACTAATTCAGTTACTGAGCTTCTCCAGTCTGCGGTATTTGGAAAAGCGTTCTTTTTCCTATTTCCCCCTAAAGATGGGACAAAGAGCTGCAAGCCTCTGAACCACACATACGGCCTTTTCACCCTGGATTTCACGCAATCTGTGGCAATCCCTCTTCATCCTGTGAAGTTCTAATTCCTCCACATCCTTAAAAGATGTATCCCAAGAGGAGAGAGCAACACTTACAGACTGTATTTTGGGCAAGCTATGTGTCCATCCCCTTTTTAGGTTATTATTAACTCTTTGATGTAATCACTTGAAGGTAATAAATGCTTAATTGTTTCAGGGCAACAGATAACCTAAGCCTGGTCTGTTCAGGAGCCTGTGTAGTGAGGAGAGACTGAATTCAAGATGAAGCGAGTCTCTCACACATACATTCTCCTTCACTGACTGCAGTTTGGTAGGTGGAAAAGTCTGATCCTGCCTAGCCAAAAACGTTGGAAAAGAGCATGACATTTTAGTCACACTCGGGAGTTACGGCCAAGTCCCATCTCTCTGTTTTCCCTGTTGCTCTTTCTTGGAAGCCTGACTTGCAGGCCTGCAGAAAGCACTTCTTCTCCCCTTCTCCTGCTTGGCCTCCTTCCAGGGAGAAGCAAGGATCCATAGGAATAGCAGCAATCTCAGATATTGCAGGATTTTGTGATGGGTAAAGCTTTTGGAGGCACTTCAGGAAACACTTTAACTGAGGTGTGGAGAAAAGGTGTTGGATCAGAAATATGTCATTGCACTCAAAGTGCAATGATGAAGGAGAGCATTTTCTAGTGATCCAGTGGATGACAAGTTCCAGGGTACTGGCACGTTGTATCCAGCATTGACTTGGCAGAAATGATTTATTTGGCAGTAAGTGTTCATAGGCTTTTGAAGACAAAACAAATGTCCTGCCTCTTCTCCAAACTCTTGTTTTTCCTGGGAGACCGTATGCCTTAGCAATGTCTATGGAAATCCAGCAGGTGTTGAAGCCATTGTAAACATTTTCGATGAGCAGTACATTCAGTCTTTGGTCCTAATCACACAGACATCATCTACCCATGAAGTCCTTATGTTCCAGATTATGAGGAAGGGGAGGAATTTTGTCTATTCATAGAATCATAGAATGGTTAGAGTTGGAAGGGACCTTAAAGATCATCAAGTTCCAACCCCCCTGCCATGGGCAGGGACACCTCTGACTAGAGCAGGTTGCTCAAAGCCCCATCCAGCCTGGCCTTAAACACTTCCAGGGATGGGGCCTCCACAACTTCCCTGGGTAACCTGTTCCAGTGCCTCACCACCCTCACAGTAAAGAACTTCTTCCTAATATCTAATCTAAATCTCCCCTCTTCCAATTTAAGACCATTACCCCTTGTCCTATCACTAGACTTCCTGACAAAGAGTCCCTCTCCAGCTCTCCTGTAGGCTCCCTTCAGATACTGAAAGGCTGCTGTCAGGTCTCCCCGGAGCCTTCTCTTCTCCAGGCTGAACAGCCCCAGCTCTCTCAGCCTGTCCTCATAGGAGAGGTGCTCCATCCCTCTAATCATCTTAGTGGCCCTTCGCTGGACCTGTTCCAACAGTTCCATGTCCTTTCTATGTTGAGGACTCCAGAGCTGGACACAGTACTCCAGGTGGGGTCTCACAAGCACATAGTAGAGGATATTCAAGTAATATCAGTAAACTGGAAAGCCACAGTTCATTGTTATTAGAATTCATCACTCCTGGAAACAAGTGACTTTAATTCTCTTAGGTTTTGAGCCCTTAAAGGAGAAGGGGAGGGAGAAGAAACCAAAACCAACAAAAACCAAACAAATCAAGCCAGACAAAAAAAGTTGGTTGCTGCCACTACAAATAAAAATTCCCCTGCTGCCTATTTTTTATTGGTGAATATAAACACTGATCAAGGGAAAACTCCCACTGTAGTAACATCTTTGCATGTATGTTGCATATGTAGCTTGTAGTGTCTGAGGCAAGATGGGCAAAGGGTACCGAGATGTAATTTTAATCACTCTTTCACCTGACCTCTAATAGACACAGCTCATAAGCGAATATACCAGAATGCAGCTCTCCCAGTGCAATGCCTTAAGCTCAAAATCATCTTTTTAATCTGTGCCTTTGTTACTGACCACAGAAAGACCCTCAGGTTCTTCATTCTCATGCTACAGGGCCAGGGTCAAGGCACGGGGAACAGGCTGGGTGCCTTGGACCTCTAGGTCCCATCTGTACTAAGGGAGGAGCACCCCAGGCTTTGCTTGGTGTGTGTTTCAAGTCTGCTGTAGTTCTTAGTGTGTTGGAAAGCTTTTCTCATTCCCTGAATTCAGTGAGCTTGCCGGGCAGCCCAGGCCATTCAGTCTCAGCAGCAGCCACGCAGTGCGGCTTGAGCTGTGCTCCCGGGGCTTTTAGTGAGGGCTTCCCTTGTCACTTATGCATGGGTGAATGAAGCAGAGCTTGGGTAAAAACTCACTGATGCAGACTGAGCAAAGTGTGTCTTTCAGTCTGCTTTTACTTCTTGGTCCGGCTTGTTCCAATATGCTGCAACTGCCGCTGAATTAAGCAGAAAAGCTGAGAGCAAAGTAGATGTGATGCTTGAGGTGCTAAAAGTCATTCTGACTTCCTTGGTGGTAAGACTGTGAAGAGCAGGGGGGAAAAACCCTGTGTTTCTTCCATCTTGCGTGGTCAGCCATATCCCAGCCACATTACTGGCAAAATAAACACTGACTTGCACAGCGATGCCTTCATCCACTAAGCCCAGGTTTAGTTGCCATAGTAACTCGTCTTAGAGATGAATGTGATATCCTGGACAGCAGGGAAAAAGACTTTGATTCCATAGATACCAGTCCTGAGGCTCAGAGCTGGCCACAGAGATGTGACTGCACTTCTTTGTTCATTTCCCTGGCACGGCCTGAGTAATTGGTGGCATGTTGTTCAGCCATGATACAGAAACGCGGTAGTGTATCATCATTGCAATCCTGGCCTTAGCTGTGTCCAAATGAAGAATACATTGAAGTCATCATGGGCAAAATTAATCCCATGAGGCCTGCAGATCTCCAACCTAAGGATGCAGGAACCAATGCCGGGCAGTTTTTGTGTGCTAGCAGTGTTGCTATACACTCACTGTAAACGGACTTGTAATAGCTTCCTAGCTGCCAGCTGAAGTCCTCTCTGAAAGATTGGTGGGTTCAGATGTAAACTGACAGGAAAGTATACACGATTAATTACAGAACATTTTAGTTTAGGTCACAGGCTTTTGATTTAGTGCTGTGTGATCCAGAGTAGGTAATACTAAAAGCATATAGGAAAGCATATAAAGTTCACCACTAGTTCAATAGCAAAAGTTACTTTCCTGATTAAACAAACAAAAAAATCAGTTAGCCAGTCCCATTAGTGATGGGGTGGGAGTACAAGAAAATGTGTAATTAGCCCTGAAATGAAACACTGTTAATAAAGCCAACTGCTAATAATAAGCCAACAGCTAATAATAACTCTGTACTTAGATTGCATCAGACGAGCAATACACTTGAGGGCCTAAACTAGAGCAGGGAATTCAGGGGCGAGTCCCATGGGAATGGAGCTGCAGCCTGCCAAAGAGGCACTAAGAACTAGAAGCATGCAGCTCCTGGGGTCAAAAACGACCAGCCAATGTGTCTTCTCCAAGATGTCTCCTCTGTGGACAACCTTGCAAGATCAGTATTATATTTAATTTAAAACTGTAGTGTGAGTAGTGATGCAGAAACAATGGCAGTAATTTAGTTACAGTGTTGGTGATGACCAAGTGCTTCTCACTGTTGGATGTGAGAACATATAGGGCAGAGCGAGGCCACCAGTAGAAAATCACTTTAACTGCTGCTTACTAAGTTGTTAGTTGACTACATGGGATGGAATGTGAGGTCAGTTCTAAGAATTCAGATTTTTATTATTTTCAGTGGCAATAAGGAAGATGCTGACTAGCTCAGGTGCTAGTGTAGATGAGAAGTAAGCCCTTCCATGGAAATCTATGAATATTATTCTGCTTTGAGAAACAGCTTCTACTTGTCCATTTGTGATCCTGTATTAAAAATAATACCATTCATTTAGTAAAGACCAACCACCAGAATAGCGGCTTTACAGTATATCGGCAGCCTTGCCCAGAGGCCTTCTCCACAGGAATCACTAAATAAACATTGAAATTGTAAATATGAATGAGTCGGGTAGCTGGAAACAACGTAAAGCTCTACATTTGTGTGCACAGGAACAGCTCGTGCTGGTAGATGTCTCTGAAAGATGATGTTCAGGGTTTCTTGCAGGGATTGGATTTCATAATTTTTCCCTGGTTCTTTTCAAAGGAGGAGGTTCTCCTGTTGCCACAGGAGAAGTGTAGATCACTTGGCTCCATGAATGCAATACCTGGGAATGACCTGCATGGGTGTCCTGCTGGAGCAGGGCTGTACTTGGCAGTTGTGCTGCTGAGATGTTAACCCTTGGAGCAGCCAGGGTGGCTGGCAGTCTGCAAAAGGCCTTTAGTAAAAGTCTGTGAGGGTTCTTCATTGTTCCTGCAGGACATGCCGAAGCACACTCCTGTAGGGAATTACTTTAACCCAGCCTTTGTGCAATATTTCACCAAGGCAAGTTGTGGCACCTTTTATTGGCTTGAGGGAGCTGCAGTTCCCCCCAGTGATGAATGAGCGCGTGCATCCGAGCAGCCTGCTTCAGCCACAGCATGCACGATGAGGCTGCGTTCATTGTCGCAGGGAGAGTGCGTTCCCTCTCAACGCTGGCTTTGTTCAGCTGGAAGAAAAATGATCTAGTGTTTCTATTCTGTCACAATATTTCTGTGGGCAGCCTGATGTTTGCACTGAAAAATGTGAAGAAACCAGGGTGGCAGGACTGTTGAGTGGCAGTAGATGGGAAATGAGGACAGAGGCAATTTTCATTGGCTCTACCCCCTCCCCGGTTTCTTGCTTGTTTTCTTCTTGGTAGTGGTGCCGAGTAGGAGTTGGGGCGTTCTTGAAGCATCTCCTGGGTATTTCGGGTAGGAGGCAGCCGGGGTTTTTTTTTCCATTGGTGTTGTTGAGGGTTGCTGCTTTCACCTCTGAGTTTTATGGTGATGGATATGTCATCGCTGGGACCTGTTTTAATGCCAGCTAAACATTATATAATGGTTTGTTTCACTATCCCCAGCCTGCCTTAATTCATAAAATTGAGGAAATCATTTAAAGGCTTTGCACTATAGTTCCATGATTATTGCCAGTGCAGTGAGGTGTTTGTTCACCTGGTTTCTAAAGAAACATTGAGAAATGAGCCTGCGTGGGACTAAGGGAGAGTAATTCAGTTCGTAATAAGTGAAACCAGGGTGCCAGGGCTGAATGTATTAAAAGTCATCAGTAATCGTAATGGCTGTAAGTTCCAGTACTTCATTTAGAGGGGAGAGAGACTTTTTAAAAAATCTTTTTATAATCACTTGTTCTTTCAATTCTTAGCAATTAAGAAAAGGTAAATAAACAAAACTGGTTTGAAACTCACCAGAAATTAGCATTGCTCTTCCTTGGCTTCTTTAAGTATATGAATTTAGTTACCATAGTAAACAAGTACCTATTTAGACTGATTCCATAGTTCTAGGATTTACTTTTTTTTTTTCTCTCAGCTATTTTGTGACACACCTAATTAAAATCTACTGCTTGATTCCCCTTTGAATGTAATAAAACCCTGCCTTATTCTTTCTGTCAGTTTAATCCCTCTTTCTTTTCCATTGACACATTTCTAATACCTCTTCAGACAGGCCAGACGCTTCTGCTTCATCTGTACCGAATCCACAATGCTTAACACCTTTTGACAAAATGGATACATCCTCCCTGTGGCTTGGAATTGATATACGCTGTCAAAAAGGGTTTTCCGAACAGTCTCTCTTTGTCACCTTTACCAGATTTTTATCCTCTGTTGTAGAAGTGTGCAGTTTAATGTTGCGTTTCAAATCATTTTTGGCTGAAAAAGTGTGTAATGGAATCAGGGTGTCCCCTGAATACTCCTAACAGTAGGAGATGCCTCTTTGTTCTGAACACCAGAATCCCAATAGACCCATGACAGCAGTGAAATTACACTTTTGACCTTGTTCACTAACATGTTTCTTTCTCTGTAGGATTAAATGTGAGTAACCAACAATAGCTTCCTCTAAAATGTATGAGTTTCCCTCTGTTTCTCATAAGAAACTCAGAAAGGATGCTGTTCAGTTCTCAGCTGATTGTGTTCTCCACAAAAGAAAAAAAAAAAAAACAACCAACCAAACCCTGCTTGATTCAAGGAGAGGTGGCTGTTTTATCCACATTAAAAAATGCAAAAGCAATTGATGTATTGATATTTTCCTTAAGCCAGTGTTGTTGCTACATCCCGAGCGTGAGAGCAGCAGTACAACACAGTGGCAGGTTTTTACCCTTTTGTTGCTTCATTCAAAACATATTTTAAAAGGGGATATATACTAAAGCAGTAAATATAGTTGTAAAGTACTGAATCTGAATATAGAAAATAACCACGCACTTAAGGTTCTGTGTGAATTTAGCTGATCACCATGGACTATGCAGTTATGTCAATCCAAAAGATAAATGTAGTATTTTCCGTGGATTTACATGGAACCTTTTAAGCTCCTGGTGTTTCTTTTCAGTTGCATGTGACTGAGGGGGCACAGCCCACTGCAGGATTAGCTATGACTGCCAGTCCCGCCTTATGCACCGAGGTGCTGGCACATCTCTTGCTGCACATTTAATTGTTCAGGGCACGGCTTCTCTGGGTCAGAAAATACACAGTTAAGTGTCCAGAAGAGACACATAAAATCAGGTTTTTGTTTCTTCCATTTTAGGCTACTTCAGCTGTTTTTCAGGAACTTCTTTCCCAATATATTCCTGTTTCCTGTGAATATTCACCAGCTCCAGATCAGTGAACACACGTACTTTGTCGTGCAGAGCATGTATCTGTGAAATGCAGGGGCAAGTACAACCCTGCAGTTCGTGTGGGTGAGGAGTTAGGTCGCTGGGTTCAAAGGAGGGGAGAGGACTCAGGGAAATCTATAGTTTGTTTTTGGAAAGGATCAAAATGAGTGACTTGATGGCCTCCGCGTCCTCAAGACTCAGGAGCAGTGTCTCCTGTCTGTTTGCTCATTGTGGATGATGCTGCATGGAGGGGGCATCGGAGCCATAGAGCATGGAGGGTGATGCACCGAGGGGGCTGCAGGTCTGTAACTCCCGATTTCCCCAAAAACCCCTTTGTTTTTAATTACTACTTCATTGGTGATATAAATTAATGATTGGTACGGGTCTGAAGCAACCTTGTCACCAGAGAATATTTGGTTAGTGTTGACCTACTTGTTCCCAGCGAATGTGAATCATCCGTCTGCCTTTGGCAGGCCCGCCCTGTGGCTTTGCTATAATGTGTTTCACCAGTGTGGCTGAAATTAAAATGTCGCTATTAAACATGGCAGAATCAGATGCTCTCTGGGCACTGCATCTCTTCGAGTTCTTCTTGCTTCCTATGTAGCTATTTCTGACAGTTTAATAGGACAGCTGTATTCTGGTATAAAATAATACATTCATATTTCCACAGTGCACGGGGAGCTAAATGCTTTCAGAGCACTATTTCATTGCATACGTGCATCTTTCATGCATGGCAGATGCAGTAATGCTCACATAACGCCATGTTGCTGCTTAGTCCATTAGGAAGCGTAAAGTCAAAATTAATTGTCCTGCAGGACCATATAGAGTGGGTCTCTAAAAGCGGTTGCTGGGCTGGTTGCGGCTGCCGTGTCAGCCAGGCTCCCTCCCCATGAGCAGTTATTGACTTAGGGCTATTGAATTCAGGGCTCTGGAGGTTGCTTGGTGGGAAAAGCCTTCAGTCGGTGCTTGGCAGCTCCGTCACTGCAAGGTCACGGAAAGGGCAGTTCAGTCTCCGAACCCAATTAGGGCCTGATTCGGCACCTCTTCAATTGCAGGGGAAAATCCCACTGAGCAGGGTAGCTCCTGGGCCGGGCTGTCGCACCCAGCCTCTCCAGCGAGGTGGCCAATGCGTGCGTTTGTTTTTGTCACTTGGGCCGTCAGAAATACCCTTTGCTGTCATGAAGCAGCTAAGCAGCTGGTGTGGAAAGGTAAAGAGACCAGTAAAGAGGATAATGAGCCCACCAGAGTTGAATTCAGACCAGTGACCTGTGTATGTATGTCTGCATTTCTCCCGTTACTCATACCTAGAGCCGTCTAATTCGTCGGATCAAATCATTTGACTCTTATGAGCAGCTGTAACTTTCAAGTTGAATAAAGTCCAACCGCTGAAAACATTAATGAAAAACATAAAACTGAGGCTCTGTTTTATCAGGTATCAACAGTATTGCTTTAATTCTCCCCTTCCAAAGGCAGGGTTGTTTTTTTTTTGCTGGGTTGGGCTTTTCATCCCAGGTGGCTGCAGTTCCTAGTGAAAATAAGTTAAGCCGTGAAAGGTTGACCCACTCGCCTCTGAATTGCTTTTTATATGATGTGAGTCCCTCAGGGCCCAATTCTACCCATAGAAGTGAGAATGATAGCTATGAATGTATACAGGAAGTATGTCAGCGTGCACAAAGGAAAAGATGAACCCCAGACTGGTCCAAGTGGTCTTTAAGGTAAGGTTTTCCTGTGAAATGGTGATTAAAGGGGAAGAAAAGGATAATTAAAAAATTACCCTGACTTGCTAGCAGTTATATCAGTGTGTGTTTTTTTTATACTAGCTCTTTCAGACAAGCACGGGATCAGTAGATCCCTTATGAGTCTCTTAAACTAGTGCGTAAAACTTGGTTAGTGTCTGATCAGCTCCTTTGATCATTCTGGTCTAGACTGTTCCCAGGGTACTTACTCTGTACTAAACCACAGTCCCCTTAAGTGGAGGCCTACTCAAGTGAGTCAAGTTACATAGGAAAAGGTTATAAAAACTGTCCACTGTCTTTGAGTGAATGAGTCTGGTTCAAAGCTGAATACCTTAGGAATTGCAGAAATAAAAGCAAAGGTGTTGTTGCAGAAAAGAGGCGGTAGAGCTCTTAATTCATTAAGTGATTGTCCCAGAAATCCAAAAGAAAAATGTTCAGCAACCCTTTATTATTTTTAATTGGACCAGCATTTTTGTAAGCCTGTAACGTATTCAGGTCCCATAAAGGGGAAAATACTCCATCAAAAATTCTGCACAAATTTCTCTTAAGAAATTAATGAGTTAAAACCACCGTGTCTGTCTTGTTTCAAGCATACAATATTTTTTTCAATCATAGCAGTGGAGGGGCCGGTGGGAACCTTCAGCATGTAGGTTGCACTCTTGCCACATCTAACTTACATAGGATTATTTGCAAGGGGGTGCTGAAAGTCCAGGAGCAGTAAATTTGTTATCTGTCAAAGCAGAGCTGTTTCCCCCTCATCGCTAGAACCTTCTCCCATTGTAGCACCATCCTGTACCTGTCTGTTCTTTGCTATGTGAATCTCAGAAATGCGAATGGTTCCTTTCCTCTTGCATCCTAGTAATAGTAGATGATCATTCGAAGACAATTTTAGTTCAATATTGTATCCAGAAGATTGGAAAGTTATCCAGTGCCGCTAATTTTACAAAGCCAGCGCTCTCAAGATGCCTATGTTTTGAATTTAAAGTCTAAGTTTTCGGTCTTTGTGTGCCTACTGTATTTGTTGGTTGCATTGCAGTGCCATCAGATTACCTGGCATAGGAGTAATGCCAGCAAGCCGACCAAATTATCAAAGGAAGTAAGATGGCACGTAAATGTCACATCAGCAGGATGAAAAGATCACAGAAAGGAGACCATTTAAAATGTATAGAAACTGGAATCCAAGTGGCAGTTGCTTGTTTTAGCTACACAAAATTCTGTGCAAATTCAAGAGGAGAGCTGGAACACTACTGCTATCCAAACACTGAATTAATCTACCGATGGTTGAGAAACAGCTTCAAAACAGGCATTAAACTCTCTGGGATGTTACATTGTTCATCCCGCTCTTCGAAAGCACCAAGTCGTATTATACTTACAAAGATGTGTAAATAATGGAAAGACAAAAGAATGCAATTCTGTGAGTAACTACGTGACCACAGAATGCGGTAGGAATAATGTGTAAATTCTTCCCCCTGTGACCGCATTTCAGCCAGTGGCATTACACCAGGGAAGAACCAGACCATATTTTGCTTGCAGCGTAGCAGATTGTTAAGAGGCAACGGGCAGGTGTTTGAGAGAATTTCCTCCCTGCCGTGTGCAGAAGTGTATGTGAAATCTTCTGGCTGATCTATAGTCATTCCATTACCTGTCATCTTTTGGCAGGTAACTAGTTAAATTTGTGTTAAACAGATTTTGCTTTGCCATTTCCATTTGGTGTTGGAGTAGAAATGTTCTGACATGACATATGACCAATCAATAACTGGAAAGTGCTTGCATGAGTCATTTGAAGCCAGCAGTTTAGACAGTGTCAGCCACAACTGGGATTAAAACCTGCAAAAAGTTGTTCTACAATCAGTGATTCTGTGGCATCTCCTCTGGGTGTCTGCATTTCACCCTGTAGACATCAACTGAAATAACTCTTGCCTTTGTTGCTTGGATGTTTTTGTGAGCTCTGAAATGAACTTGGCATATACAAATATACTTTGTTATCCAGCCTAAAGGATGCAGGGCAGGAATTATTAACCTGTTCTGCTGACAACTTCAGTAGAAAAGAAATGGCTTTATTTTACTGTGACTGAAGAGAATAAGTGCGTGACTCTGCCCTGTGGTTTTCTGGGTATTTTTTACTTCTTTTTGGTTTTTGGGTGGGTTTTTTTTTCTGTACTGATGATATTTTATTACTGTTACAGGGCTATAATAATACGAAATGGCGAAGTCATTCCAATGTCTTCAGAATTCACTCCAGAGACCGAGCGCCAGCGACTTCAGTATCTGGTAAGAGACCTGAGGACCGAATCAGGTGCTGCTGATGACAAGCATTCCCTGGTAATATCTAAGGTTCAGACACATGCCACTGAGTTACTGTGGCTCAGTGAAGGACCATGTGTCTGCTGAACACCAGTGACTGACCATGTATGTCTTTTAGCCATCTGCAAATGTGGAGAAAAGCCTGGTGGTGCAAATCCAGTGAAAGGAGTCTTATCTCTTCTGTGAAGGCCATTGATTAGCATGGCTGCGCTTGTGTACCTTGTTCAGCTGCAGACCTTCAGCAGCGCATTGGTGGTGTTGGATAATGAGAGCTTAGACATAGAGCTAACAAGCCACAGAGGTATTTCAGTCCATTCCAATGTGTGACAGTATAAAATACCACGGACTGCTTTTTCTGTGCATGTGAGCAATATTGCAGGGGTTTATTCATTTGCTTTAGTAGTGTGCCCATAATGTCTCCATCAGAGAAAAGATATCCAGCTTAGAGGTGATCTCAATGAGTGTTAGTAGCTGCAGATAGGATGGGGTGAAGAAAGTTTTATTTAGTGTAGCAGTGCCCATAAAGCTGGGATAAGATGCCTAGCTGAGTAGATGTGGGATGCTTTATAGACCAATTGCATGCAAACAATCCTGTTATTTCTTAAGTTTTTCACTGATGGTCAGATTGATTGGTTGAAGTTAGTTGGCTGTTCATCAAAACATCGTTCCTAACGTGGCCAAGAGATTCCTTTTGTGCTTCTTGTGGTCTTCAGCTTTTTCCTTTTAGAAATTTAAGCTTAAGCCAAAGCAGGCTCACTGTCAGCTTTGCCTGACACGAGATGGACAGGCCAAAGCTAGTGGCATTCCCTGTTATTAAGGTGTCTTTTATCTTCAACCTGGCCCAAGCACTGTGGTTTGAAACAGGGCAAGATGCTGGTGGTTGAAGGCAGGGGTGGAAGGTTTTAAAGAGAAGTTGTAAATGTTTTGGCAGTTGTCACATTTGATTTTTAGTCAGGTTCACTGGCTTGAAATTGAAAACTTCAGAGGAAATGCTACTTTGGGAGTATTCATATTCAGAGAACCAAATGGAAAAGAGGCCTAATAAATATTTACAGTTCAGTTACATTTAAAATAATTTGTTTGCCTTTAAAATAAAAGATATCTTTAGTATCTAGGGAGTCTGCTACTTCTGTAGGAAATACGAGATAAAGCATTGCCTACAAGGGATTTTTTTCTCTTTTGATGTCCTTTCTGGCTTATACTTGAAAACAGCAGCTGATCTGAAAAGCTGTGTCTGCTGTTTCCTTTGGAAAATTCCTTTACCTTTGTTTATTTTATTTCTATAAGTAACAAATATGCCAGGGCTATGGGTATCATGTTCAAAGAAAATACATGCAAGACAGCAAGAGCGTGAAACAAAATTAGAGATCATTTCAAACATAACATTCAGTAAGTAACATTTTTACTCTAGTGTTTAAAAAAAAAAAAGGCCTGAAATTTCTTAGAAGGTTGGCATAAACATTATACTCCAAAGATTGCATTTGTCTTGCTGATTAGATCCCAAATAATTCTCCTTACTCACCTTGGCTCTCCCCAGGTTCTGCTATCAGTCTGTTGCACCATCAACATCTCTCTTCTGCTGTTCTTATCTGAAAGTTATTTACTTTGGATTTATTTCTTATTTGCAGTTAAAGCTGAGCTTCTTTGTTTCAAACAAATTGCACTGCACAATAGGAAGAAAATCACTTAATCATTTTAGCATTAATATTTTACGTGGTAAATGCAGAGATACTGTTCACTGCAGGGCTTGTCTGCGTGGGGAAGCTGCTGCACAGATGAAAGGAGGGTGTGCATTTATGGCACACAGACTACTCAGAACTGGCTCCCGGAGCAGCAGATACTGTTAGCACGGTTGGGGTGAAGGAGCTTTCCTCTGCCTTTAGTGCCTGTTGATTGCTTCAGCCACGCAGGACCTTGGTTTAGGTTAACTGTCCTCTTCTGTATTCACGACCCGTTTTCTGGACCCTAATTTCCATATGCGAAGAAACCTGCAAGATAATGAGTTGTTCAGGCCGTGTGAGCAGCTCTGTGTGAAGTTCTCCAGCCTAGTCTTAGACAAAACTGTGCTTCAGCTAGTACTGGTTGAGTAACTGAGGGGGCAAAAAACAAATACTTTCCCTATTCAGCTTCCATTTTAATGCAGGTTTGTTGCCATGTATCCATGGGCATAGGCCTGTGGTGTGTCAACTTCAGAAGAGCAAGCTGACTACCCAGTCATTCTGACTTTTGATCGGCTCTGGACATGGTCATCCCTCTGTCTCCACCTATGTCCCCTTTTTTTGCAGTGGGAGGACAGCACACAGCTGCGGATTTCCAGCAGGGCGTATGGCAGAGGCACACTTCTGTGTCAGGGGACTTGTGAGAGTATTGCAGAAGGCAATCAATCCTTCAGTCAGCACTTCTTAAGATGTAAGGTGTTGAAAGCCTTGCACCAGTATTCCCTTGGTCCTTTGGCTTCTGTAGAGGTTCAGTGCACCATAGTGCTTCCCTTCCACTGGCAGGTGTTCACGAGACTCCTTTTCTTTGAATCTTTGTGTCTGTCTTCTTAGCACTGTGGCAGGAGAGCTCACACAACGCCTACTCCAGGAAAGCCCTGGCTTCCCGTATCTTGAGGGAAAACAAAATCCAGTATTGACTGAGAACTGCTCTGCTACATTAGCAGTTGTGCCGGCACTGACGCCAGAGGCAATTTTCCTTTCATCTTCTGAGGAGACTATTAATTTCAGTCATGATAGTCTAAATTGCAACAGTAAATGGCATAGATTTTGCTACTTACTCCCTTGGAAAATGTGTTTAAAATGAATGATGAATGCGCGTATTACAGATGGGTGTATTTCTATTAGTTATCAAAGTTGCACTTTGAAGATGTCATGTGAGGTCAGCGTGATGTTACTGCATACTGTGGCCCTGCCTGTGGCCAGGAAGTGCCCCAAAAGTTCAGAGCTCAGACCAAAGATGGTGCACTGCTGCTAGCAGGGTGAGCTTTACTACTAGTAGAAGCTGGGTGGCCATCAGTGGCAGTGAGCCGCGGATGCTCTTTGTGTTTGGCACCATTTACACAAAGGTTCATGAGCCCAGACAAGCATGGGTTCAAAGAGGACCTGGTCTTATTTCATTGTTCAGCTGAGGATTAAATGCTACTAACTTGTCTGATGAAGGATGCTTGGGGAACCCACGTTTGAAGAGGAAATGAACCTACATTTCCTAAATATCGGTTCAGTGCTTCAATTACAAGTCAGATGCATCTTAATTCTCTTAGAGCATGTGGCTCCCTGCATCACCCGGCATGGGATTGCTTCGGCCATCTGACACATTGCACAGTGCTGTGGTAAGAGATGTATGGTTTTATGGGAAGGGTCCTGGCTTTTCATAAGAGGAGAGACCAATCCAGGGCTGGATTAGGCTCCGGTTTCCCTCTTTCCTTCTACCACCACCTCCTTTGGTTTTAATCTCCTGTTTGGCTTAAATGTGTCCATATGATAATGGCTGAGTAATTTGGAGAACTTCTGGATGCACGATCCTGTGCATGCTGTTGTGAGCGGTAGTCCCATATAGTAGACTATCCTATTGGGAAAAACCGAACATTATAATAAGAGGATAAAGTTGTCAGATATAGTTGACATAGGGGAAAACAGCAATTCTGAAAATAACACAGAATACAGTGAAACCACTAGCGCCAGTGATGTCCTAGAGTAGCACGTACTGGAGGAGCTGGAAAAGGCATCAGCAGGCCTTATCTCGAGGTAAGATACATGCAGTGTTTCCTGCCACCTAATTAACTGGCACACTAGTGTGTGAGTCTGGGTTTATATTAATTTCATGTTTGCTTTGCTGATCACCAGGAAACACAGCAGGAAGTAAATCGCCTTTTGAAAGAAACGTGACTAATATTTCCTTGAGCAGACTCCATTTTAAATAACTAATGTTGAATGTAATACCATCCAGCCACAAAATGCACCATAAAATGGCAGAGTACCAAAAACACATGATGCATACTATGCCAGATTTATGCCGAAAAAATGTAATATGTTCTGAAAGAAAAAGGATGGAAAATGCTCCAGTTCTGTAACACAGAATAACAATGTTGTCTGAACATGCCTTGTAAGGATATAGAAATTGTTTGGTAGTCACTTTTTATTAAATTTTAAGTTCTCTGGATGGTGTTTCTGATCTGAGGTTCTTGCAAATTGAGACTAAACAAATGAAAAAAATGGAAAATGTGGTAGTGCTTCCTCACAGAGGAAATTCTAGTAATCAGTTCACTTACTATTTTTGCATCTTGCTTGATCACTAGAGGGGATTTCATGGTGTCTGCTTGTATATCTACTTGAAAGATCAGTAGATTTTTAAAGGATTGCTTTTTTACTACTTTTTTTTTTTTCTGGTTCTGCTGCCCAGCACAGTTTGATTGGGATGGAGAGGGAAAAGAGCCCTGCTTTAAATTAAGCGGAGAACAGTTCTCAGCAAACCCAACTGGAAGTTGCAACTGAGTTGTACAGTAGAACATTCTTCTCTCTGTAGGGTTACCAGGGAAGCATCAAAAATAACTGTTAAAAAGAAAAGGGTAAAAAATACAGAAAATTTTAAAAAATAAAAATAAAAAAACCTAACAAAAATCCCCATTTCTTCACATAAGAATTCAGCTCACAGGCACCAGAAGCTTCCAAATTGCTCTTTTCCCTCTGTTCCACTGACGCCAAAAATATTAGAATCAAGTTAAGATCCCTGGATTGTAAATCAAGCATTGAGGCTTGGCTGCGGAAGAGAAATCTTATTTGAACATTAGCAGTCCACTGGTAACTCTGCCAGCTTTATTAATCTTATTTCACTTGTGACCTCAGACTTTCCATCTGAGTAAATCTTTATGAAATGCAGTCTCTCCCAATCACTTTACCTTTTCAATAAAGGAAATTCTTGTTTTCAAGGGGGAAAATGCTAAAAGCCTGTAACTTTTTTCTTCTGGACCTGTGATCCAGCCTAATAAGTAATCTCATAATCTAAAGGTTAAATAACTTCATTTTGATGTCAGGTATGAGATTTTTTGCTTTAAATAAGCCTTCTTGTTTTGTAGGCAGGCGACAGTAGTCTTTAGCTAGAAGTGGTCTGTAATGATTTAATCAAGATAGGCTGTGCATTTTTAAAAGTGAACTGAATTGCACTTTCAAAGCAGACTGACTTCATTGTTTACAATACCATAGACCAGAAAGAATTAAAAAATACCAAAAAAAAGCGCCCAGTGCTCTGTTGTCAGTGTGTAGCAATACATCAAATAAATCATTAGGGATGTTCCATCTTTTTTGCAACTGGAATGAAAATAAATAAAAAGAAAATGTTCACGTGTACTTTTAAATAAAGAATCCAGAGTTCTGGAAGTATGGGAAGCCTCATCTGGGCTAATACTGCTAGACCTCTCGAAAGTCACTAGTGCTTCTGCACAATTTCTGTAATGAGGAACAGTGATCCAATTAGAGGGTCCTTGAAAACAATATTTGGGTGGGGGAGGGAACCTTGGCTGACTGTAGACTGCAGGAGGAAAATGTAATTCCCTTAACTGTACGCAGAGAGAGAATTTGATGGAGCTCCTTTTCCAGGAAGGGATCACAATGTCAAGATCACACTTGCGTGCTTGAAAGCCGCCTCTTGAAAGCAGAATCCAATCTTGTCGGCTACACACAGCAATCTCCCTCAGCCCCATTTCAGCCGAGCTCGAGGTGTTTTCTGGAAGGATGTCTGGCGACGGGAATGGGGACAAGCTGATGGAAGGTTAGCACTGTGATGTGCTGAGCCTGATCCAGCTGCTATTAAATTGAGTGGGAGCAGGCTCGGCCCTTAAATGCAGGAAATATTTTATTGCGAACTATCTGCATGATAGCTGCCAGGTAGATCAATAGGGGCTTCCACTGCTTCCTGCCGCTCACCTTTGATGAGCGCTAGATTTATGACAAACCCACAAACTAAAGCCAGCTCATTTGGTCTGCCCTGACGGCAGCTGCTGCTGGAGATAAGACAGACTTTATTGCCTTAACTGGCTGGATAAGGAAAAAGAGTTATCTGCAGAAAGGTTAGGAAACACAACTTTTTTCAGTTCCCTAGCCAATTTGACTGTGTCTTCAGAAGAGCTTGCTTGCAATGCAGCTTAGGGGAGGGAGAGGGAAATGCTTATTTATGCAAATATTAAAGAAAAATGAGTGAGGTTTGTTTTGGAAAGAAGAAATACCGTATGCTTAAGGATTAACCTGTCATGTCAGGTGATCTGTGTATAAATCCAAACCAAAAATCTGTGTGGTGGACAAAGAGCGTCGCGATGCTCTGGAGTACAGTTGGTTCTGGAGCATGTGAGCCTCAGGTGTGGCTCCAGCAAAGAGGCATCGCAGCATCTGCAGAGCAGCACACCAGAAAGGGCAGCAGCAGTCAAATGTTAACACTGTCAAAAACATTAGTTGCAGTTGTGATACAAAACTGCTGCTGCTTTTCTTAAAGTCTATGCTGTACAAAGGAAGTAATTTTTAGAAAATTAAGAAAATAAAGTTCTTGGCAGCTCATGTTTATTTGCAATGTCTCGTGCAGCACATTGAGCAGGTAAATGGGAACGTTTTTCTCAAGGCAGTGAAAATTAAAGTGTGGTAGTAATATTAGGTTTTGTGTGTTGTTGACATAGCTGAACTGGAAGTCAAAAAGCTTGAGCTTCACTCCACACGCACCCGTCCAAGCCTGCTTGCTTCATGGCTTTGTCCTTTGATCATTCCCTTCTCTCAGGTTGCTGGCTTAAAAAAGGAGATGTGTTCTGTTTGACAAAGCCCTGCAGACTCCTTCAGGGCCAGTGGAGGAGGCGTACTTGAGAGATAACAAATGTTGAGAAGCAGAGAGAAGAAGTGAAGGATTTTGAGGGCAAGAGCACTGCTCCCTGTAAGGCTGCTGCCGGACACCAGGCAGTGTCACAACTGGTGTACGTGCACATCATTTGCTGAAATGGAGCTCATCATCTTCCTCATTTAAAAAGCAGAGGGGAGGAGGGGCAGGGCAATGCGTGTGGGAAGGGAGTGGGAAGGGATGGTACTGCTACCTCATTAAAAATAGATGGTGTCTTGTTTTATGATGTTCATGTGGTATCTGTGGCTTGGTTTCTGCCCACAGGCTTACATGCAGCCCCACTTGCTGGGAAATGAGTTCACACATTTAGAGTTTCCACGGAGGGTGCAGCGCAAGGAAGTTGGAAAGAGGATGCTCTACCGTGACTTCAACATGACTGGCTGGTAAGAATGTGTCCTTCTCACCATGGGGTCAGCCTTCTCCGTAACCAATGCCTGCTTTGTATGTGTCTTTGATTAGTGTAAACTGCATCGAACATAGATGTAAGCCTGCGTACTAAAGGGAAAGGTATTTCCTTCTTTTGGATGAATTTTTTTTTATAGTGATTAACGTTTTAAATAAGCTGACCTCCCTCCAGAGCCAGGACTTTGGTTCATTTTAACATGTGAGCATTCAAAGTGGAGCAAACACATAAAGGGGAAGACGTGCCAGGGGATCTTCCTGAAAGCTAAACAACTTTCCTATCTTGGAAGTAGCTTTTTATAGAATCTGGATCAGTGGGCCGTCGTGCCTTTGGCATGCTGAGGAGAGCTTGCGGAAGGGAAGAGCTGCCTCCAATACTCCAGTGCAGCTGACCCCTGATTTGGGTTACCCTTGAGGAATTGTTTTAAAGACTGATCTATCTGAATAAAAGTCATAGCCAGCCTAAAATGAAAAGGCTTGAATGAGCAGCATTAACTTAATGAAGTGAAGACAGGAAGAACGATGAGTTTTTTGTCTCTGGCTAAATGTCTTCATTGTTTTGTGTCAGTTCAAGAGGTTCCTTCTCAAGTGACTCGCACTCACTTAGAGAAGCCCTAATCCTTGCTGGTTTGTGCTCTGTGTGTGACCTATAAAAGCAAAGGCTATATTTATGCAAATAGTCTTCCCTTCCATGCTCTTTGTGTTTTAGCATCCTTAGCAAGTGTCCTTTCTGAAAGGGAAAGAGTGGAGGAGGTTAAAAAGCCCCTGAACTCTTGCAGGTTTAGAGGCTTGGATGTTCGTATGCAACTGCAACTTCACACGCTTCTGATTTGTCCCATACTTTATAGCCCATAAATATAATGAAGTTTTAATGGCAGCATAATGATCTAAGTTTAATATTATCTGGAGTGTTTGTGCAGATCATGTTAATCTGGGAATAACCATCATTGTCCATCATCTTGAACAGCTGCTAGTAGAATATGCAGTCTCACCCTGAGAATGATTACTTCACTTTTTAAAAAGGCTACAGGCATAGCAAAAGAATAGGAACAGAATGAGAACATTGGATCAACTGAGGACTTAAACAGCAAAACATTTGGAAGATCATGAGACACTCTCCCAGTTTCTGCAAAGGGAGTTTTCTGATTAAACTCCCAGATGTCTCTGAAGGCATCAATAAAGAATGGCTTCATGTGGACTTCAAAAGCTCTTTTTCAAGATGTGAGATGCTATTGGGGGGAAAAAAAAATACCCAAACCAAAAAACCAGAACCTTCTAATTTGGGGCAGAGCTACAGAAGTATCATGGGCCGAGAACTTCCTGAGAGGAGGGTAAGAGCAGAATTCTTTCATCATGGTTGGAAGGCAAAGAGGGTTTCTCCAGGTTCATGGGAGTTGTTTTGCATTTCCCCAGTTAGTTCGTGGTCTGGAAAGGAAAAGAGGTTAAAATAGTTGAAGTTGCTGCATTGGCAGGTGACACCACAGCTCTTTTCCTAATAAACAAGAAGTTCTGTGGGGAACTGCAAATAAGTAAACAATTTACATGAATGGACATCACAGTGATCAAATTCAGTGTTGATAAATACAAAGTAAAGCATGAAGAGGGAAGAACAACTATTTTGCACACTAGAGGTTCCAAATGAACTTGAGAGCTACGTCAAAAAAACTCAGTGGAAGTTCTGCTTACTGTGATTTTTCCAGTCAAAATCACCAGTGGGATGTTGCGATGCATACCGGGTTGGAATGGTTAAAAATTAAACACGGATGTGACTCTATATATCAGTTTGTACCTTGTTTGTGAATCTGTGCATAGGACTTCACCTACTGAAAATGGTTATTGCACAGTTAATACTCTTTGGCATTAAAAGAAAGATAAATAAGAAGGAATACAAATTTTAAATATAGAATAATGAGTAAGGTAGAAGAGCTTGGGTAAGTCTAAATGGATGGCAGATTTGATTCAATGTATTGTTTTTCAGTACTGGTGTGTGAACTCTGTAACTCTAACATATGGCAGGGGGGAGAAGAGAGTTGATTTTCCTGTTGATTTTTCTGAATTTCCTGAAGTGTAGGACACATGTTGATCCAGTTACAGATTCTAATACGGTCAATGCAAAAATTACCACCAGTTTAGCACAAACATGCCTAGCTGTAAGCAGTTTTTCCAGAATAAATACTTAAACTGTGACTTGAAAATTCAAGTCTGAATTCACCTCAGTGCTGTCCCAGAAAGGGGTGGCCTGTGCCAAGCAAAAGCATGTGGAGACTGTGATGAGGCTACCTCTCCCTGCTGTTCCTTTTGACTTCTGGCTGGAAGTGGAAAACAGGGGCTACGTTTTTGGCCTGAATCAAAGAATCAGACTGTTTTAGCTCCTCCGTATCCCACAGCTAGTTACATCAGTTACCTCTTTGCCTGAGGACAATAAAATGTTGAAGGGAATTGCTCTATCGCCATACATTTATCTAAATCAGAGACCTTCTAAATAGGGATCCATTTCTTTTTGCAGGATGTTTGCCTTAGGGAGTCTTGTTTTCCATTGAATTGTGTGCAGTGATCTCCTAAGCAGAGAAGAAGCAATCTGTTTCTATTTATCCAAAAGTCTGGCTCAATTTTAGTGGTTGAGATTGTAGACAAGACATTAGATTTCCAGCTTGATGGGCCCTCAGAGGTGATCGTTTGAGGTGGCTGAGGTTTCACAGTGGGCATTCTCCAGTTCAAGGGGTTTGCTTCTATTTTCTTCCCTTTCTAATTCCTAGATTTAACTGATGCATCAGGACACAGCAGCCGAGGACATGTCTGTTCTGCATTTGTTTCTAAGGACAATATCTATCATGGAGAATAAATTAGCATATATATTCCTTTTCTAGAAAATGTCAGATGGAGCTTTGGCCAGCCAGAGCTTGAGATGCTAAAACACTGCCAAACTTTTATTACTTACAATGCAGGAGATCAATTCTCTGAACCTTTTTTTTGGTCAGAGACGTGACTGCGTGTTGACATTTGCACCTATGTGTAGAGAGGCGCAGGTGATGTTAGGAAGAAGCAGCCACTCTTACACTTAATTACTGAATCCTTTTGTGAGAGGGTGTAAAACTCTCTCTTTCCTCAGGAAAATGAACTGTTTTGTTTTAAAATTCAGGATACTTTCTGTGTTTTCTATTAGAAGCTGTATGATTTTTTTTTTCTTTGTTTTTACCCTTCTCCTGTGCTCTGGAGCTTTTCAGATTCTCAACAATGGCTTGGCTTGCCCAGCTTGTTTGGATTACAAAAGGTTATTGTCTTTGGGTCTGTCATAATGCATTTGGCTTTTTTTTTTTTTTTTCATGTGAAGTTTCCACATTGGCTTTGTCTCGAAAGCCCACAGTGGTAGCAGAGCTGCCAAGTTTCCCCACAGCATTAGGACAACCACTGATCCAGCAATGTGCACCGCATCGCTAGTCCAGGCTGCCTGTAACTGCTTTGAGACCAGCCGTTCCCTTCTCCCTCCGCCTCTCCCACCCTTTCTCTGCGTTGGCAGTTGGGATGAGAAATCCGCTGTGTTGAATGTACCTAAAATAAATCCCACTTAGGTAGGAGCTGCCCGGGAGCTGCCCCTCCTGCACCCTCACCCCACGCGCCTTGTGGTTGAGCAACCATTGCAAAACGCGTACTGTAGCTGGCAAGGCATCTGAAGAGCTGTGTCTCCTGCTGAACAAGCCTCCGAGCTGTCTCAAGCCGTAATTTGCTGGCAGACATCTGTGTTACTGACAGTCTTTCGCAGCTGGGTCTCCGGTCTGGGGTTTTCGAGCCCATGGCTTGCAAGGGTTGAACTTCTATCGGAGGTTGGGTGGTTCCGGTGGCTTTGACAGGTCCTGGCAACAGAAGCATCCGGGAGGACTCGATGGCAGTGTAAGCAGAGCGCTGCCGGCGCTCAAAAGGGGTGCAGGTAGTCTGGGGTAGAAATACATGGAGGCGAAAAAAAGCAGGGCTGATGACGACTGCTCCTTCAGAGGACTGCACAGAATTTGTATTCTCTGTCTTTGCCTTTTATTTAAAAGTTAAGGCACGGTTGGTCAGGTTTTCTTTACTTATGGGTAAATCCAGTGTGGGAGCAATTTTGAAGTACTTTGCTCAGACTATATCCTAGACACCTTCCCAAAACCTGGTTTTCTGGCTTACTGTGTGCCTCGCCGGCATGGTGGCTCCTTCCAGGGTTCCCCTCTCGGCCTCCCGCGGGGCCGGAGGAGCCGTACAGCACTGCACTGAACCAGAGGCATCCAGAAGGCACTACCAACTGACATCAGCTTCTGTGGTTTCAAGATTAATTTTTTTGCTCCTCCCTGGAACGCAAACAGTGGCCTTTCTGCTGCCCGTGTTGAAGTGGAGTTCTTTAAATGCTTGTTTCTGGATCAGGGCTTTAGCTTTTTTGACTTGATTTTAGGGTGGCAAAAGAGCCCCAAAAAACAAGTGTGATTTGGTAGTGGCTTCTTTTTGGCCTCCAGGAGCACGCAGAGTCGAGTTGCATCCCGCTGAAAATGGTGCGAGCTGGCGTGGTACCCACCAGGTGTCACGGAGCTGGATGCTGCCTCCGAGCACGGCAGCGGAGCCCTCACCAGATCCCTGTCCCTGGGGTGCCGTGGCACACGGCGAGCCACCACCCCAGGGTCCAGCCCGTGCCGGGGAATGGCCCGCCCGCACCATTTATTCCAAAGCAGGGAGGCTGGTGCACTGGGGCGAGCAAACCCCATTTTATTCTAGAGTCAATATTGTCCACAGCCTGGAACGCCGGCAGCCTGCTCTGTGCTCGGCCTTTTCTTTCCAACAGGGAATGTCTTTGAGCCTCTGAGCATCTGATTAAAAAAGCAACTTCACTTTTCAAGCCGTTTTATTTTGTTTGGGATGGATGCCTTTTGCTTTCATTGTGCAGCCTGCCTTGCCGTCTGCGGTTCAGACTCTGGCTCGCAAAAACCAGGCTCTCATTAATCACTTATTGGGGATCCAGAGTACCCCGGTGAGAGCCAGTGTACATGTTTTGCTTGGTAATGCGTGAGCTGATTTGACCAAATACTGCCAATGCGGCCGCTATCTTGTTCTTTATGGCGGGGCTGGATGTGCTTTGACAGCGCGTTCAGGTAGCCTGCCCGAGGAGCGCCTGAGCAGATTGAGAAATGCCACAGAAATGCTTTATGGAGGAGGCGCCCATGCTGTGCCCCCCTTTAATATAAATTGATTTATTGAATCAAGCGCAGAAGCCCTGCTACAGAAACCTCGGGCTATATTCTCTGGAGAACCACCTAATAAAACAGCCCCAACTGACACTCCTCATTAGCTTTTCCACTGATCCCAAGGCAGTATTTAAAGTGACAGTGTCCCTCTTTTTGGCCTGAATTTATCTGCCGGCTAATGCCTGTGGGTCTAATTAGCTTAGCATTATTAGTCTTATTCAGATAAGCTGCATTTCCTAACAGCTTGATTCCAACTTGTAAAAAGTAATTGGAAGTCTGCAAACTCTGTGCCGTAACCTGCTTGATTGTGCCTTTTAGCCAAACTCATGTAATTTACAAAAAGTCATCCTTTCTTCTCCCCCCCGCCCCCTCCCTTTTTTTAATTGAGCTTTTTTGTCTAGTGAAACCTTCTGTGCTTCCTCTGTTGAAATCCTGGCTGTATTGTTGTGTTGGAGACCTCAGCCGTATCCTTTGTACAATCGCCAGGGAGAGATCAAATTTTAATTTCATAATTACTTCACAAGAAAGCAGCCTTTTCCCCAGTCATGCCTGGTGTTAATTTCCTCCCAGCAACTTACATTTTCATAATTTAATGATTATGGGCCACCTTTGCAGCACTGGGCCTTTCTGGAGAAGGGAGAGATAGGATGTCATTTTTGCTGCAGAAACTGGAATCCACAGGCACTTGCCTTGCTTTTTTTTTTTTTGGTCTTTGCTCTTGTCTCTCATTGCGAGGCAGCCAGGAGCAGGACGGGACGTGCCTCTTTGACGCGCGTAGCCGGAGCAGCTTGCTGGGTTGTGCCTAGGTGTCTAGGGCACGGCTCTGCGATGATGAATGGCTGTTTGCAATGTGCATGTTATGCATCTTTTCAAGATTTGCAGCCCTCGCTGCAGGAGCAGCGGGAGGTGAGAGCTGACCTGCTGTGTACAGCACATCTCCTGACACTGACGAATGGCTCTGTTTTCCCCAAGTGCACACATGCCACAGGAGCTGAGCCAGTGTCTTCGGGGCAGGAGAAAGCAGAAGCAAGAAAGTAATAGTGCTGCAACAAAAGAGAAAACTTAAGTCTGGGGTAAGCCTCTTTGTAAACAGCCTCTCTGGGGCCAAGCGAGCCCGACAAGAGTGAAGTTGGTCTGAGTCACGTCCTGCAGGAGCATCTCCTTCTGGAAACCTGTCTAAAGGCTGTCCCTGCATGGCTGTGCGTCTCCACTTGGGATTTGCCTTGGCAGAAGATCAGGTGCGGCGCAAGCAAATGCAAACAAAAGGCTCCCATTCTGTTTTATCAGAAAGAAACTAAACTGAAATGAGGTGGTCCTCAATCTGAAAACGTAAGCAACAGCTCTTTCTCCTGGTAAGATGTCCTTGCTCCTCAGAGGAGTTTCTGGCACTGCTGCGAGATGGTGAGGTCTCTTACTTGCTGTGTCTCACTGCCTGCCCCATCCTACACTACAGCAATCTTTTGCAGAAGAGTTGGCTCCACAATTCCTCCTTAGCAGCAGCCTCCTTTCCTTCCAGAGGATCCCATCTAGCAAGCGTGGAGCAGGCACTGTGAGGTTAACATGCAGTCTTTCTCCCATCTGCCTCACCACATCCTTTTAACAAAAAGTACAGCACAATGTGAATTTACAAACGTTTCTTCTGTCTATCATAGTGCATTAAGCCCATAGGGTGTTAAGAGTCCACTTCCCTTACCGCTCTATCTCCAGAGAAAATTGCTGACAAACCTTCCTGTTTGTCTTTTAAAAGTAGAAGAGATGAAGTAAATTTTAAGAAGCTCTCAAGGCAGCAAATTCTCTGGAAAACAAAAAAAACAAAAAAAAAAAAAAGACTTGGTCTGGTGAGACTGTTGCAGAACATGGATCCACTTGGTGTGCAGCTGCAGTACGTGCGGACAGTTTCTGTCACTCGGTGGTGGAAGCTCAACTGGTCACAAGCAGTGAATGAAAGCGCTCCCAGTACACTTGTTCTGTTCCTCCCAGCCACCTGAGCACAAGAGCAGCAAGGGAGAATGCTTATAAATACCCTCCGTTATTTTTTTTCCTGATTTGTCCTTTTTCTGGGCAAAGACTTCTCTAGATCCTTGCCACCCTCTCCCTGACTTTCCCCTCTATCCCTGCTTTTAAAGCTCCATTAGAGGCGAATGGACTAAAAAAATCCACTACACTCCAGGAAGTGCCTGAGAGAAGATGCTGGTGCTTGAATCTTTGAAGTGGGCCTGCCAAGATGGATAGAGTTTGTTTTCCTTAGGATTTACTTCCACAGTTGTACAGGGTGCTGAGGGATACATCCACTCCAAAGTCAAGGCTCTGTCTTAGGACTGTACATTACAGTGAAGGCTCCCTGAGGTCCAAGTACCAGTCTGATTTGACCAAGCCAGCGATCATATGTGTGTACCAGCCATGATGAGATACTTTAATTTTATGTATTTCTTTCCTTAATTTGTAGATGGGTAGGCAGAACTGGGATTTGCGTATTGAAGCGTTATACAGTGTAAGGTTCAGAAGAAGGGGTTTCTGAATTTTCTGGGAAACACGTGGGTTTTAAAACTTCTGTGTTTTACTCTAAAGGTAAACCTGAAAGACATCCTAAGAGAGTATCTTGGTTTAGAGTCAATCTTTCCCTAAAAACTGTTTTGTGCATATGTGCACATGTATCAGTCGTCTTTAATTGATTTGGGTTTGCCATCATCTTTTCTCATAACAAACATTACTATAGTGTTTGCGTGCTTTTATTATCTTTGTTTATTGTAGTTTTGCCTCATTAAACTATATGTCAGACGAGGAATAAGGGAAAGATACTGAGGCACTGGAACATTAAAGCTAACCTACCTAGAGGATACTTAGTATCAGACAGTGCTGTCTGGCTTTTAGAGATCCTGACTCTATAGAAGCCCATATGTGTAAGGACACTTTTAAAAAATTATGCCTGGATCCAGACATAAATTGCATAATTTTCAGTGGCTCTGTGCCTAACCTGTGGTACACATCTTTTCTTGGTAGTAAACACACAAATATACTGGTTTGATGCCTCTAGTTCAATAGACAGTACAGATAAGCAATTACTTTTAGGTTTGTGATTTAAGTTCTGTTATCCAAAGGGTGAGTTCCAGCCCATTGATTCCTTGTGTGGGAGGGGGGGAAAAACCAGTTTCTATCAAGTTTTGTGTTGCTCAAAGATTAAACTCTGGTTTTCTTTTGGTTATGACCAAAGGAAGCTGACCTTGGGGGAAGGGACATGGGTTGGGTAGCTGCAGTAGTTTTGTTGTGGGATGTTTTTGAGAAGGTGGAGGGTGTTTGGAGATGGTTCTGCATTTGGTTTTTTGTTGGTTTTTGTTTGGGGTTTTTTTGGTTTTTTTTTTACAGTGGTAGCAAAGCACTGCTAGAAATACACCAAATCCACAAACCTGTCTCAAAGGAGAGCCTACATCCTTGCAGTCAGTATGGACTATGACATTTTTGAAGCTGTAGTGATTTTTCTTGCTTGTTTACCACATGTGGGTTTTGCTTTAGGCTTCAAGCTAAAGCCCTTTGATGACAATTTTTTTTGCTCTTCCTTAGATTTAATTCTCAGTTTACTATCAGGTGTCGCTAGCAGATATGTGAAATATGGACAAACTTTCTAAATCCAAGCGCTACGGAAGAGCAGAGCGTGGAGTCTGGATTCTCCTGTTGTTAACAGAACTGAGCCATCCAGGTCAGGGTAGATTGTGTTTTTGCCACCATCTGTTGTGCCTGGGGATGCCAACATGATACTTTTTATGACCAGTAACCTTACACAGTTTACTGTAAAAGAAAATATAACATGGATTCTGGTTTTGGTCATCAACAACTTCTACACTTACGTGAATTTGCATGTGCTTTCAGAAGGCCAATTTTAAGAACAAATTATATGGCAGGAGAATGCGTAACACATGTAAGAAATTATCTGGGATTTTGGCTCTGAGATCTGTATTTGGGAGCTGACCAGTTTTTCAAGTTCTGACCCAGCAATATGCAGGTAACTTTGATTATCTTTTATTTAAAGAGTGCCTAAAGCACTGCTAATGACCTCAGCCCTGTAGGAAATTTCTTCCGTAGATTGTCTTGGGCATTTAGCAGTTTCTGTTGATTTTTTCACCATGTATTTAGAACAGATTCCAGTTAGCATATGAGTAACATCATGTCAGTCCTAGTTCTTTCGTTCTGACATCTCTCTTGGCTCCTGGTGCGATTTGGCCCGGTTTTCCAAAATGTTGATCCTGAGTCCAAATGTAACTTTGTGGGTGGTACATATGTCAAGCCCTAGTTCAGTATTTTTGGACAGCAGTAGCATTTCATAATTCTTTTGAAATGAAAAGAAGAAACGAAGTTAACTGAAAAAAATGCAGCTAGATCTAGCTGGGCACAAGCTTGCCTTTTCTACTCCCCGCTCCACCCCCCTGCTTTTCCATTTGGAAAAATAGAGTTTTACGTGGCAGAAGCACTTGACAGGCTTTAGGCTCATTCAGAGCAGCAAGCAATAGCACAGCCTTGTCTTTGTAACCTGTCTTGTCATGCCCTGGTGGCCACTGAGAGACCTCCTGGCATGCGGGTGAGGAAGATGGGGAAGTGGAAGGTTGCAACCTTTTTTGAGTTTGTTAAAACAGTGAGCTAGGCTGAATTACGTAGATGGCTGAATAAGGCCATGTTGGCACTAAAAAAGCCAAACAACCCCCTCAGGTTCTCCATATGTCTGTGTTTGATATACCTACTGCCGTATTATATCCTTATATACAGCGCACTCTAAACAGCACAGGAAGATATAAATGCAACTTTATTACATAAAATCAAGTGAAATAGTCCAGAAGGTTGTAGCCTGTGTGAAATAAACACACGTACAAAGTACAGGAGGTTTCACAGGGCATAAATCAAAATGAACTTCATAGCTTCCTTCCCTCTTTCTCCCCAGTGCAGTTGCTGAGCTGCTAGCTGAAAAGCTGTCCTTCATCCTTCTCTTGCACCAAACCACATGCTCATGTATTATTAATTCTGTTTCACTAGTAATGCAGGACATAGGTACTTTTCTAGAGTGTCTCAGGTTGCTTTTCAGCGTCTGTGCCAGCTCCACTGCTGTGATTGCAGTTTTGAGCATTGTTTTTCAAGTCCTGATAATTTTTCAAGCAATAGCAACATCAACAGAAAAAGCATGTTTGCGATGAGTCTTGACACCCAAGTTCTGAGCCCAAGAGGCGATTTGGAGTGAGAAACCACAAAACAAATCACTGTTAGACCTCTGGTCCTCCCTCACTTAGTTGCATAGCTTCAGGAGGTCATAGCCTAGCCAGCTGCTCTTCCTAATCTGCTGATGAAGCAAGTTAGCTTCAGCCTTTGCAACATGGCCTCTTCCAGCATCTTTGCACTGTTGTGTAATAGTTGAAGGCCCTAGGGATGATGGTCCGTATGGTGGTTCCATAAAAAATGCTGGACTCAGCAGTGGGGACTGTTCTTTTGAAGGACACCTGCCTGAATAATGCCTTCTTCACCCCTTCTTTTTTTTCCTTCTTGCTGAAGCACAGACGGTGTGAGGTGCTATGCAGGAGAACATGAGGAAGAGGGGAGAGAAGGAAGAAAACTTGGACCTTGTTTTTGGCTACTTACAGAACAGTGTAATGTGAGAGCTTCGGTCTTAATTATTTGTAGTTATCTTGCAGATATAATATAGCTTGTGGCTAAAGAATGGGTTTATTTTTTCCTTTCAAAGGGGTTTTGCAAATAGGTAAGTCACATCAACTTAGTCTTGTTTGCTGTTTGTAACAAATATGCACAACTACTTAAAATACAGTAGGAATGGTTGTCATGTTGGGCTTGTGGTTT
This sequence comes from Chionis minor, assembly GCA_013398295.1. Taxonomy (NCBI): domain Eukaryota; kingdom Metazoa; phylum Chordata; class Aves; order Charadriiformes; family Chionidae; genus Chionis; species Chionis minor. Next base: position 245,012 of record VZSF01004659.1, on the reverse strand, counting down.
GATTAGTCATTTGACTCTGATGCACAACACGGAGTCAGGAGATACCCTTTTTCTTGGTGTCAGAGCACAACTGGCTCTATGCAAGGAATATGAAAGAGTTAAGACTCCTCCTCAAGTAGGTTTCATCAGGGCTTCCTGCACTGTATGTCCAGCTGGAAGCTTTGGAATGTGTTCATGAGCGGTCAGGGATGGTAAAATTCCTCCTCCACATTCAAACCAGGATATCCAGGCTGGTGAGTGAGGCAGAGACGTTAGCTATTGCCTGTTGGAAATAAAGGAATGAACAAGAGCAAAGTCCATGACTGACTATCCTTCCAACAAAATGCTATTCCAGGATTTAAACGTCAGGGAAGTATTATTGTGTGGGCTACTCATTGTGATATGTGCCTTATTGTTTGGTTTGGTTTAAGAGCTAATCTGTTTGCCCTCACCAGTACACGATGCCATTTAAATGCCTTCTCTGTATTATCTCTTATAGAGATGCCAAAATATCATGGTTACATACCCCAGATACTCTTGACTACGTGGTCTCCCATTAAGTGTTTTGCAAACTTCATTTTGCAAACCTGATTTTGTTTGGGGATTTCACACATAGTACTGTTTTGTAGTACAGAAGCAGAGTCCTTCACTACTGTTTCTTCTTAGCATTTTGGTTGCTTTTCCTCTTTTCTTCTCCCTCTCCTTACCCCCAAACCCTAATAGGGACCCAACTTGTGATTACTGGGAGATGTAAAGGCGGGGCTTAAATGTCTATGCTACTTTCTTTAACTCTGAGGTTTGCCTAGGTGATGGAGCACATACAGCTATGTAATACCACACCAGTTATTGATCCTAGGTCTATGCCAGGTTTTGGTGAAGCAGGTAGTTCGATTACAATATGGGATTTCACCTTTACTTTCCGGCTGGTTTGTGTCACAGCCTTATCATTGCTTAAACCTGATTGAATATGACTCCCTGAAGCTCAAGCAGCCAGCCCGACTGGAGAGCCACCCAGCAGGGGTATATCAAATAACAATTATTTGCAGGAGACCCGCCACGGCACCTTCCTTCCTCCCACTTGTCCCTTCTGCTTCGGTGGGGAGCGCTGACTTGTGTTGAGGGGATGATTTTGGTATCACCCCAAGGGCTGGGGGCAGGGGTGGGCTGGGAGTGAAGGACAACGTGCAGGAAAAGGCTGGGGAGGGACAATTTTGTGGTATGAAGTGAAGCATGTCCCTCTGGTGTTCCCCAGCACCTCGGCTGGCTCATGTGGTATACAAACCAAGGGACTCTAGAGCTTACACGAATGACAGCCATCTATTTTTTTTTATTATTATTATTTTTCTTATTTCTCACCTTCTTACCTCATCAGTGTCAACAGCTGGATGTGTAAAAGGTAGAGTATGCAGGCATGCGGTAAACATAATCAGAGCATGATCATTTACTTCTCTTGTCTCTTGGCCATGGGAAAACTGCTGTGAAATGCGAAATCCCTGACAACCTTGACTGTTGCAGTCAAGGTCAAATAAGCACTAAATAGCCTTCTAAGACTCTTCAGCACGTGAAGCTTGTCTTGGTTTAAGTGGTCCTGAAAAGCGAGAACAGGATCGGAGAGCTGTTTCACACTTGGACTGTATACACGTCCTGTCATTGCTCACCATTTCACGTTAACAGTGTGAGTCTAGTTTTTGGTTAGCTTCTTGGTGGGTTTATGGTGTTTTGGTTTTGGTGTTGGTTTTTTTGTTTGTTTGTTTTGGTGTTGTTTTTTTTAATGACACTGTGTCATGGTATAGCTGCTGCCATAGCCAACGATGTCTTACCTGATTAGGATGTTATTCCAATTCACCTCTTTTTCCTTGCAAGCAATAGGAGTAGCTTGGCATGTTAGATATTTCCTCGTGTTCATTTTTCCTTTTGGTGAAATGGATAATTCTTCAGAGAAAATCTTTCCATGGGAAAAGAAATTTACATCTTGGTTCAAAGACAGAGTCCCTAGGAAAAATAATGATTTTTTTTTTTTTTTTTTTTTTTGAATCACAGCTGCTTGTTTCAGGGCACTGGGTCACTAATTGAGTGCAAGCTTTATAAACGTTGTTTGTCCTCCCCCCACAGGGCATACAAAACCATTGAGGAAGATGACTTGAAGTTTCCCCTTATATATGGAGAAGGCAAGAAGGTGGGCACGTTTGCTTTCCTCAGACCAAAGGAAGAAGGAATTCTGTGCTGTTTACCACTCAGTTTAGCCTGTGGCAGTCCAGTGTTTTCCACTCAGTATCTCTTTATTTTATCGTTTTGACAGCTTGAAAGAATATCTCGGTTCTGTCATAAATCAGTCTCATGTCTGGGAGGCTGCAGGGAGAGCTCAACATACTAAAAAGCATTTTTATAGCAAACGTAGTCATTTGCTGTTCAGCTTCCTTTTGTTTTTCTTTCATTGTAAGTAGGCTACAATGAGACAGTCTTAAATAATTGACTTAAAACGTTCCTGGTTTCGTTGTAAAATATAGCTAGGCTGGATGAAGATAGCAAAATACCTCATATTTGCTGAAAACAAAGCACGAAGATATTTAATAATGTTTTAGAGTGCTCTAAGATGCAAAACCCTAATTTAGGAAGGAGAGGGATCAGGGCAGGATTTGGGAAGTATAACACCCCTTAACCGTGTCTTCTGCAGCTAGCGTATGTGAACTCACTGTTGAATTTTTGTGATGTGTGAATGCTGACAGTTTTTCTTGAAAGGGAGAAACGAACCATTCTGTTTAGGTGTACTTTGTTGCCATCTCTGTGATTAAGAACAGCGAGATCATTAGTGCTGATCCCAGCAAGCTTAGCTGGATGCAGCAATAGGATCAATAATAAGGACGCAGTGGTGTCAGTTTGCCAATATTGGTATGCTCGCTGTGTTTCTAAATAGTGCTCCCCTGCTGCATTAGGTTCTTATCTCAATGCAAAAATACACACTCTTCAAAATTAGTCCAGGTTTTGAAGGTTCAGACCTGCAGCTTATCTCTGAATTTGGTTAGGTTTATAATTATTTGCAAAATGTTTCATGCACATCTTTTTAATTTGCTTTCTTATTGCCTTATGGAGCTAGGGCTTAGTGAGGCAAAATAATTTTGGATCCGTTACTTGCTGTTATTGATGCTGTGAGCTCTCTTGTTCAGAAGCTGCTGTGGCTAAACTAGAGTTTGAGGGAAACAATATGCAGAGAGTGAGGTTCCCTGTGAGGTATTCTACCTAGTCAATCTTTGGAGAAGTGTTAATGAAGAAGAACCCAGCACCTCTTGGGAAGCAGCTCATGTTGCAGGGGAAGGTGCTTGGGGATGGAAGTGGTAGACCTGAGGTAACATCAGACCTGCCCTAAACTGACTCTCCCCAGAGGACAGCACTGTGGCCAGGAGGACAGCACTGTGGCCAGTGCCACTGTCACCTGTGTGTTCAGCAATGTAGGGTGGTCTTCAGCACTTTTCCTTGGTGGAGGGAATACACAGCATTATGTCAATAGAAAGAGGCCACAGGTTTCTTAGGTGGATAATGGGGCTCCTCATCCTTTTTAAAAAACCTGTTTACTAACAGTATAGTTTGCTGAAGGAATGCTGTCATAAACTGGTGTGAGACAGTGAGGCAACTGGGTCAGGTTTCCATAGTCCCAGTCCCTTACAGATGGTTACAGTCTAAGATGGGTGTACGCAGACTGGGATGTGGATGAACACAAAGCTTGGAATAACAAAGGAGATGACATGAGTGTGAAAAGCTTTGAGGTTGATTAGCTGTGTAAAACCTAGAGTTTCTGTGAGAGAAAAGGGAATTCATCCCTAACTGTAGCAGTTATGGAACAGAAACATTAGCTCTTTCCCTATTGACACAGTGCACATAACGAGATTTGATCTCATTGCTTTTCTTTATTTCCAGGCTCGGGTTATGGCAACAATTGGAGTGACTCGAGGACTGGGAGACCATGACCTGAAAGTGCACGACTCCAATATATACATCAAACCTTTCCTGTCCTCATCTCCGGAGGTAAAACAGCCAAGGTTCAACTATCTGATTTGTGGGAGAGGAACAAATATACTTAGTGTACTTTATTTGTTCTTCACAAATTGTCCATTCTGATTGTGGTCCAATCCAGTTAACATGCTGCCCTTCCCAAAGGCGTGGCATGTGAGTAATATCCACGTAGTAGGAACAGTATAAGTTCCCCAGCCGTGTGCCCTGGCTCTGGCTGCTCCACATCCCTGGTAGAGCATTGATGCCTTCTTACTCTGCGGTGTACAGTTATCCCACAGCCTCGCCATTCAGTGTCACAGGCACCCATCTCTCCCCACCTTGATGTGCTCCAGCTCCCCTTGAGGCCTAGAATCATGCTGTCTTCACAGAAGCTGATGTAAATCTGCGTTCTCCAGAAGGGAGCACTGGATGTCTTCCACAGTAGCGTAGTATCCTGCATTACACAGAGGATACCAGGTCAACTCCTAAGCAGGAAAATGCCAGGAGTGGTTGGAAGAGTGCTTTATGTTTCCATCTGTCTGCCCCTTCGCCTCCAGTTCCTAATTCTTTATGATGATTTTGTGCAAACACCAAATAATGGCAGGAATGACAGTGCTCGTTCCCAAATGATGGCATAATGGACAGATAATGCAGTATTTGTGTTGTGGGGGTAGTTTTAAATGTCTCCATCATTTTGACTTGCCTCGCCACAAACAATTCCAGTCTTTGACCACCAGAGACCTTGCAGTGAAGGATATCAAGCCTTCCAAAGGGAATTGAATGTATTTGTTAACAAGAAATATGCAAACCTAGCTTTTTTTCCCTCTGTAACTGCATTCCTGTTCCTATGTCAAGGAACAGATGACACTTATTTTTTTTATAAAATATTAAACAAGGACAAACCATCTGATGCCAGCAGAAAAAGAGGAGGCTTTGCTTCCATGGCCCAAATGCTGAGAGCCATCTACTGTCAACTGGCTTGCTGGAGTTTTAACCATACCCAGTGTTTGACCTTGAATTTATTGCTTTTTATAGCAGTGCGAGAGGATGAAAATACACAAATGACATAATACTGCTAGGAAGGAACCAAATTATCAAATTAACCTTGCTTAGAACCTCTTTGAGACTTTAAAAATAAAAATTTGCTGAGAGATTCTGGCCCAGAAGAAAAGGGGGAGAACTACAGACAGCCCCTTCATGTTTCCTTGCTGCCAATCCAGTGCCTTCCCTCTCCCCTCATTTGAACGTCTGGTGTCCCTCACTTGGGACCTGCTGCTGTTCTCCTCAGGCAGGCAGGCAGCAGCTCTGCCCTCATCGCTGTGATGGATTTGTTTAGTGCCAACGAAATGATGCAATTCTGCCTATTTATTTTTCTTTTGGCATGCTGAGACCCAGCATTTCTGGGGTATGTAATGGCTGCAGCACACTGTCTCAGCAGTATCATCTCTGACAATTGCTGCTGCAGTATTTGTCTGTGTGTATAAACCAAAGCTTCTCATGGGCTTTTCTGATTTGTGTGGAGTGTGTCTGTACGTGTTCAAATTCTGGAATATGACATCCAGTTCATATGCTATCCACGTTTCAGGATCTCTTAACTGCTTCGCAAAAGAGAAGCAAAATTGGCTTTGTTTCCACATTCACTTCACAGCTAAATTCAGCAGAAATGTTCAAGAGCAGGAGGAAAGACAGAGCACCAGCCACCTCGGTTTAGAGATACTGTCAAAAAAAGCCCTGAATTTTATTAGGAAGTAACATATGCTCCAACTGGCTTTCCATTGCACCTCCTTCTTTTAATCATCTCTTCCTTCTCTTCCCACAGACATCCCCAGTGCTTTATCTCCTCATGTTTTTCCCTGACTTGTTCTGTCCGTACGTGGACAGAGCACCTTGCACAGAAACCAGCATTGAGAAACAGTGTCTTTATGCTGCCATCTGGGAAGTTTGGCACTTGGAAGTAGAGGCAGTGGCGTCAAGCAGCAGTCATATTTGGCCCTTGTGCAGCATTGGATTTCAAATTGTTTATATAGAGGTAGGGAATCACAATGTCTGGTTTCCAGACCTGGAAAAGGGGAGACACAGGAAATTAAGGCGCACAGTGAGTTGTGACAGAGGGAGGATCCAAATCCTCTGGCTTCTGTTTCTGAGCTGTAATTACAGCATCCCTTCCCAAGTTGGGGGCAACGTGGTCAGTTTTCAGAATATTTTACTTCCAGCGTGACAAAGCTCTGGTATGCCACGTCCCCCACAATTTAGCGGAAGGACAGGTAGGCATCCCTGAGACCACATCCAGAAATAGGCATATAGAAGTAATTTGAGGGTGGTGTGAAATGATGCTTTGATAGAGTGCCAGGCTATGGGAGGAGAAGTCATGTAGCCAAGACTGACAAATGTAATCAGGATTCAGTGGCTCAGCTGTTACGAGACCAGATTTGGAGGACTTCTGCAGGTTGGTGAGCTCTAGAGAATTGAGCCTTTTATAATGAACTGGAGTAGCACAAAGCAGGCAAGCCATAGCTGAGGCTCTCTGGCATGGAATTAAATATTTATTTTTCATAATGGAACAGCTCATTTGAAAGCTTTCAGCAGGAAATTCTGCTTTTTAAAGCTCAGCAAGATCTGCCTTGTTGCAGCTGAAAAGCAGAATTTCATCCTGAAGTTTTTTGAACAGCAGCTCAGTGTTTGGTGGGAGAGGTGTGGCTCTCATGGCAGCATTTGGCCCTTGGCAGTGTTGAACCTGAAGCTAGCTACCACGGCAAATGATAAGAAGGTAATAAAGGAGAATTTTTCTCCTTCCATTATGTTAGTAAAATCTTTCTGACAACTCCACAAATATGTCAAGGGAGACCATTTTAGATTCACATCTGCCTTCTGGATAAATCTCTAGGAATTACACCATTTAAAGGAACAAGCAAGGCAAAGACATAGAAAAGTGCAGTATGATCAAAGGAAGTCAAGGTGGTTTCAAGTAGCAAACATCACACTTAAGTGGCTTGAAGTCCTTCAGGGTTATGTCTACCAGAGAATTGAAAAAATAATAATAATAAATGCGGTAGATGGTCTTGCATGAGCACTTTGATTTCTCAGAAAACGTTTGAGAAAATGTTCTGCATCACAGGTTATTAATATAAAAGATATGAAGCTACAGACTAAGTGGAAAGTTGGCACAGTCTACTGGAAATTGGCTAAAGGGCAGGAAAGAAAGGGTGGCAGTAAAAAGCTAAAAGGAGATTAATTGGTGAGTGCTGCAGGGAGCAGTGTTGGGACCCGCTTTTTATTATTTACATATAAATTACTTGGAGGGTGGTATTGAAAGATCTCGTCGTTTGCCAGTGAAGCTGTGCTGGATAACGCTGCACATAAAAAGGGACGATACAATTAAGAAAGGCCTTAATTTATTGAAGTAGCCGAGTTGATCAATAGTGCAGACGAGTAAGTGCGGGCTGTTGTTTGGCGTGAATTCCCCTGGGGCTGGCTGCTGAGGAGCACCTCAGGTGGCTGCAGGCTCGCATGTCACTCTGCTGTGAACAGTTTTTGAGCTGCAGGGACTCGCGTTGGCTGCCTCTTAAAAACAAACCTGGCAAACGAGCCACAGCGAGCGAAGGCTGCTGTGGTTCTTTTCAGCAGACAAACGCAGGCTTTGTCCGGTGGGTAGGTCTGTTTGAAATGTAAATATAAAACCAGCTCACCTGTTTGATCGTTGCTTGCCCAGAGCCTTTTTCTCAGTGCTGTTGACTACACATAGGTGAGCAATATGAGAAACAAAGATCTGGATTGAAGAAAGGCGTTAAGTGACAAACTATATAATGCATGCTCAGAAAGATATCTTGTGTGACTATGTGCTCTAGCGGTGTGTATTCGCTGTTACCTATCAGCAGAGATCTCTAAGTACCAGTCAAGATAAAATATGGTGTAACCCAGTGCTTACTGCCATGGATGCTTGTGCTACTGAGGTTCTGATGCTCCTTCCTTATAATAGTTGTCTTTTTACATTTTCTGGTTAATAAAATCAAGTTTAGCTAGTTAACAGGTCAGCTGCTCTATATCAAGTAAGACATTAGTGAATGGTAGAAATATGGTGACCAAACTAGGCCCCTTTGAGGGCTGCCCTGATGCTTCAGAGAGGTATTAAAGAGTGAGAAAGTTTGTCAGGACAGCGCAGAAGGGACTAGTAGTCTGGGGGCAGTTGGTGGCAAAGCTCTTGGGACAGCACGGGAGGCAGAGGACAGGAGCACAGGTAGCCCAAGGTGTTTGAGACAGAGGACACGAGTTCTCTGGGCCACTATCAGGATTGATGTCTGGCTGCAGAAGCAATGAGTCATGAGGGAAAGATTGAAGATTCAGGGTGGAATTGCTAGGAAATTTATCAAGGGTGCAGCACTGTTTAAGGACATGGCTGGACTCCTGTACAATGCCTGGCCAACCGTCATCTGCACTGGTAGGGCTATGCAATACTGGTTTGCAGTGCAGGCACCTTTGTGCAAGCTTATGCCACAGACAGAACATTGCTTAAACCTCGCTGTTAGTTTCCTGAAACACAGCTGTGGGAAGGAGGCAGTCGTTAGGTAGGTTGGTCCTGGAATTAAAAAAAAAAAAAAATAGAAAAATTAAGAAATAGTTATTTCCATTGGAGGGAAAAAGCTGGTTTTGATCACGTAAGATTTACAGGGCTGGGGGGTTGCTTGCTGTTGCAGGCACTTAAGAAGCTCCCTGGATCTCTGCTTGTCTTTCTGAAACTCTGGCATATCACACTCCCTCGCCATTTTTGTACCGTGTGTGTGTGATATGTTATGGGGTGTTGCACAACGTGGGGTGTGTGGAGTGGATGTTCCGTGAGCTCTGTTGGTCTGAGCGTCTGTTCCACACACCTTGGTGGTGCTGCCCAGCCTGGGTGCCTCTGGGAGCTCTGCTGTCGCACTGTTCCGTGTGCAGCGAAGGCTCGTGTCGCTACTGCAAAAGAACCACGATGAAAATAGGAACTAGAACAAAGCTGCTAGCAGAGAAGTGAAGGGTTAGGAGCTGGCTTGTTTCTGTGCCTGGGCAAGGCGGTCTGTGAGCATAACTTGAACCTACAATAGACTGGGCAGCTCTAAATTAAGTCATTTTTGTCGGCAGCATGCTAGGGGCAACTGCACCTGTATTTTAGAAATCTGAGGAGAGACAGAAAGAAAAAGCTTAATTTTCTCTTTCTTTGAAGTATTGTGTGGACATGGCTGCCTTGATGTGTTGCCGCTGCAGTGGTTGGAAGGTAGACAAATCTGCATTTCAGTGAACATTCTGTTGCATGGGCTCCCTGGTCCTGGTATACAAGAATCTTAACTGAAGTTGCCCCAAACTTGCCTCCTGTGACCTTGGCACTCTTATTTCCTTAGCCTGGGTTCCAGCCCAGCATCCCTTACTGCTCACCCCACTGCCCTTCTCTGCACCTCTTCTGACATCTAGTTCCTTCTCAATAGCACCCCTTTCTGGAGGAGCTCAATTCACAAAGCATTTGCTTTTAGGAAATAACTACCTTGTTCCCAGATTACCCATAAAATCAGTGATTGCATATTTTTTTTCTTTTCCCCCAAAACTAAGCACGTTCTTGGTAAAATGACCTGTTCCTGGTGTTGCTCTGGCATTGTGCTACACCAAGGATTTGGACCTTTTGACCTGTGGATTGGCTGCAGGTAGCTTTGACAGGTTTCCTATCCGCCCCAGCACCATTCCTCGGTCAGAGAAGATTGTTCATTTCAGGAGGATTCAAATCAATGATGCATGGTCCTGGTTTTCTGCCTTCTCCCCCACCAATGCAGCAAAAAAGGCTCTTGTGGTGTAATGTGTACTTTGCCTGGGTGGGCGGGCTGTGGTAGATGTGTTTTTTCATAGCGCTGATGCTTGAAGCTTGGTTATTCCTGCAGCAGGCACACTGCGGGATGCATCTCTCAGCGTTCACCCTGACACGCTCTCAAATATTTGCCCATACCCAAGAGATCCAACCAGAACACGTGCTGCTTATTGATGGCCGTGTTGGCTAACTTACCCCCCCAGACCCCCCAGTGCTTTCTGAGTTGAAACCTTGGGCTGTTGTAGGCTGAACTAAATTTTCGGGAACGGGGACTATGACAGCTACTGGTTTCTGTGCAATGGGCTTGAGAGAAGAGCTGTGCTGCATATAGGGATCTTTTCTATAACGGTATTCCCATTCAGTCTGAATAAGGAGATATGCTGTGATGAAGAGAGTATCTTGCCTTGACTTTAATCCTCTCCAAAGTCCTTATTCAGCTGTTACCTTAGATAATGAAGTGAAGGTTACATTTTACAAATGACCTTCTTGTGCTTTTGAGTGAAAGGGGAACAAGTAAGGATTAGCAGTCAGGTCTAGGTGATTTTTTTTTTAATTTTTTTTTTTCCCTTCCAGTACTGGTTGCAGTCCCATAAAATTATAATTACATTAAAAGGTCCAGGCATTTTATGTGCATTGCCTGCTCCATCGCTCCTAAGGGGAGAATGCACCAGGAGGGAGAATAAAACAGCTCATATTTTCTAGTTATGCCAAGTGCTTGTCCCAACAAATTTCCCGACTGCGGCTGCTGTTAGTGCAGCCCGGGGCCGGAGCAGGGTGCGTGACGAGGTGCACCATTTCCAAACTTCAGTACAGATGATCGTTTCCTCCTGTCCGCCTTGCCAAGGTTGTCACACTTCTTTCAAACTGTGGTTGTTGCTGTGGTAATTAAAGCGTTCCCTGAGTGCTCTCTAACGGCTCCCCATCGCAGCCTGGGAATTGCAGGCGGTTTGTCAGCTAGAACTCAGCGTGTGCTGGAGGCAGAGTTACACGCAACTAAAGGCTCGTTTTAAAGTGCTCACCATGAGGTTTGCTCATATTCTTGCCCAGCTGATGGCCTGACACCCCCCAGCCCGGTGTCTGCCTCCTCTGCTCCTGGCTTTCCCAGCCTCCTTGGGAAGAGAGCGGTGGAAGTCGCTGTAAAGGCAGGGCGCTAAGGGGTACCAACAGCAGCGGGCAGCCTGACTGTGGCTGCAAACCGATGAGGTGAAGCCAGTCTGGATAAGTGTGGGTAAGCTCGGGGGTTCCCTTTTGTGCAGATCTTGAATTGCTCTCTACCCACTGAACCCCTTACAGATAAACATAACTGGCAGGTAGTTTCTCTCCATTTCGTCAAACGACTCGGTTACTCAGGCATAATTCTTGAGTGCAGTGGCTGCCTCAGGTCTAGAAAAATAAATCTGATGCCTTCTGCAACACAGGCATTTCCGAACATGTGCAATTTATCTGGCAGAGTTAAATGGATCTGGACAAATAGCAAAAACAATTATTTGTGAATATTTTATTAGAAAATATCAAAAATTCATCAAATAAATTATTCAGCTTCCATATGACTAGTCCTGCCAATGATAGGGAAGAGCCTCACATGCCAAACCAGGCTTCTGGGTGGGGGAGGCTTCAAGCGCTGCTGGCAGCAGGCAGCGTGGTGCTGTACAGCCTGGCTTAGGAATGCTTGCTTCCATCCTGGCACTAGAGCCATACCGAGCCAGGTTGGGAAGAGTTGCCGGCTCATGGGCTAAATTGGAAACAGACCCCAGCCGTGCTGCAGGAGAGGTATTTCAGTGCCTGGCCAAATCTGCGACTTCACAGCCAAACTCAGCAATGTTTCACAAACAGGTCTGATGGTCTCCTCCTTAATGAATGTCTCCTGTTTGTTTGGTTTTTTTGTTTAGGTAAGAGTCTATGACCTCCTGCAGTATGAACACGGGCCAGATGATGTTCTGATCCTAGCTACTGATGGACTCTGGGATGTGCTGTTAAATGAAGAAGTAGCAGAAGCTGTCACTAACTTTCTACCAAACTGTGACCCTGATGATCCCCACAGGTTTGTGTTCCTCCCTGCCTTTCTAGCTTCTCCATGGAAGTAGTGCTTTTTGGTAATGTAGTTTTGTAGAAAGTATGATATGAGTTAACATTCAGTAAAGATGCAGCACTTAAGACATTTTTGTAAGTTGGATGGAGCCTTTACAGCAAATGCAGGGTTCTGGTGGTTTGGATTTATTTTCTGTTGTAATTCAGAATTGCCTACCTTCAGAGGAAAAGTTGTGGGGTCACAGTATCTTGGCATGGGATCTATTTTGTTTGCTCTGCTAGGTCCTTGGAAACTATAGGAGGCTGAGGTCTTCGAAGAACATTGCAACAGGTCTCTCTCTGCAGCAGTTTTCCACTCAACTCTCATCTGGACAGTCCCTTAACGCTAAAGATTTTTTCTCACTAGGACATCATCGGCATGTATCTCCCCCTCTGTCACTGTATGTACGTAGTACTCTTTCCTGGTCATGCCATGATCTTTAAACCCACCTTCAGTCGGGGATACTCAGAGCTTCCAGCTGCAGGACGGGTGTGGTGACAACATAGGTGGAAATAGGTGCAAAGTTTGACTATTTCATTTAGTTGGAGTCTGTTTCGTTTCACAGTTTTAACCTACCTAATCATCTTCATTTTCCTGTCTTTATCACCTCTTACTTGATCAGTTGCTGTCTTTAAAACGTGCCATCTACCAAACAAACAAGTGCCCAAAAAAGTAGCCACAGCACTGCCTTGAGTGAGTCCATCAGTGTGTCTGCTGCTGAGTTCAGTGTCACTGTGAATTAAAACATTGCACTAGAGATCCGAAGTCTCTTGCTTATAAAAGGGAGGACTGTGAAAGTGGAAAGAGTTTTATCCTTCCCTATGGGCCGTGCAGGAAGGGAAGTGTGTGTTGCCTGGCTGTTGCTGTCTTCTGCCCTCGCCTTGGGCTGAGAGTGAGGAAAAGAGCTTTTATGCATCCCCAGTTGGCTGCAGAAAGTGGAGCTTCAGAGATAAGCTCTGAGATATCTTGGCATCCAAGTGAAAGCAAGTGGGACAGTGTGAGAGCTCAAGTTACAGTTGTTTATACGTGACAACTCTTGAGGACACGGGGAAACCCATCTCAAAACGCTTGGTGTTTCTCATTTTCTAAGTGGTCATCTTTACAGGGTCAGCCCTGCTCTCCATCAGCAAACAAGGAAGATAACTGGGACACCCTGACAGTCACCTGGGTTTGCAAGTGAGAGCAGCTCCAAAGTAACTCGCGAGCGTTATTTTCTTGCCCTGACACTTACAAACATGGAACGCAAAGCAACGTTTTGCTGCAAGTGCTGAGTCTTCAGATGAATGAATGGTTAGCATGAAGCTGCAACTGCAGTATTTTGACCTTCCCCACCTCCTTGTGCTGAAGAGGAGATGTGGTATGAATGACAGCCAGAGCTGTCTCTACTTCAGCAAGACATGGAAGGGTCTTCCCCCTGTCTGGGAGGAGACCAGGCAGGATTAGCGAGGGGCCCTTCCAGGGCATCTGGCACTGTTATGCAGATATGCCATTAATTTAAGGCCGAAGAAGATGAGCCACCCAATCTACTTCCCATTAGTCCCTGGCACCATTCAGAGGTGCTAGGGAGCTTTTGCTCTCATTTCTGTACCCCTGAGTCTCCTCTTGCAAAGGCATCTGGTAAAATGTAATACTTCTGCCCTGCTCTGTCTCCATTCTCATCTAGTAATTGGGAAAGGTTAACTCTTCCTGCCATCCTTGCTGGTCCTGTCTGGTGTGAATACAGTCTGGGTGTGTTGTGTCTGTCTTGTTCCTTTTGGTCTTTCCAAACCTGGTGATGGCCACCATGTTTGCTGTAGTAGGAATGGGAATTCATTTGATCTTTTGACTTGTTAGGTGAGTCATTTTCATCCATTATAAAACACTCATAGAAATCAGAGATGCTAAAGGGGAAAAAAAAAAAAAGAAGAAGATATTTTCTTTGTTTTATTTAGATTCGGTTTTGCTGGTCTAGCCCCAGTAATTGTGGGGGATTAGTCCGTGTTTGTGCCAGCGCGAGTGCAGCACACGCAAGAGCTGGGCCTGCTGTATTATGAGTTAGAACAAACACATTTATTAGTGTTTGACCTACTGGTCTATGAATGGACATCTGAATTGAAAATTAATTTGTTCTTTTAAGTAACTTTGTGCCAGGTCATTTAGAGGCTTACAAATAGTGGTGGCAAGACATTTCACATGCCAGCTTGCAAAAGGTAATTAGAGCAGTCCCTCATATAGTTTACAATGATATTTATGAAAATTACCTTTGTGGAATTGCTCTTGCTGCTTGGTTGTAAAGAATATTTAAAGGGTTTAAAGTACTGTGTGAGAGGTTTTGCATAATTACTTCACAGTGATCCAAATGAGGTATAACTAATGAATTTACAATAGCATAGCAGCTCAGACTGTGGAGCTGCGTTCATTCCTCTCACTAGTCACTGACAGGAAAACCTTATTTGCTGTATTATCAGCATTATGTTTAAAGGAAATGTTATCCCACAAAATGTCAGGTTCTGTGATGGGTGTAGTGACTTAGTCTGTGGTGAGGTGATCAGCTGGAAATGTGAAATCTCCAGGGATGTAGAAGACTTGTCAGAATCTAAGAGACTTGCCCCCTGGGTTGGGTAATGCTGTGGTCTTCTGGAGAACCTACCTGTGGAGCAGACTCTGGATCTGCCTGGCCCAGTAGCCTACTTATTCCCTGACAGCAGCATATTAAAAAAAAAAAGAAAGGGCACTAGGGAGGAAAATTTTAGAGCTGCAGAATACTCCTCTGTTATGTAATTAGCTCTTTGAGGGAACAATATCCCTCCCATTTGAATTAGAAGTCATTTTATAGCCTGATGGGTAAGAGCTTACAGCCCTCAGCAATGCTCGTGGGACTCTCTCCTGCTGATATTTACTGTCAGAACTGTGAGTGTTTGTTACCCACAGAAAAACATCTTTGAATCCTGTCAAACACAGCATGTGCCTGGACATCTTCAAGCGCGGGGAGAGCAAAGTCCTCGGGTCTGTCTTCACCCAGACATGCAGACGCAGCCTCGGGGGATTTGGGGAGCGGGTGATGGGCACAGGCTCGATTAGAGAACAGTTCTCCTATGAAGGCTGTGATGGCGTGAAGGAGCTGGGGCGGAGCTGGATTTCTCAGCCAGCGCATTTCTTGCGGGTATTGTGACAGACAAGAGCATGAAGGGGACCCTGAGTGAAGAACCAGGTGGTAGCAACACACTGCTGCTTTCCATACATCATCTCTCTGAAGAGGTATGAAGATAGAGAAGCATGACTCTTGCCCGTTTCCTTCAGCTGCGCTTCTGCAGGTTTGCCCACTGACCTTGGGAATCTTTTATTTCTCGTCCTCCCTCCTGTCCTTTCTCATTCCCTCTCACTCTTTCACACTAGCTAGAGATTTATGAGGATGATGGGGAGTTGCTCCACCTCTGCTGGGTGTGAGAAGATAAGAAGCTGCTCAGACAGCAGCACATTTCCCCCACTGTCACCATTTCTCCTGCAGTACTTTTCACTGATCAATACTGAAAGCTTCAGCAGAAGGAAAAAACCTATATATATTTATTCTTAAAACACAAAAGTTGTATTCCAGTGAGGCTGTTCATTAGGAGGAAGTGGATACTTTAAAACTACTTCAGCAGTTCTCTAATGCTGTCTCGACAGCTGAATCCCAAGTTCACAGCGCTGGAGAATAAAGCCTTCGGTAATGGACTGCTGCTGCTATTCATCTCCAGGTACAAGAGACTCACCCTGTCTCCTCTAGTGCCAAGTTGAACAGCATCGCTTCGATTCAGCTCTGCGCAAGGAGAGGAATATGTTGCCTCGCTGCTGCCTTCACCTGTTCTTTTTCCTTTGCTTCGATGTGCTGTTTTTCTTGTGTATTTCACAGTCTGTCTATGAGAGAACTTCTGGTTTATTAAAAAATTCCTTTTATTTTATCTTGCCCTCTCCAAACATTAAGCAGCAAAAGCTGTACTCAAGCAAGAGCAATACTCGTTCCTTTATACTCTTTAGATGTGGGGAGCCCTTGTTAATTAGAAAAAAGAGGAAGGCAAAGTTTTCTTCCAGAGTGATGGATATTTTCTTCTCTTAAATTCTAACAACAGCTGAGAAATCCTTGGGAAAGATGTTCTAGCCAAAATTCACTCAGCATCAGACATGCTGTGAATAAGTATTCCAGTTTCTCCCTCGCCTCGTGGAGTCCTTTTGTTCCTTAGCCCTGCATCTGATTTGGGATCTGGGAGTGCAAATATATAAGTTTGGGGGTTTTCCCCTCAGCAAATAAATTTCATGTTTCATTAGGACAATAGGGGCGGTGCTTCTTGTTACATCCTACCATTATACCTCGAGGTCAGTGGTACAGACTTACCTGGAACCCGCGGACAGTGTGCACGTGTGTGTGTAAGCACGTGTGTTACAGCTCACGCCTTGGACCCTTCTCTTATCGCCAAAAGTAAATCTTCTGTCAAAACTAGTGAGGGATGGAAATTTTACCCCTCAGTACCATTAGGAGCAGGGGGTGCGTTGCTTCTGTACAACATTACTTGGATTTAACATCAGACCTTTTGGGTAGTCAAATGTGGGTTTATTTGCATCTTTCCAGTAGAGCAAATAAATCTGTCCCTGGTTCAGAGGAGTCATTTGAGTTTAAGGCACAAAAATTGTAGAAACAGAACATGATTGGGATTTTTTCTTCTCTTTCCCCCAAAGTGTCTACTGTTAGATATCACCATTTAATAATGCATTCTCTGGTGAAAATTCCTGGGTTTAGGACAGTCCTGGATACCCACTCAGTAAGCTTCATCCCCCCACCCTCCATTGCTCCTGATCAATGGATATCTTTTCTTTCCCGTTCCTCAGATGGGATCTGGGCAGATCCTTTCTGGCCAAGGATCCTCCCTAGAAAAGAGGATCTTGAAATGCAAACCCTTCTTGTCCTGCAGAGGTATGCTTTGCCTCTTGAGTTTGGCTTCATGGAGCCCACATCATCTTGGAGGCTGATGTTTACGCTTCAAATAAAACACAGGCAGATACAATATTGAACTGTTTTTTCTTGTCAAGATTTTAACTGTTTGATTAATTTTTAATTATCAACTCATAGAAAAGCTTGCCTTCGCCCAACCAAATTCAAAATGTCTCAGCCAGGTGTTGGACTGATGAAACAAAACACGTGACAGTAGCTGTTCACCCATAATGAGATTTCTTTCTGACCAAACTTCGAAGTGAGCGCGCAGATGTGTTGGTGGAGTAACAGCAGGTAAAACGATAAGGGAGAACATGTCAGAGCACATGACGGAGCACTGTCACGCACCACCTTTTGGACTCTGACGCCCTTCTGCCCCCAAGCAGCATCTGGTATTTTTTTTCAGGACAGAAAAGAACTCCCATAAATCCAGTGCCGCTTGGCCCAGCACAGGCTGGGAGTTTTGAAGCAACATGAAACTTGGCTTTTTCACTAAATTAAGCACTTAACAACTCCCATCACACCGTTTTCATTGAACTCATGAATGTGAAAGAACTGCGGGACTCTGTTAATCTGGCTGTATTAACTTTAAGTTTCCTTTTCCAGTTTCAGAATAAAAGAAGTTTAAAAATCATTCTTATGGTCAAGGAAAACAGACAAGTTAGTCTATTTGGCTTAAAGTGTAATTTGGCTTTTATTTTTACTGCTCTGTTACTTTCAAATCACTTTCTTTGTTCTGGTTTGTCTCTGAAATAGTCAGCCCATGTTTACCTTCAGATGTTTCAGTCCACCAGCGTGTAATTTTCAACAACAAGTAGTGTTATTTTGGGTCCTCAGTTTTTTTCAGACTACTCCTAGAAAGCAGATTTGTTTAGGCAAGTGTTTTAATATTTTTCTGAAAACTTGTGAAGCTGGGCACCCAAAACGATGGGTGGCTTTTTGATCGATCGGAGCCTGTCAGATACCTTCAGATTGTGACGCAGGAGCCGTCACTGAACTGGAAGGAGTTGCTTTGCAGTTATACGGTGTTTGCGTTTCTTCCTGCCTGCTTCAAACACACTGGGAGGCTTGTCCTGTTAGCTCACACCAGTAAAGCTGGCAGGCTGTGAAACCCACTTTCCTCGCGAAGATGAGCGCTCCCTGGCTGTATTGTGCCCTTTCCACAGGTACACGCTGGCGGCGCAGGACCTGGTGATGCGAGCCAGGGGAGTGCTGAAGGACCGGGGCTGGCGAATATCCAACGACAGGCTGGGCTCCGGAGACGACATCTCTGTCTACGTCATCCCTTTAATACACGGGAACAAGCAGTCGTGAAAGTAGCATTGAGAGTGGTTATAGGATGGGGATCTTTTTGGGAAGGGCCCGTAAGAGACAATATGTTTTTGGTGATGTGACCAGGACACTTCCAACTGATGTAATCTATTCAAAACTAATGCTGGAGGGGTATTCTTCTTGCCCAAAAGGTAGGGCTCTGCACATATACTGTATATGATTAAAGATAACCCTTAAGATTACAATTTCCCTATAGAAATGGTTTTGGTGCTTAACAGGAATGGGATTTAAATGCTGCTAGCATATTATGGATTCTGTCATCCCTCCAGGTGGGGAATTTTTTTTTTTTTTTCTAAGTTTACCATGTAGCTTGGAAGAGCCATTTCAGTTGTGAAAGTAGAAGTAGGTATCAGAAGCCAAGGAGGCTCCTGAAAACTACCCCCAAATATTCAGAAGGTGACTCGGGTCACATCTCATTTGAAAATACCTATATATACGTATATGAAACTCAAGAGTTTTCTTCTTTCAAAAAGTTGCATTCATGACTTACTTATGGACAACTTGAAACTTGTGTAATCCTTCGAACCCCCATTTTCCTCTCCTGTCTCTTCTTCAATAGACTATACTCCTGTATTTTAGTAGGAAAACTGAAATTGTTTTCAGAGTGAGTATGCCTGTTCACTGCAGCTAGAACAGCCACCTGCAAAATTGTCCAGGAGAAATAGCTCACAGACCTGTATGGCAAGATTTATTCTGGTGTGAGGAGTTATTTGTCACGATTCCCTGTTGTGTGTAAACCATGATTATACAGAGCACGCAAACTCAGCTTTATGTGATGTTTACCTGGAGGCCATAGTTTCTTTGGGATCAGAGATTTTAATTCACTGAGTGGTTCTGCCTGCTTTATCCTGTTGAAAGGATCCCTGAACATACAGCTCTTGCATCAGTTGGGATTCAGTAAATTGATTTGGGCTCCTGAGTGGATTTTTAGTTGGATTCCTACTTGAAGCGGTGGTATTGTTCTTGTTATCAATTTGGATACCCAGATAGTGATCTATTTAAAAGTCGTTTCATTTCTTCCTGCCTCGCTTATTATTCAGCGTACCTTTGCCTGCTTGACTTGGTGATCAGAACGTGACAGCTTATAACTTTGTCCTCTTGGTATCGAGGACTGTAGTCAAGGATCAAAAGATCACTGTGATAGATACCAGCCCTTGGCTAGCTTCAGCAGCTTTTTTCTCAGCAGCGATGAATCAATTTAAATAAAGAAAATCTGAGTAAAACGTTATCGCAGTGAAAGTGGTAGTCCAAGAGGGAAACAAGTGAGCAAATCTGCAGCTTAGCCTGGCTGCCTGGTCTCCAAGCAGGCAGCTCTCTTACTTCATTGGCAGACATTGAAGAAAAAACAAAATTGGGAGGCTGTAGCGTATAGGCACGTATATTGGCTGTGAAGCCAAATTCAACCTGACTTGCCCCCAGTCCCATGTTCTTTTGGAGCTGTGGATCCGGCTTGTGCTTCTTGGGTAGCCGAAAGGTAGGAGGCTGACACAGCTGTCGGACACTGGCTGGGCAGCTCACACAGCAAGTGTTGTGTCCCTTCCCAAGGAGGAGGAGGATGCTGTGCCCTTTGCAGACCGTCTCCTGAACAGGCGTGGTCTAGAGCTTGCCAGTTTTGTAATTTATAACGTGCTATGTAAACACGGCACAGTGCCTCTGCGGTGTAGCTGCCCAGATGCTTTATTTGATTGCATCCGGAAGTACACATGCAACAGCCTCAGTGGATTTAAACTACCCTTGTTCTAAATCTCCAGACCCGGTAGGAGTTTCAGGCTGAGAGGGGGCAATGCAGAGTGTGTAACGGCTCAAATGTGCAGCAAACTGCATGATTTTAGCCTGAAAATTGTTCCATGCATTCCCCGGTGCCTGCATGTGATAAAGCTGTGCAGAACACAGATGTTTTATATTCTAGAGCTTCAGCATAAATCAATGGCTTATCTGATTATGTGTTGTCATGCTTTATCTATTCTTTGCTTATTTTTTTCCTTTACCTCTTTTTCTGTATGCAGCTGCGTGAAAAGGGAGGTTTGGAGTCTAAATATTTTTCACATGGCCCCTCATATGTTCTAAAGTTTAAGCAAGAGATCTTCTCTTGCACTTTTTTTTTTTTTTGGCCTAATAAACTTGTAAACGTACTTTTCATGCTCTGTGTAACTCCTGTTGTGTCTTCACAAATGCAGTTGTGTAGTCGCTCTAGCAATTTGGATCCTCTTTCACAAAGAAACTAACGCTGGCAATTCCGGCGGAGTCGTCTGAACAGCAGAGAACCTGGTGCTCGCTGGTACCAGCTACAACCCTGAGTCAACTATTTCAGTGCCCATGTGTTGTTAATCTTCATTATTTGGTAACACGGTGTCAACACGCATACCAGTCATTATAAAACCACTGAGTGCAATGTGGTGGAGATAAATTTCCAGTGTAACGTTTGCCAAAATTGAAAAGTGTAATTTCAAGGCAATGGAAAATGCACCCCCTCGCTCGGGGGTGTTTTTAAACGTAGCCCTGGAGAGGTGGGTTAGCAGAGCGCGTGACTTGGTGGGAGCAAACTGGCTGGTGACTTTGCAGAGCAAAATCTCGTGGGCGCTGGTATGGCCTCATGAATCGGCCTCCAGTATGTTTGCTGGTCATCTGAGGTATTGCTGTCACTCACCCTGCTTCTCAGCAGCAGCTGTGCCCAGCTGGAGTTGTGCTAGCTGTCACACGCTCTCCTGGAAAGGGTGAAAGTAGAGTATCAACAATTAATATCGATTAGCATCAATTAATAAATTCTGAGAACTTTAAAGGATAACAAAAAGCTTCCTGTTCAGATATATGTGACCGAAACTATGCTGTGATGCGTTTTGTTTTGCTTTTTGACAAATTATCTGCTATATAATTATACGCTTGCCTCCCTAGAGCATCTCTGGTACATCTCTGATATGCCGCGTTAGTACTTGGGCTTCCACTTCTATCTGCTTTCACTAGGAGCTTCCTCCGTGCCTGCACTGTGGTCTGTGCTCTGCTTCAAGGCATGGTATAAATACATATACGCACCAAAGCCTCATGTAAATAGGAGGCAGGAGTCACTTCTTGGGAGAGGTATTGCGTGAGAAGCAAAAATAACTAAAAGCATTTCCAATTTCCTTTGTAGGTTGAATTATTTGGGGAGTCACAACATTAGAAACCACTGATGGCAGGGAGGATCCGTGGTGCACAAAACCATTTTCCAGATAGGCAGAGAGTGGATATTGCCACATGCAGACTTGCAGCTGCTCTAGGACTCAGCGAAGCGCTGGAGTTGGGAGCAGACAGCTCGCCGCCTCAAACTGCAGCAAGTTAGGCACCAACTCCAAATTTTAGATCCTTGGCACCTCATCTTAGTGCCTGGTGCCGGCAGCACTATAGGGTTTTTTTGCCAGTGAAGTTCCTTAGTGTCCCAAATTGTTTAAGCCTCGGTTGCAAGGAAACTCAGTCCTGAGTTACATCTGCGTTTACATGTTCTTGTGCAGCGCTGTGTCCTTGCCTGTGCTGAGGAGAGGCTTAGAAAGTCAGGAAAGTTCTTGTCCTTCCTTGGATGACGGCAAGGAATGGCAGTCGTACGCCATAGATGGTTCAGGTTAGCCAACGGTGCAATGTAACACTGTCTTCTGGTGCCCAGTCCAGCTTCTAGAAATTCGAAACCAAGAAGCTTCTAGCATTCTCCTGTGAATACTGTTGCAGTAGGTAGCGCGGCCATTTCGGACGTTTTTCTCTTGCACTACAGCCTAAAATCTTCTTTAATGTGATGAAGAATGTAGTTAGAAATTTTGTTTACACTTGAAGTGAGGGACACAACTGTCTTCTGGTACAATAATGTGACGATGCTTCCTTCGTGAACACAACGGTGTATTGTCTGAGAGGGCTGATGTTCAGTAGCCTCATGCTGGAGAGATTTTTTTTTTTTTTTCATAAATTCTAAAAAACAACAGGGCTAACAAGCTAAAGGAAAAGTGGTCAGAGTCTGGTGGTAGCAGCAGATTTCCATGTTAAAGTTACTTCCGTGTTAAAATATGACGAGGTCTGGGAGGTGCGGTCGGCTGTGTGCCTCCGGGGTATTTTTGAAGAACTGCACTTGACGTTTGGGCAGATTTTGGCTTTGAACTTTTGCTAGGCTTTTAAAGAACACTACACACTCCGAGCAAATCTGCTGTGTTTCTTCCTGCCTCAGTGTTTTGCTTTTATTTTACATTTTATGTACAAATACTTTCAACATTTTTGTGTCAAACATGAATTGCAAACTGTGTGGAATCGTTGTTCCTCCCTGACGTTTTTGGTGTGTAAATAGTTTTCCTCCTTGTGTCTTAGATGAAGACGGAGTGATGTGGCCACCATAGAGCGAGTGACCAAACGATGCTGTAACTGTGCTGCTGTATTTCTCCCTGTGATGTACTTGAAGGAGGATGCCCTTGTCCACCTCCACTCTCACTCTTTTTTTCTTTCTCTTGTTTGGTTTTGTTTGTTGGGTTTTTTTTTTAACCATTGCTGGTGGTGTTCTTTCATGGGTGTCTTATTTTGGTTTGGGTTGTTTGTTTTTTTATATAGCTGCCACCTTTTTCTTTACTTCATTGGACAAGTCATCTTGTTTTGAGATCTGTAGAACTGTGTCTGGGTTTTTTATGTCCTGAAGAATGGAGGACCTGCTGGAGGAAGATGTTTTGGACCAATGTACTTCTGCTTTGTGACTGTGAAATGTTAATCTTTTTGTAACCCAAGAACAAAAAATGTTTAGTAAAGGGATATATTTTGCGTTTTTTGAAACTTTTCAGTGCAATGAACAAAAGAGGAGGATGCTGAAGAAGTGTATGCGCAAAGTTTTAAAATAAAATTTTAAATTATATTATATATCTATATCCATCTATATCTATAACCATTATTATTCTGCCTTTGTCCTGAAGGGTGCCTAAGTCTCTGTGTGTGTATTACTAATTGTGCAATGCAGACAAGTAGCGCACTCTGCTTTACAAGGGAACGGATGACAAAAGGTCTCACTCTTGGTTTAATGAAGTAAATCCCTATAAGGTGCATTAGCGTATGGGTTGATGTGGAAGAGTTCAGCTCCAGGATCACTGCGTGAGCTGTGTGCTGCCATGAGATTGTCATTCACTGCTCAGACTGCCAGTTGCCACGTTCTGACTCAGGGAAGAGCTATGCAAAGCGATCAGCTGTCAACTCCCAGTGGCATGAGAAACTGGGTGTAATTTTTGACATGACAACACACTTGGAGTAAGTTTTCCCTCCTCACCACTTTCTTAGGAATCACAGTCTCAAATTCTGCTGTAAGTTTAGGGTAAAACCAAGGGTGAATTCATAGATTTCCACTGAAGCAAGCTATCGTGGTTATTTAGTAACCAAAGATGTATTTGAAGGTACCAAAGATGCAGGAACTAACACCAGCCTCTTTGCGTTGTACCAGCACGGAGCCAGGGCCGTACCCACCTGGGTTGCCAGCAAGGGGACGAGAGCGAGGCAGGTATCTACTGTTTGTATCTTTGAAATATTGCATTGTAGCACAAGCTGTTCTCCTGATTCCTATTTCACCTCACACTTAGTAGAAGAGCAGGGAAAACATTTGTTCTAGTGTTACCTCAGTTTTTAAAATGCTGCCTGTGCCCGTTGTGTTCACGGAGCGTAACGGAGGGTGCAAAGCGAAGCGATTTGTTGCTTTCACTCTGCTGCTTCTCCTCACTCTCCTGTTAAGTCCTACCGTTTTTTACTGCAGTCCGATGACTGAGTCAAGTTTGAAATTGCTGTGCAAATAAACTTTGGCACAGCTTTGCCTGGCTCACTGGTGTCAGCTGAATAAATAAGAGTTGGTAGCATGCAGTGATGCACGTCAAGTGAACCTAAAGGAGCTTGCTGCACGTCATCCTATTGCTTTTGCATCTCTTATGCCCTTAATTCTGTAAGATTGTAGGTCGAGTAAGGCTTGTTATTTTCATTTTTTAGATAATAGATACAGCTTTGCAAATTTGGACATCAGTTTCTATAATTCCTGTATGCAATAAATCGGCGCTTAGCCAAATAATATATTCATGTTATTCTACTGAATGTACTCAGTTAACTAAAACGACATAAGGGAACAATCCCAGTAATCTATTGGATTTTGTACAGTTACCATAAAACCAAGGCCTGAAGTTTCATCTTCTTAATGTATCCTCGTGCAGCAATGTACCTTCACAAAAAGTTTACTTCTTATACTGCAGCTTTTATTGATTCCAGAGTTTCTCTCGTGCTTTCCAGGAAGGCTTATATAAACCAAAGTTATTGCACATCCTGTTCTTGTTAGAAGGAAGGACAAAGGCTTTTTTTAAAATCCTCCACTTTGCAAAACATAGGCTGCCGTAACATTTTAGGGGCATAAAATGATTTCAGGAGAAATTATGCTTTGAGGACAAGGTTAATAAAAAGGAGTACGATCAAGGTAGACAAAATGTGTCTACAGGTAGATAAAGAAGAGATGATTCGCAGATGCTATTTTAATAATTTAAGAACGATTAATCATAAATTTGAAGCTGCGGTAATAGTCTACAGCACTCTGCCACAAAATATGAAAGGGAGAAGGAGGAAGCTGCAGTAGAAAAAAATCAGATCTTTACTGCATCGAATTTAAGGCCAGAGGAGATCGCTGAACCTTCATGAATTTTAGCCCATCTAAGATTAGAATTACAACTTTTTCCTTGGGTATATAGTGCATGTTTTCTCAGGCTCTAAAGAGTCAAAAATGTCCCTGATCTTTATTCCTGAGCATTTATTCCCTTAAGCAATAGCAGGCAATCCCTTATGGTGTTCTCTGTAAAGATGGCAGTACAACCAGCTGTAATGGGTTGGCATCATCCCTGAGCTTCACAGACATCCCTGCATTTTCCAGTCTGTTGGTTAGGGTTTTCTCCTTGTCTGTGGTAAATCAAGGCCTTTCCCAAATGGCTGTATCCCAACAGAGCATCTTTCAGGTTCATTTATGGCTGGTATTTCTTCTTCCTTCTCGTTCCCATGCTCTGCTTTGATTTAAAACATTTTGGAGTCGTTAACTGCTGTTTCAGATGTGTCACTGAGTCCTTGGCCATCCACCTTCCCCACCACTCGCTTCCCATTGGTGCTGGCTGCACAGCATCACCAGGAATTGCTGGTGGCCAAAGGGAAGCCCTGTAGAAAGGGAAATTATTTTTTCATTAACCTGGCGTTGCTCATTGCCTCAAAAGGAAAACTTACAGGCTTGTCATATGTGAATTCTCCTATTTGAAAGGGGAAAATTTAATAGCTTTAAGTTGATTTTAGCAGGTTCTACTTTGGCCCAGTTATTCTCCAGGGAAACTGCTTCTCCTCAGTGAATGAGGAGCTGGCTGGAAGATCCGAAGGCTATCACACAAGCTCAGATGCAGCATTTCGCTTCTGACGTGACAGTCATCGCTTCTTTCTGTAATTATTGCTACAACTTTTGGGGGGGGGCTAAGAAAACAAACATGAAATTTTCCTACTTTTCCTTTAGGGAGGTAAGACTTAAGAGTATGGAAATTCTGGGAGATGTCCATGATATCTTGTAAAATTACAAGAAAAGATACAAGAAAAGATTTTCCCATGAGAGTAACTGTTGAAGATGATTGACTACACAGTTACTTCATCAGGTAGCACAAATTGTTCCTAAGTAGAGACCCTTGCTCTGCCCAGTATAACATTCAATAAAGCTCAGGGACGTAAAAGCAACCGATACACCTGCAGTCATCTTAGTCTCGTCAAAAACTGAGAGGGAATCGGCCCAGCCAGAGCTCTTAAATGTGTATTAGTTTAATTTGTAACCCTGCAGCCCTTTGCAGCTGGAGCACCTCAGGGCTGTGGGCTGAGGCAGCTGTTCCACCGACCGGCGCAGCATCACAGCACGTACTGGGATGGGGAGATGAGAAGCCAAACCCGGTTGCAGTTCTCCAGGATCCAGAAGCAGACAACCCAATTACTCAAACAGGGGCTTGCCAAAGAATGTACAAAGAGCGGGGAATTGCTACATCCTCAAGCAGTTCAGACCTTGATTCTGAAGGAGCCTCTCGTTCCCACGTTGTGCCTGTTTGCTGCCGTTCCTGGGTTGGTTGTGCAGCTAATTGCACCACGTCTTACTTCTTACCATCCTCCAGCTTTCCCTAGAGCTTTGTCAGCCAAATGTCAACTGCATCTCATCTAGCTGAGATCGAGGCACTCCACAAACAAGCTCCTAATACAAACTTCTTATACGGCATTTTCTGAGGATTGGGTTTGCTTTGCTCCCAATTAAAAAAATAAATTTACTTCGCTGGTCTTTGCGCCCCCTCTTACTGCTTGTTTTTCACCAACACTCATGCAATTGAATTTTGCATTTGGGAATTTAGACTATGTTAGAAGAGCTGGAACCTCATTCTTACCCTTTCTCTGCTTGAGCACTAACATAGAAGGAGTTTAAATGAGCCAGACAAGAATCAAAACACACCCTTCAAACTAAGTCTCATGTCCAGACATACAAGTATTTTATGAATGGGAAAAATATTAAGCACAATGCTCAGACAGTAAATCTTGCTGTGGTTACAGTTTTCTAAGAATGGTGTTTCAGGGAAGGTCTGTTTAGTGCCAAAAAAAAAAAAAAAAGCCAAGGGGAAAAAAAAAAAAAAAAAGATTTATGGCTATGTACAATTTCCCAGTAGTGCTTCTCTGCTACCACTCCTGCAAGTTTTCCCTGGTGCTGGCTTCACTAGGAAAGCAGGTAGTGTGGGACGCAGGTACTCGGTCAATTGGGAAATGGGGAAGACAACACCCAACTAACCTGAAGTCCTGAAGCTAGCTGTGTGGCACAGACTGGGTTCTAATAAATAAGCTCTTGTAGACTATCGAAATTGGATTTCTAACTATATAAATGTTTGTATATAGGAAAAAATTGGCAAGGAGCTTTGAGCAGCAGCTAAGATGTTGGAAGACGTGATCTGTTTCTGCCTGTTAACAGGAGCTGAAGGCAAGCAGTGGTCTGTAAATACACCTATTTCAGCTGTCACTTACCCAGAATACAGCTAAGTGCATGTTTGTGCTTCTGTTAACAAACCCACCACCTTTAAGGAGGGTTAGCGGGATAGAGATCGCAAGAAACCCTTCTCCAGGTGCCTCAGCGGCAATGGAAACAGAACTGAATTTTAAAAGTTGAACTGGGAATAAGTCAATTTTTTCATTCTTCGGAGGACTCAACAGCTACCTCGATATTGAAAAGCTTCGTGTATCTGCAAGTCCTGGGAGTGCACCAGCTGGTGGCCATCAGGCAGCCTGGTGCCATGAAGCCACCTGCCCCTGGGCAGCAGCAGGCATCTGAGCCTCCTGGCCATCGGTGAAGAGGATGACCCTTGGGGACCTGCAAGGTTAAGCAGTGGCTAAACAATAGTAGGACACAACCATCTAAGCAGAGAGAGAAGTCCTTCAGGATAGAGCTTTTTTTTTTTTTTTAAATGAAAGCTGGTATTTGCACACTACCCAAAATAAGGCTCACGAGCAAGAACATTATAAACCTCTCAGCAGAGTCACTGCTCCTCCACTCAGGAAAATGGGAAATAAATAGACTCGTGGCTCCTTCTGCCCTGGAAGCAGGCAAAGGGAAAGACAAACATGGCTTTGCTCGCAGTCAAGAACCTGCACTGCTGCTGCACGTAAGGTCATGGTCTGCCTCATAGATGGAGCTTGGTAGTGAGGCTTGAGGTTTTTGGGTCTCCTCCTTGTTCTGCTGTTGGCACTCAACAAGGTTTGTTGTTGTCTCACAACAGCCGAGGTGGATTTTGTTGCTTTTCACGAGTCCCGTGTTGCTTCTAAAAACAAATAGGCTGAGGTTTCTGGAGAAATAGTTGTTATTTTTATTTTTTAAATGCATCTAGGGCCATAACACGAGGATTGCATGCCAGCCTCCCCCAGCGACTGTTCATGCTCCTCCTTGCCCTCCCCCAGTAACACAACCCGCTATGCGCAACGAGCCACTCGCTCCCAGGAAGGTGATTCATTTCAAAGAGGCATATTTGTAGGGAAAAAAATGCTTTGGGGGTGTTGCCGTGGCTCTGTGTGACCTGCATCGGGGATGAAGTAGAAACCTCAGTGTTGCAGACATATCCCAGGGTCGCGTTCATGAGGCACGGGGAAGCGGTGGGGGAAGGACGCAAGCTGAGCATGAGCAGCTCTGTTGCTTCATGTGAAAACAAAGTCTAATAGCAATTAGGGGAAAGGAGTAGGAAATTAATAAAGCAGTAAAGATCTTTCCAAATTGGTCACAAACCATTGGTTTATCCCTTGAAAAGCTCAGCTGACAAGGATTCTCTCATCCCTTTGTCCTCCTATCTCTTTCAATAATCATCCTTCTTCATGCAAATATAGATGGAAAGGGGAGAACAGTGAAAGGTTAAAATGGAAGCAGGCTATCTTTCATCGACATGGTAATTTTGCTGCTTGGCTTGATGCCAAACGCTCACTGCAGCCACTAGCTGCCATTCCAACATGAGTGAAAGGATCTTTAATAAGAGTGTAAATAAAAGCCAGGCTGAGAAATGAGTTTTCCATCCCAGCAATCGCTGGCCTAACCTCTGCTGTAAATAGTCTCTCGGAGCAGCACAGATGGAGTACCAGCACCTGGGGATCAAGGCAATCTCGGCACAGTGCAATTTAAACAGCTGGGTACAATTGAAACACGAATTAGCAGGGATAGACGGAGGGATTCCATTTTGTGTGCTAGGTGAAAACAAATCATTCAGCCCTTTTTCCCCTTAAAAAAAAAAAAAAAAGGCAAAAAAAAAGCAGGGGGGGTTGGGGGGGAGAACTTTTGACATGATCTTGTGGGAGGTGCACTTCTCTGCAGCTGTTAGATTAATTTAACCATGAGAATTTCCCACAAGGCGCTGTAAAAACAGAGCCCTAATTTATGATCATTGATTTAACAGCTTGAAAGTGATTTATCTGACCTCAGTAAAGATAGCGAGGACACCAGAAGAATGATCGGTCATTCTGGGCTTTGTGTGGCTGTGATTGGCCTTATTAATTTAGAGCAGAAGGTCTGTTTCAATGTCTTACTGAGACAGTCAAAGGCAGTTGGCAACTGAACCATTTTAAATACTTTTTTTTTTTTTTGAAGCATTACTAATGCTGCTAAGTACTAAGAATTTATTCCACATGGAAAAGATCCTCATTAGTTAAGAAATGGTAAGGCTTCATTTAAAACTGTACACAAACAGACGCCTGGTCTTGGATTTGCAAGTAATTTTTTTCTTTTTTTGCTGTTGTTTGGAATCTAAACACTGTGACATAGAATTGTTAAGCATTACAGTAAATAAGAAGTAGCTTTGGAAAAGATAAAAGAGGTTGCCACAAGGGATTGCTGGCTCTTGCTCTTTTTAAGGGTAAATTTCAGAAACACCTAAACGCTTCACGAATTTTACTATTTTTATCATTCTGTCCTCTTAATGGAAGTTACAGAGTGTATCTGTTGACAAGTAAATATATCTAGGTTTTATTTCAGAAGAATATGCTTTTGGTTAAAATGAGTATAGCTTCCACTACTGAAATGTCACAAGTGAGTGATGCAATTTCTTCGCACAAATAAGAGGAGAAAGGATGAAAGGCAAAGGGAAAGGTGAGTGCTCTCCCTCCAGAAAGAACAAGTGTTTTTAAGAGGAGTGTGAAACGAAATACGGTTGCTTTAAAAGTTTACCTACATCAGAAAATTTGAATACAGAATAAAGTGTGTTTGCACAAGCGTGTGCACATGTACAAAAATCACATAGGCAGTGCCGAAAGTGTTTCTTGTATTTTAGAGCGCTAACCAGGAAAATGGGCTGGGAACAGTTGAGCACCAATTTATCTTGCCACCTGGACTGACGTGTGGTTGGGTTAAATGTCACTGATTCCGACGGTTCTGCATTTCATTCACCGTTGGATTATGCCCAGCTTTAAAGCCCATCTACAAGGATCTCAGTAATTGTCTTGCCACTTTTCAAGGTGGGAGACAGAAATGCCGCATGCTAGGATTTCATCCACGGGGGATGAATGCTTACAGTCATTTTTCTATCCTGATGAAATGCTATCTGACCTGAAACTAAGGTAGTCCACTTAATCTCCGTACAACAGGGGAAAAAAGCTGAAAAAAGTATTTCAGCCCTTCAAAATATGAAATAATAAAAATTATTTTAAACATTGAAAAGACAATGTAAGACCATAAAATATGAAGTATGTAGAAAAGCCCCTCACAAAATCTCATACATGTTGTCGAGAGATTGAAGAATGAATACATGCATTAACAGCTATTTATCTCATTAAAAGGTTTTGGGGGCCAATGGTAACTATAAAAACAACCCCAAAACCCCATACCCATAAAACAAAGCTGAAGCACACGTAACGGGCCTGATGAATACAGAAAACTGTATGTCAGCCTGCACATCTTCTTGCCATCACCTTGCGTTGCCATCAATCTTGGCTTGTTCCTCACAGCACACTATAGAGACATTAGGAGAACCTAATAAATTATGTGCAGTATGATTTTGCTTAACTTCAAAGTTATGGGGAAAAAAATAATAAGCTCAGTAGCACACTAAAAGGTTTCTATACGCTGTTTTTACCCATTACAAGAGTCTCTTAAATAACTAAAATAAAGATTCTCCAGACTACTGACCCGCATACCAACAAATCTTCGTCCCTCCCAAAATAACAGTAGGTATTTCTCCCCACTTAAAGCCCATTCTGGATGGGTCCAGATATAATTCTGGAAAATTACAAATAAGCATCCTCAACAGCACAGACGTCACGAACACTTCTAAAGGAATGACTGCATTTTTGCAAAGGGATGGCCTTTTTCCTTTGATCCCTGAATTTACCACTGACTTCCTTCTAACACTTGACACTATTACATATATAGGTGTAAATGAGTCTTACAGTTTGGTTTAGAAGTACAACTATATTTCATTTATCATCACAGGAACAACAACCTACAAGAAATTCTCTTTTAGGTGCTATATTCCTCATGACATCCTGGAATAATGTTCATCTCAGAGTTCTCTGGTTTAAAATTCCTAAGGATGGTTTAATTGGCATCTCAGGGTCCAAACTATGTGACTTGTTTACTGCTGAAGCACCAGCAGTTCAGGACTAGAATATACAGAATCACGTTTTGCTTCTTTTTCTTTCTTTCTTTTTTTCTTTTTTTTTTAAGGAAAAAAAAAAGCTTCAGTTACTACATTCGCAAAAATATTCCTGCTTTAGCAAGAGACCATTTGAGATGACCAACAACTTTGAAAAAATTCTAATAACAAGCCCGGCAAGGTGATCTTTTATACATCCTCCTCCTCCTTTTCTCTGAACTTCTAAGAACCATTTGTGTGAAAAGGTGTCTTTAATTTCTGCAGAAGCGATCTGCAGACAAAGATGCCTGAAGTGCCAATGTGTTTACCATTAAAACCAGGAAAGGGACAGCCCCTTCCTCTGATGCTGCGTTGCCCTTCCCTGCTCGGGATCAACCCACAACCCTCCCACTCCTGCTTACGGTGCGCCTGCTCCCAACAACAAAGACCAAAAGCAGACTTCCCTTGAAAAACACTAGGAGGAAATCATCGACTGCCCAAGGCTGCCATTAAAGCTACTTCTAGGTATTTACATACAAAACACAATTAAAAAAATGGTGCCACAAGTCTCTTAACTATGCCCATAGCTTAAGAAAGGACGGTGCTCGGTTGGTTGCTGGATTCAGATTATGTGGTGTGACCAGGAAAAGCCCAGTTCTGCCCTAGGAGCGGACACCATCAGCGGAACAGCCTTCGTGAACGCTTCTCCCCAACCCTCTCGTCAAAATGCTGCACGTCTTACAGAAAAGTATAACGTCTGCGGAAAATCCACAAAACGCACACAAGTGTTAAAATCACCAGCTAAAAGTGCTGCATTCAGGGGTGCGGAGAGACCTGCAGGCAAGAGGAAGCGTTTGGAGCGAGGTGGGTGCCTGTGAAAGCTGAGCGTGCGCTTGGTGACACCCACCGCTGTGGGAATGTGAGCCGTGGCACGAGCCCACCCAACACCGCGGCAGCGCAGGCAAGTGCCACCACAGCAGACCAGCCACCACCACGAGGGACAGCAGCACCGGGCAGGAGAGGAACCACACAAACCATGCGGCCTCAAAACAAACCTCAGTGCTGCGAAAATCACTAGAATCATAGAATCATAGAATCACTTGGGTTGGAAGAGACCTTCAAGATCATCGAGTCCAACCATAAACCTACACTGCCAAAACCACCTCTAACCATGTCCCTCAACACCACGTCCACCCATCTTTTAAATACCTCCAGGGATGGCAATTCCACCACCTCCCTGGGCAGCCTGTTCCAATGCCTGATAACCCTTTCAGTAAAGAAGTTTTTCCTAATATGCAATCTAAACCTCCCCTGGCACAACTTGAGGTCATTTCCTCTTGTCCTGTCGCTTGTTACTTGGGAGAAGAGATTGACCCCCACCTCGCTACAACCTCCTTTCAGGTAGTTGTAGAGAGAATGAAGAGAATGAAGCTTATGGAACTCAATTAAGATAGGGTTGGGTCGGGGTTTTTTTGTTTGTTGACCTTTGCAGAAGATTTAACATTACTTGAGATCTGCTGGAGAAAGGATCAGTTCCAGTAAGGTACCCGGCCTGATTTAGTCCTCATTAAAAAAGCTGTTAATTAGTAGTCAGGTGTACAACTTATTGCGTATAAACGCAGAGGTAAGAGGAAGCTTCCAAGCAGAGCCTTGAAGCCGTAGGACCGCAATAAGGAAAGTAATTTGCAAACCTCAATTTCGCTTCCACGGAACGCATCACAAAGTCAATGGCAATTTTGTTCAACATTGAGTGACGCCATCAATAGCCATATGAGAGAAGGGGTCACTGGGAGTTGCACTGGAGAGAGCGTTTGTAAGTCATCAGTTGCCAGTGTGCAAACGCGTGGTGTTGCAACAGATGGAAAGCAGCACACAACTGGCTGGGGATTAGCAAACAAAGTGAGGGTCTGTGAGATCAAAGATGTATGATCAACCTTGTTTATCTTTCGGATGAAGGCGCTGACTCCACCACATATGCAAAGCACCGTCCTCTGGATTACAGCTATTACCTACAGGTATAAATGTGCTGCAGAATATATGCATGAGTTATGCATAAAAGCAGTCGTTTGTATGGGAAGGAGGAACTAGATTATTTACATGGAATGCATTCGTGTAACAGAAAACTGCTGAATACTGTATTTCCTGCCTTCAGTCTCCTTCCTGTCGAAAAGAACTAATTGCTCATTATCATCAGTGGTAAATATAGTCAGAACTATTAAACTTAAATTTCAGTCTTTAATGGAAACATGCTTCATCTGTAATGTTATTATTTCTACCAGCATTGTGTCCACAGTCATTTCTTGTGGCTAGCATTAGGCCACCTTCCATCATCTGCACTGACAGGCACAAGTAGACACACGGGTTTTCAAGAAATTGCCCCAAAGAATAAAATTCCCAAAGTCGTAACTTCAACATCATTACCCTGCGTTCTTAAATTGCACTTCATGAAAGAACCACCATGAAATATTCTTGTTCTGACTATGTTCTGTTTTCTGCTAACAGCAGAATTTTTATTTTTGAACAGAGACTGTTTGGATACATGTTCATCATTCAGTATTGCTGAGAAAGCCTATGCTAGCTTCTTAGCATGCTTTCTGTAGATACTTTCTTAGGTGGGGGTGAGCAGTAGTCCTTTAAAACCAGGACCAAGAATGATTCATGTATGTATCGCATTAGTTTAATGTGTTTTTCTTACACTGCTTTTTCTGTTTTCATCATGCTTTCTGCCCCATCCCACTAATTAAATTTGGAAACTACAGAACAGCGAAACCAGGATTTGCCAGGAAACAGAAGAACATGAAAAAATAGTATTGTTATCATAGCAACACTTCTGAAATCAGGAGATGAAAACCAACAGAATGTGGGGGACAACAGCAGCAGAAACCGTAGGACAGGTAAAGAAGGTAACAGACACTCAAAAACACAATCAGAAAGACTTCATTTATGCTAGCCCTTTTCATTCTACGCCCCACCATTACACCATATCTACACCAGCATTACAGCTATAGTTAAGTCAGGCATCTGGCTCTCAGCTGAGGTTTCTCAACCATGTCTTGAGAACACCAGTTCTCCTAGGCTCATGTCTTGTGAAGGCCACCACTGGGTGCCACAGCATAGCGTGGGCTGGGAAGATCTGAGGACCCGAACCAGTAAAGTCTGGTTTCCTCTGGATTTCTGCCTATATAATGCATTCTTACATGTATTTTAAGGTAACTGATAAGAGTTCTTACAGTGTTTCCATTAGTAGGCTCTCTTCTTTACCCAGCTGCCTAAATAAAGGCATAATTTGACATAATTTTTCCAGCAACTCAGTATTTTTAATTTCTCTTCCTATTGGTCAAATCTGGATGAAAATGGCCAATGGATTCAAGGTTCATAAGGAAGGATTAGCAGATGCACAATTACATAAACCATTTTTTCTTAGGAAGTCAAGTTAAAAGCGTTCAGCCATAGAAAAGTAATTGGTAAAAAAGCAAGTGATATTATCTTATAAAGCAGAACAAGCTCTTGAGAAAGAAAGAACAATAAAATCGCATGTGACTGGATTTGGTTTACCTTCCTGTTTCAAGAGACATGGGGAAGGCCGAAATGCTTAGAAATTACTCAGCTGCAACGTAAAGTGCATAACAGTGGCATGACACTACAAAATGATGGTTAACAAAAAGAACTTGTCAGAAGACAGGATCCAGAAAAACAGCTGGAGAACATCTAGATAAAACTTTTAAGAGCATACAATAGGAAAGGGGCTCTTGGGAACCCAGATTTTATTCCTTGCTGGATTTGCAACTGTCTCGCATAAGCCTTCTCATTACTTTGCAAAACGCTTTCTTAAAACTAATCTTTTTTTTTTCCTGATCCCAGAAGTCTGTCTACAATAACTAACAGCACTATGTCTGTCTCCATGCTGTGCTTTGTGATGAGCCTTCATATCCTACGCCCTTCCTCTCTCTTTCTGTTCACGTAGGCATGGATTGTATGTAAATATAGCCCTATCTCAACTTAATTCCCCCCTGCATTAGTATCCATAATATTAGCATATCAATTAAGAAATATTCTCTTTCTGTACTGCTCTCAGTAATCCATCAGTCTTAGCACCAACTCCTGAGTCATCTGTTGATCATCACACCTTTGTCCTTCCTTCTTCAGGAAACGGGAAAATTCCACTGACCTTTTTAGGAAAACTGTACACTTCTGTTCACCGGATCATTATAGTTTTCAGATCCAAATCTATAGTTTTTACCTTAGCAAACATACTTGTGGATCCATTCTCATGACAGCCTACCCATTCTTCTTCAGAAGGGAGTACCAGTTACATACCTGTCCTCTTCTGGATGCTAATTGCATCTTCCTTAGATTCCCCATATTTTCTTTCTTCTATCTGCAGACCATTCTGTCATGTGTTCTTTTTCCCAGTCCATTTATCACGGTCGCTGTTCCTTGGACACCAGACACTATTATCTCAATTTTTTCCTCTTTTCTGCTCATGCTGCCTTCTCTCCTCTACTCATCTGCTACTCTGCCTTCTTCCTTCTTTCTCCCTTTTCTCTCCTTCAGTAAAGTAAACTTGCTCTGCAACTTTATTTTTTCCTTCACAAGCCAGCGTTGTCAATTTGAATTGTGCATCAGTTAATCAAAAGGTGACTTGCGCTATTTGCTTGCCTTTTTTACCAAGTGTTCTCTTTTGGTAAATACCTACAAAAAGTCACCCATCTAATCTCATCCTTCACTCCCATCTTGCTGTTGTCTTCAAGAATCCACCTAAACTTATGTTGTTGTCACAACTAGCTGTAGCTAGAATTTCTCTTAGAAGAGATCTGTGCTTATAGAGAAGTAAAGGAAATACAGCAATATTTAACTGGAATCATCCGCCATTATTCCTACGCAATCAGGTTAGGTGAAGTGAGAGAGCTTTGGGAAACGGCAAGTACACAAACTATTTCAAAATGTGTGTCTAGGAGCTTACAGTTCAGTATGTCTCATGAAATCCTAAGCTTCCTGCCAGAATTTCAAGCACCAGTGGGACAATAATTAAGTAGTAGTCAACTTGATCATCGGAACTCAAGTGCAACTAAGTAAACTTGCTTTCTTTGATAGGCAAATAAACCTAATGCAGAGAAAAATGCACTGGTGTTCGTATTAACTGGAAGATTTAGAAACGTGTTTCTACTAGAATCCATTCCTGCAACACACTTCTCTGTGTATTCATTAACAATTGTGGGCTGGTGTAGGGAAAATAAGATTCTTGCCAGCATTATTTGAAATGGAGAATAGCTAGTCACTATAAATTCAATACCATGTTGATAAATAAAGAAGTCACCTTAAATAAACAAAAGCATGATGAGATATGTGAATCAGCGCTGATAGGAAAAAGTAACCAAATTCAGAAAAGGTGGAAGGGGTTAAGTTACAGGAACTTTGAATCAGGAGATATATTTTATGTTCATTACATGGTGAGGTAATACGGTTCCAACAAAAATAAAACCCATGTATTTTATGCAAGACAAATGAGGTCATTAGTTTGTGTTTGAAACTGGTCTGATTTCAGTCATAGACCTAGGATTCTCTCTAGTACAGTGAAGTACTTTGAAAAGGCTAATGAAAATGGTCACATGGGAATGGCCAAAGTAATAATAAAAAAAAAAAATGGAAAAGAAGATCCATCAGGCAATGTTCTGAAAAAGTTCTTGAACAACAGATGCATTCATTTTAAGAAAATTATTTTTCACATGTATGTAAAGATCTATCCTTTTTCCAAACTGCAAAATCACTTGAAGAATGGAAGTTACTTTGTAAATACAAAAAGAAAAAACAGCCAAAATGGAAACTCAATAAAGAAGTGGAATTATTGCTGAAGAAAATGATCATATTTTAATCTTACATTTGTGCAACTAATAAAGACTGGATTATTTACATACTTCTTGATATGAAATAGCATGTTCTTACATGAAGCAGTATTCGTTCACTACCAAATTGAACAGTGTAAGAACTCCAATTTCTTTCCATCATTTGCAAATGATGCAATGATTTACAGCCCATCCTGCCAAATTCAGGTTATACTGGATAAAACAAGGGAGATGAGAGGGTGAGAAAATATGACCATGTGCTCCTTTTCAAGCAGTTCCTTGTTTTGTTTTTGTAGTTACCAAGCACAGGGATTTCTGATACCCTCAGGTATGACAGTGAGACAGAGAGATTGATTGCTCCTTTATCTTTTTCCTGTAGCTTTTAAGACAAGTAGAGCTTTATGGGCACCTACTAGAAATACAAAGGCAGCTAAACAACTTGTATTACGCATCTGAACTACAAACAGGAAACCATGTTCTGGATCAGGTTCAGTATCAGGATCGTTTCAGAGTACTGCCCAACCACACAGCCATTGCACCAGCCTGTGGTTTAGGTGACAATACTGTGGCAGGTGGCTGCAGACTCCCCCAACGAGCACTTACAAGTTCAGTAGAAAAGGTTAGTAGTCATTTTTGGCATAGCTGCAGACTACTTCTTCCAAACCCCCGACTCATCTGTGTGCCATCTTATTCAAGTCCTAGTTCTCTCACTGATTCCCCAAGTTCACTTGGGGCAGCTGAAAGATCTCAGTCTGTGTTTCCTGAAATTTTTCTGTAAATGGCTCCTTTCAAGTGTTGAACAAGGCAGAGATTAAGTTTAGCTGGTTATGCTGCAGTAGACCACAGAGGAGTGTCCTTGGAGAGGAAAAGCAATTTCTCAGCACTAGCTTAAGAGAAAAATCTGTTGGCACAAACACAGATGCTTAAAAACAAATATATCATCCATGTAGAAAAGAATGAGGAATCTAAGGAAATTAGCCTTTATGACAGCTTTTCTCGGGGTTTTTTTGTGAGAAGCAGACCATAATGTAGACTGAGCTGATGGCCTGTGTTAAGTGACAGTTTCTTGTTGTAGCAATAGCTCAGATGCTTCTGTAAACGGAGCATATGATCGGCATTACTTCAAAGGGATACTGACCATACCCAGCAGTGGATCCGGTAATTGCCCAGTTGCCTTCTACAACCAAAAAAAGACTTACGTGAAATAGACACTGTTGAATGAAGAATGTTTCTAACACTTTCAGCAATTTGGAAAACAAAACCTGCTGGAATTACCATGAGAACAAAAACAAACAAATAAACAAACAAAAAAAAAGGTTTGAGAAGAATAACTTCCCTGGTGCAGAAATCTTGTTTCTGGTTGGTTTTGGTTGGTGGGTTTTTTTGGTTTTTTTTTGTCATTGCTGTTGTTGGTTGTTTTTTTTCAAGTGAAAGTTTACAAATTAAACAAAACCCTTTGCAGTAACAGTACTTGAATAAGCACCCAAAGAGAAGCAATGTGCTATTCCCAACCAAAGCCAGTGAGGATAGCAATGGAAGCAAAGCTTCAGTAAAAGCAGAGGAAGTGTTCTGCTACAGCCGTGCCGTAACACTAAAATGATTGTAGTCCACTTGCCAAAGCAGTCCCACTGTCAGGCAAGCAATGTTTTCTTACAGCATACAAACTCTCCATTTATAAGAAATAAGTATTTTTAAACTATGGTGCTATGCTGTAAATACTTCTTGGTGTTAGAATTTAAAAATAGTATAGTATGGGCCAAGCTTGGCTTTTGGTGGCAGAGGACAATGAGTTCAGTAGCCGCTCAAGGAAGAAAACACCTATCTCTGTACAAATTAGGATGGGCAGACACTGCTACAGCTAGAAGGAAAGGAGACCAAAGGACCCCAGCTTCTTCAGACAAAGCTACAGCTGGGTGCTGTTGCCAGTGGGCTGCCCAGATGCAGGGAAGGAAGACAGGATCCAGAAGTAGGTTTGGTGGTTGGACAGCCCTGGGCGCATTCTATGACCAACATATCTGTCATGTTAAGGTGACCAGAAGAAGCGTCATATCCAGCAGAAAGGGCAGCACCAAAGATGACTCACTATGGTTGCAGAAAGAAGCAACTCGTTCCAAAGACCAAAAGAATGTCACCAAGCTAGAGGCAGACACCTGCCTTGTGAACTAGGACCAGGAACATAAAGCTTCATGTGATTTCCAGGACTGGTGAAGGCAGCAGTATATGAAGGCAAGGAAACACCAGTGCCAGGCATACAATAACTGTATTTCACAGAGAAAATGGTGGTGCGCAATACTGCAACAGTGCACTGTTAATGACTTTATTTTTGTTGGCGACAGGAGAAAAGGAGGAAGGAAAATGCTGACTTTGAATTTTCAGTGAATAGCCATGCTACAGGAAGAGGAGAAGGACCATTATCATGGTCATTGTCCTTTTGGACTCAATGGAGCTGAGGAATTTAAGTACAGTAAGGACTGCAGAATTACTGACTCCTGAGAGAAGTCCATGGCCCACAGCACCATGTATAAAGGGCTGACTCTTTTGATGACCCAGCTTTGAATCTTGCTTTGAAATCATCACAAAAGCTTAGCCATTGAGTAGACATGGAGTTTGATGCTGAAGACAGCCATTCCCAGGTACTGTATTGGCCTAGCAGTACCACTGTCATCACTTGCTCTACACAAAAGCCATAAAATTTTTTCAAATGTTAAACGTTAAACATGGATCAGTGCGTGTTGTTTAAAGACACAGCTGTAAGACCTACAGCACATTTCAGTTCTATCACTTTTCCACGTCAGTTGTTCAAATGCTTAACTACTCATAGCACTGAAACTGTAGAAACAACTGTGTCTTCTGTACCTCTGTGTATTAAGAGCTCCCCACAGTTTACTTTGCCATATGTGTTACGTTATCTTCTATCCTTTTATTTGATCTGCTGAATTACGTATACAGCTTGCATCTCAAGACTTTTTCTCCAAACACTTCGTTCTTTGAATTCGCTCCAATAGTCCAGTTTTCTTTATGAATTACTATGACCAGTCCATCAATATACAATAATCAAGTGATATATGAAGGGAGGATCACTTTGTTCAGCTTAATACCTTGCTTTCTACATACTGAACCTGTAGCAGATGCCCACTTCAAGAGAACCACGACACCAGCCCCCTTTCTAAGTCTTTGCTTAATGAGATCTAGTCCCTTGCATTGATTACCTTGGTCCACGTATAAAATCAGCACAAAGTGGTCAGCATGATGCTGTCTTGTACTGTATTAAATGTCAGGGTTATGAGCCCAGCAATATCATCCTGCTTAATTCTATCACAGACATCCATCTGAGAAACATACAAGTCCTTTAAAAAGAATGTGGGGGAGGCAGTAGCAAATCCTACCCAGTTAAATCATTTGAAGGGTAACTTAAATCTTCAATTGTATGTCTTTCCCATTGTTTTAGCTATACAAAATATAGAATAGAAAAACCACTCCTGCTTTGACAGTCTCAGCAAACCAAAATGTTGATAATAGTGTTAACAGCTTTTTTAGGGATGGGAAAAAAATGGAAATAGCCTGGAGATTCATGTCATGAAGATACCAACATAACAAGTGAGAAAGGGAGAAAGAAATCTAAACAAATAAGAAAGCATCACTTGGTCTTGCTAGGTTCTTCCATGCCAGCCACTACTAATGAAAAGGTGTCATCTTTCAGTCACTTCAAGCTCTGCCAAAAGTATTATTGCATCAAAGACACTGCTTTTTACCTGGTCTCAAGCTTGCAGCAGCAAGCTTTTTAAGTAAGACTTGACTAGCACAAAGGTAAAAATAAGATGGACTAGAAAAGAAAGAGTGAGAAACTGAAGCACAAAGGGGCAATCAAAAGTAGCCAAGTGTTGGTATTTCAGGTAATGGTTGGGACTAGTGCAGAGTCAGTAGAGATGGTAAGATGACCTCAGTTCTTGCCACCTTGGCTTGGTCTGAGAACTTTGGGGCTTAAACACACCTGATTGAACCCAAAATACTGTGTGGTGATCCACACTAGTGTTGACTTTGCAGGTTAAATCTGTACATCTTTTTACTCAAACAATGAATTCCGAAAGAAATGAAGAGAGGGGAAGCCCTCCTCTTCTACCATTTAGGCTTACCCTTCAAAACGCCAGGTCCACTGCAATCGTTTTCCTGTCAAACGCTCCTACTATCCATTAGATATAATCTCAATATGTTCTTTAAACCAGCAGGAATTTTTGACTGAATTAATTCTATTTTTATTTTTTCCTGACGTTTACAAATAATTTTATATAACAGACCGAGAGTTGCCATCTGTTACCTCAAACTACTTTTAGGTCTCTATACAACACATCCTGCGGATGTAGCCTACTTTTTTGCTAGTAGACATAGTACTTCATGATTGACAGTATTAAGTATGTTAGGCTGTGACTAACAAAACATTTTGGAATGCTTTGTAACAGTAAATGCTCCACATGTACTGTCCTATCAATCACTGTGTCATCTGCAGCTCTTGTTATGGATGGTATTTTGCCTTCAGCATTGATAACTGGATTGAACAATACGGACACCCATATACAGAATTGCAAATTTTGGCCTTGGGATGCGTGTGCCAGAGTAGACGCACCCTGGGAAACAGCTCCATACACAGCTCACTTCCAGTGGCTCTGCCTCTGCTGATTCCTCTGAATGTGGGTCCTGCTGCTCCACAGATGCCTGCAACCCCTCCTGCCACACAAGTCAATAGCAAGGCCTCAGAATTACCATAAAGGATTTTCTGGGCACATGCCAAGTCCAAGCTTGGCATGAGCTGACCACAGCCATCTGGCCAGGCTTTCAGATGATCACTGTGACCAGCTGAGCCACCCGCATTAGAGCTCCCTGAAGCAGAAGATCCTAACGGCACCTGAACTGTTTGCACGCTGCCTCCGGATTCAACTTCAGCTAGCTGCAGGCTCACGTGGCGGCTGCTGGGGGTCCTCAGGAGCCACAGGATACCCTAAGCACTCGACCAGACCATCGTGTTGTTACAACAGCAGCACTGTCGGTCGTACAAGGCTGTGGAAGGGCAGGGAGAACATATTGCATATTTAAGGACCTCTGCTCCCACTAGACCTCGCACTGATCTTTTTACTTGGGTTTTCATTCGCATCACTACTGTACTTTCATGTACTTTCTTTAAGCCTTACACTTTGTTGCTTTATTACACTAGTTTTACTTTTCAACCATTAAAAATAAAGGATTGGTAAACTTAAGCACTTGCTTCCTCTGCCATCCTTCCCTATTTTCTTTTCTACCCCAGCCTGTAACCATGTAGTGAAGTAGCAAAGACAGCAGCTGGGTACAGGACGCATGACAGATCATGTATGACATCAGGCACTAAAATTACTAGAAAGCAATTTTTCAGGTGCTGGAAAGATGAAAGACGTTCATGAGGCTGGGGAGTAGTGGAAAAGCTAGGTCACAAGAGAGGGAAGAAACCCGAGGGATCTGGAAAATAATGGCATCGTAGCTGGCAGACTGGCACACCCATAAACATTTAATGTGTATAGCAGTGCTAGCTCTCACATTGTACGTTT
Organism: Chionis minor; assembly: GCA_013398295.1. NCBI lineage: Eukaryota > Metazoa > Chordata > Aves > Charadriiformes > Chionidae > Chionis > Chionis minor. The sequence continues at coordinate 202,358 of VZSF01004659.1, read as the reverse complement.
GTGTGCACCATTTCAGACTTACCTTACATCTAGGCATTCTAGCCAAACCTACACGAGGTTATACAAGAGCAACCTACTACATCCTTGCTGCCAGAAGCATTTCCAGGGTCCATATTCAGGTTTTGCAGCATAAAAGGCCACCGCGATACTGATGGCACCAGCAATGAGCCTGGCTCAAAAGATTACTGTTACTGACACACTAGATCTCTAGGCTGCCAAATCTCAGCATCTGACTGAAATCACTATGTAAATCAGACATGACACAGAGCAGCACAAGATAGATATGGACAGTGACAATGCATGTGTACATCCTGGTAACAGTTACCATTATCACCTTGGGGAAGAAGACCTCGGAAAGCATAGATACCGCATACTGAGCACAGCCCACTGTATACGTAGATACCGGTCCCTAATGAGGTCAGGCGGGTAGGTAAGTGCAGATAAGGAAGTGATTTATTTTCTCCTTAGCCCAAGAACTCTTGAGAAGACATCATACAGTAAGTTTTTGCACCACCATCATACAAACCACTCAGCAACATGGATTCAGACATTAGATTTACCCATTCTAAAGTAGCTGTCCACCAGGTGACCAGAACCAGATGCATCAAGGCTCCATGAAGGGCAGTTGCCCTCACAAGAGGTGACAGATGCAGCTAGGAAAGTGATGGCTCTTAACCCACAGTCCTGAAAACAGGCCTACTCATGCAGTTGTCCTGCATCTGCTGGCAGTTGCTGTTTGACCTAGACCTGTAAGGAGGTGTAGGCAGCTTTCCAAACAGAAAAGTTCTTGAAAGCTGGGATGATAGAAAAACCTAAGATCCAAACTCCAACCAGATGTCCTTGTTCCATCCTGTGTAACACAGATGGCCTTGAAGCGGTCCTAGCTAGATGCAAGCAGCGAGAACTACATGCAGTACAGCAACGAATTGACTTTGCAGGACATGCTGAAGGGCTGCAGTTTATACAAGACCCTTATATAAATTATGCATGCTGGTGTAGCCCTTAGGTATGCAATAGATGAACAGTCTCCTCACTACAGCAGCCTGCATCGCCAAGAAATTTAGGAACAGGTTTCATACTGTAAAGCACAGCTGCTGACTTGCAGTACAGAGGTGACCTGTTAATCTGGAAAAATCCCAGGGCTTCACGAACAAAAGTCAGGCTGCATCATTTGGCCTGTGCATCTATTGCACAAACACAGCATTTCACAGAGGACTCTACTTTGGCCTTACATCTCCCTCAGCTTTCAATACGCATGTTCAGTTTAGGAATAGAGAGAATAAAAAGAACACACACCATTGAACATCTACCTCCTTGTCCTCATCATCCTCCTGGCATAACTCAGGGTTCTGCTACAATACCTCTAGAAATTGTAGAATCGCAGAATGTTAGGGGTTGGAAGGGACCTCTGGAGATCATCTGGTCCTACCCTCCTGCCAGAACAGGTCCACCTACAGCAGGTTGCACAGGATGGCGTCCAGGCAGGTTTGGAATGCCTACTGAGTCAGAGACTCCACCACCTCTCTGGGCAGCCTGTGCCATCGCTCTGCCACCCTCAAAGTAAAGAAGTTCCTCCTCATGTTCAGATGGAACTTGCTATGTTCAAGTTTGTGCCCGTTACCTCTTGTCCTATCGCTGGGCAACACTGAAAAAAGACCGGGTCCCTCTTCCCAGCACACCCCCTTTAAGTATTTATAAGCATAAATCATTCAAGGAAACACACAATAGTGGGATCTGTCGTACAGAGGGAATGGAAAAATAGATCCAGGTGGTGGCTTTCTTACCTGAATTAGTACCTATTACATAGGTCATTGACATAGCAATACATTTTTCAGAAGGTTCTGAAGGTCCCATGCTCTAGTGCCAGGGGTGGAAACATCACAGAGGCTCTCAAAGAAACGTCTCAGGTTTTGAGTTCACTTTTGGCCCCTCTGTGTCATTTCTGTTAGGCATACCACCGCACTCGCCACCAGACCAGCGATTAACATGTCTGTAACAGCTGCACACATCACTACCTGATGAATCCCATGGTACTCTACAGAAACACAATTCATCTCAAGTATCACTTTATTGGACAAGAGCGATACAGCTTTCACTTACACCTACCTAAGGAAAAAGGCACTACTTCATACTTGAAATACTGAAATGTAATTCACTATCATAACCAAAGCTTTTAATGCTAATTAAAATGTACTACTTTTTAGGTTTATTTTAATCTTCCAGAAGCTTTATTCTGGAAACTCCTCAGCTGGGCCAACTTCCCTTTTAAAAGCATTGTGTAGGAACTCTGGGAGTGAGCAAGATCTGTTTTAGACTGAAAAGTAAGCTTTCAGTCCAGAACACAAGGCCTCAGCAACAACCACACACACAAATCACACCGATTTTTACCAGATAAACCAGAAGCCAGATTAAAAAGCAGATTTCAAAGCAGCTGGAAGTCTTGTCACCATACTTTTTTTCTTTGCTTCCACATCTACTATTTTTCTTTGCAGGCAGCATATAAAGGATGTTCTTGCCCTCCCGGCCAAAAGTCTTGGCATCAAAGTAATAAATCTTTCCAGAAACATGTGCCACAGGTAATACAAGGTCACCGGGCTATCACTTGAACAGTCCCCCCTAATGTCATACTTCAAAAGTTAACCAAGAGCTAAACTATCCCCTCTTCTCCTCCCACACTCGCAAACCTTCACACAGAAGGTGGGATAAGTATGACCTTGCCTCATTCAATACAAGCATTTTTACACCAATTCCTTCATCTCATTTTTTGTGGGGCAAGACTTAAAGATACATGTAAGACAAAGTCCTTGTTTCTTGCAAAGGATGAGATGGAGGGTGGAAAAAGCACCCTTCAGAATGGGATGAGGCGTACTCTGAGCTGCCTTCAGATATAAGGGGTAATTGTGAAACACCACACCACTTCAGTAATGAGATGTTCGAATATATTTTCATGAAAGTTAGAAAAACGTAATTTTCCTTTAAAACTTCAACCTTCTCTCAAGTGGCTGAAGACAGCTCTTGACTTCAAATGTTCCCGTAGAGAGGGTAGGAAGGAGTAAGGTCATCAAGGACCGGGAAGGGATCTGATAACCACGCATCATAGATGCTATTTTCTTAGCTGGCCTAGAACATGAGACTTACATCATTTATGAAAGAAAGTGCAAGACTGGATTTCCTCCCCCCCCGCCATGTGTATACTGACACACTGGCATGCCTAAGTTCTGGACAAACTTAATCAGTTGCACCAAGACTGTTCTTTGTTGCAGCTATCGCAAACTTCACCAGAAGCCTAAAACAGGCAGGCAAACTTCAAATGTTATTCACTGCAAAGATACAGGCAGTTTTGCCTGGGTTGCAGAGGCAAGCAGGTTGCACAAATAGGGCAAGAGTGAGAACTTTCAGCACAAAGCAAGTGGAAAGACAGCAAAAATCAGCAAACTTGGAAGGAGAAAACAACCCACCCAAATCCAACCATATCCAAACCATGACACCAGGTTAAGAAAGCCCTTTCTGCAGATAAAGTCTTGGATAAGGAGAAGAAAGAGAAGCTTACTTCCAGTCTTCAGACTCTCTTCCCAGACCAAACACAGCAGCTCTTTTCACTGTGATGTAGGACTTCCCATGCCCCACAGCACGCTCCAGCCCCTTCCCGTTAAATACGAGCCTTTCGCTTCAGCAATTCCACTAAATCCCCAGTAATGGTAACTTTTTCTGTTATACTTCTTGTCTTTTCCCACCTTCCACCCTGTCAGTGGCAGGACACATGTTCTTTTTTGACAGAAATTTACAAAGCCTATACATTAGCATAGCTCAGAGGCTAAAAGACTCTCAGCCAAAACCTCAGCTAGCTCAGCTAAAAAGGGTGAGTACTTTCTCAAAAATAAATTTATACATTTGTATTAATTATGACCCAAATATATATTGGAAGACTCACATTAAAGGTATTCTATATAACTAAAATCTAGGTATTTGAAGAGTTTCCCTAACATTCACCCTTATGTTTTGAATGACACTTCTATTTCTCCTACAAAAAGAATCTCTCTAGAGGCATATACCATGAATATATGTAACACCTCTTCTAGTAGTGGTGCTCTAGAAACAATTTCTATTATTTCATTGAGTGACACTTAAGCACAGGACAGTGGAAGATGCAAGCAAACTATTTAAATATAAAGAATGTGGTCTGCTTTCATTTATAATTACTAGTGTAAGCACTTCCTTATGTTAATTTAGTACTCATTCTTACAGAGCAAACAAAGCATCCAATGAAAAGCCGCACATGTAACTTGTTAAAGGCATTGATGTATTTTAAGTAAGTGCTTATGTATTTATACACATAACTCTCCAGAAACTGGCATTTCCTCTTACTGTCTTAAACTGCTTCCCAGTGTAAGCGGGAGGTCTCGCTCATTATGTGCATGGTCCAGGACCTATTAAAGTAGAACCAAGCCAGCCCCCAGTGAAGAAAAGTTCTCAAACATCAATTTTGCTAGCATGGGAACACAGCACTCTCCTTGGTGACAGAGAGGGCAACTGCACCCTGCAGGGAAGCAACTATCTTGAATCTAAGATTTTTAGGTTGATGCGTGCCAGTATCTTTAGAAGCAGCATTGACAGACAGTAGCTGGAGGGGTGAGCAGCTGGTGACTTCTTCACAAAATAGGTAAGACAATAGCGCAAAAAGACATCAAACCAGGGAATAAGAGCATCTAAAGCTTAATCGACTATGCCGTGAATCTCAATGCATTTTTATTATTCCGTGAGTCAAAAGAAGCGCTCAGAAAAGCTACAGAGGAACATTTCTTGCAGTACTTTCTCACCCAGCACTGCAAACAATACACAATAGGGATACTATAAACTAAGTAACTTTGCACAGAAATTCCATCAACTCAGCCATGTGCCTATTTTAATGTTTCTGTAACAAATTCACACAAGAAGTTTGACTGAGTAAAACCTCTGAAGAATAAAGGGGAAAAAAATTTCAGCAAGAGACAATGCCATAGACAATAACGTGCCAGCAGTACAGCTTTTTAATTGGTATGATGCAATTTTTCTTTCCAAACTAATTCATCAAATCACAATAAAGGATCCCTGAATCTGCATGATATGCACTACTCCTTCCATTTTAGGTTTTCACAGTATTTTCAGAAATACTAGCTTCAACTTTTACAACATCACTGAGATAAGGCTCTCCTTTCCACTGAAGAACTAATCTTTTTGCTTCAAAGCACGATGTCGCCGCCTTCTTTATATAATCAAGTAAGCTATGTCAGTTGGACAGTTAAGCAGTAAGGACTGAGACTAGGACAATGCTAAGGATAAAACTTATCTGGACTAATTTCTGTACTTCAAATACACAACTGAGAAGTGTTCTGAACTAGGGAGTGCATGGATATCCCTAAAGCAAAGCGAAGCATCTTGAATGCAACTCCTCAAGGAAACAATTCACATGTACGCACCTAAAACCTACCAAGCAATACACAACCAAGACCTACGTGGCTGTGAGGACAAACCACCTCATGCATTACACAACATCCCACCAGTAGAGCCCCCACCTGCATTATTTCAGTAGCATTATCTTATTTTAGTACAGGGTCTTAAGATTCTCCTGAACTCTGATGTCACCATCCAGAGCACAAAGAACTGATAGCTCAGGTGGCAAGTGAAGTTGAAGGGAGATGTTTTATGCAGGAGACAGACAGCTAAGTGCTTAACAGTAGTATACTTGAACACATCTTCTCCCATCGATTCTCTCCCTCAAACCATAAAAGCTACAAAGGGAGCCAAATTCTAGTTGTACCCAAGTTGCCCGAGTACAAGAAAGGAAAACTTCCAAAAGAGAGGACAATTTCACACCACCCACCTACAGGCACTTAGATGAAGCTCCTTCACCTCCTTTACAATCAACACGCAAGCTTCTTGAAAGGATAATGCAGACCAAATAATGCTAAGGCACTTGAAAGTGTGATTTACATCAGGGATCTAGCTCTGCCTCCTCCACTGAAGAGAGAGGGACAAGTGGATTAGCCAGCTAAAATAGATGCCTGAAGGTAGATGGTGAAAACATCACCCTAACTTCCAGATGAAACCTCAAAGGGCTCTGTGTGAGATGTGTTGTTGGTTAGGATGTGAAAAGCAGGCAGCTATAGTATGCTTTCTGCCCCTTCCAAGTAAGGGGGGGGGGGGAAGCAAGGGTACATTTTAAATTTGTGGACAGTCAACAACTATGACAGCTATTTTACTTCAAAGAAAATCTACTAGTAAGAACACTTAACGTATTAGTTTATTAGTAAGCATGAGAATACCTAGCTTTCAAAAAAAGTGTAGTTTATGACAGAGCTTGAATTACCACAATAACACATTGCACAGTGCAGAAATTAAATAGCATTAGATCAAACTTCTCATCAAGTATGATGTCCCCTATGTGCCACGAAGCACTTGACATTCAGCAGAGGTGCAAGAGCAACCTTTGCATGTCTTCGAAACGCATAGAGTTCAAACAATTCAAAAATGAGGCAAAGTTAAATATCTGTAAGTTTGCCCAACTCTTCCCAATACTATAAAGCCATTAGAACTGTGAATTGGAAGCACAAACTTATTTTCAAGTGTTTAGCTAGAGCTTTAACTTTCACTACAAACTCAAAAGATTAACCACAACCTGCTCATAGTTACGTCTTACAAAAACTGAAAAATTCTCATTTTTAAAAACGTAAGAGACAGTTATGTGCATTTATGGTAAATGTTTTAATATATTCCAAGTTTAAGCCATTGTAATAAATGATCAACACACCAAAATTCATATTAAAAAAGATACCTTTAGCCATCACTATAAACATACTAGCAATTTTAATTAATTGACAGTAACATATTCATGGGTTTGCTTTTCACGGTAAGTCAAAATATACAGGAAAGATCTCAGAAGTTCACCTAAAAAATTATTAGCACCAGGCAGTACAATTAGTCAACTATACTGTAAAAAGACTATCTTATCAATGTAAGAAAAGTAATAATTACATATTTTTGCTTTTGTTAGATAAATATTCCGGATTTTTTACCAAACAAGAACAGTTAATATCACACATACAAGTTTTGCATATTCAGAACACATTAAATACAAGTCCATCATGGATCTCTGCCTTCACAGAATAGAAAATCCACCTCTTTCAAGGGTGCCATGAGAATAATAAGGTCCAAGCACGAGAAGAAATTCAGGCACTTGCTCTTCAGCCCCAATTCAGGTGCCCTCCAAACAGCGTGAAACTAATGGCTTTTCATCCAGCTCTGCGAAAGAAGCAGCATCCTACTGAGGGGGTCGAACCCCACCGCTCATCTCAGTGGCCAAGGCTAGACTCCCTCTGCAGAAGCAGGAGAAGGAACGGTTGCCATCTCAGCAGCATGCAATCCCGGGAAAACAAAGGGGATTCCCACTGTCATTGTCTTCATCTGCAGCTGATCATCACCAGCACTAGCAAGGCAGTAGCTTGCGCAGTTATCTCCACAGCGGGCAATGTCACAACCCGACCAACAGCACAAACTACTACCTCAGCCAGGGCCCTGGTGCACCCGACCCCTTCTGAAGGGGGGAAACAAGCAGACGGACAACACAGCCACCATAAATGGAATTAGAGGGGAAAACGGCAGAAAGATAAAAGGGCTCTGGGGTCTTTTGATGATCCTCTTGTCTCCTTTATCTGCTGCAGACATCAACCAGACTCCTCTCGCCTGACTGTGAAAAGCAAAGGGAAACCCCGCCCAGCTCCCTCCCCAGCTTTGCCCTTTTCCTTGCATGACCTGAAACCGACGGGAAGAGCTTCATTTATCAGATACATTACAGACCCCAGCTGGCACGGTAAAGATCACGTTTAATTTCAAACAGCCACAATTCCGCAAGCCTATAACAGATGGGNGGCCGGTCCGCCCGCTCCCCGGAGATGCGGGGGCGACGGGCCGGGGCGCTCCGGACCCAGCCCCGCTCGCCCCCAGGACGCGCCGTGCCGCCGCCCGGGGCGGAGGGGCCGGGGAGGGACCCTCGCCCCCAGCGGGGAGCCCCCACCGTCTTCTCCCGACGGGGAGGAGGGAGCCCAGCCCTCAAGCGAGGGCGCCGGGGCGCAGCCCGGAGAGGTCGCGAAGGGGGAAGCTCTCGCCTTGCCGAGGCCGCAGACAAAGGAGGCGCCGGGCGGGCGCCGCGGCCCCGCTCCCGCCGCGGCTCCGTCCCTCGCCGCTGCCGCCGCCGCCGCCGCCTGTGTGTCCGGCTGAACCATAGAGATCATTTAAGGCGGGGGGAGAGAGGGGCTCATCCGCTGCCCACGTGACTGGACATGTCACTCACCCGGCCGGCGCCATCTTGGAGAGGGAGGGGGAAGGCTGCCCCCAGCTAGTATTCAAGATGGCGCGGGGCGGCGACAGCGGCCCGCTATTCACAGACGGACGCTGCGCCGCTCCGCTGCGGCTGGCCCGTCGATCCCCGCCGGACTGCGCAGGAGGGTGTTACGCTCCTCCGGGGGGATGGCGGGAGGGGGAGAATCTCCCGCTCTCGATCCGGGACTCCCCAACAGCCGCGGGAAAGGCCGCGGCCGGAGCTCGGCTCACGGGAAGTGTAGGCGGGGCGGGGCGAGGGGGGAAGAGGGGCCCTTAAATTGGGGCCTTTTCACTGGAAACGCGTTCTTGAGCGAAGCGCAGCACCGCAGGCGGGCTTTTCGTCCCTTTAAGGGGCTGTCTGTGGGTGGCGGGGAGCGCCCGCCCGAGGGCCGCGGCGCTGACCCGGGCCACGGCCGGCCGGGGGAGAAGGCGCTGAGAGCTGCGCGGTGGCACTGAAATGTCGCCCTACCTCGTGATTACGCGTGCCGTTCAGTCACGGGGGGAGAGGCGCAGCTCCCACCAGCTCCCGGGCGAGGGTCGCCGGGGGAAGGCGGGCTGGCGGGTCCGGCGGCAGAGCCAGCGCCTCTCCTCACGGCCAGCTGGGCGCAGGGCAGGGCGCTGCCTTTGAACGTACAAAGCAAACAGTGCATTCGTTGGCTCTGGGCTTTAGCTTTTAAAATTAATTCGTTTTGTGCTCTAAAGCCTTTTTTTTTTTTTTTTTTAATAGAAAGTAGAAAACTTGGAAGCTTTTTCATTTCTGAATGGAAATAGAGCCCAGGACGATCACTCAATACCAGAAACTGACCTCAAAGAAACACTGTGAACCTCATTACAAATTCACAAAAGTTACTAACATGTTCATCGTTTGTTTTGGCCTTCACCAACACCCCTTATGAACAAATCTATTGAAAAAAAACAGCTACCAATACACAGGAGGAATGAGCCTGCAATTCTTAAAAAAAATACATAATTCAGTTTACAAAGACTGTATTAACATCAGTGATGTAGAATATGGCAATAACCCAGCTTGCAGCCAGACCTCAAATGAAACACAATAGTCTTGGAGTTTCCAGTGCAAAACTATCTACAATATGGGTTGAGAATAAAATGTAATGCCTTTAGTGACAACTTGGGACAAACTTGGAGTTGAGAAAGTCACACTAGAAAGCAGCCAAAACATTGCCACCCTAAAGACTAGACAGAGATAAAACGCTTTATGATCATGTAGTTCCCTGTTTTTAAAGTTGCTACCTATATTAGGCATCAGGTGCAATTAGATCACTGATTGCTTGTTTAAAAGAGATTTAAACCAGTGACATTCTGTTAGAGAAAATGTGCTAAGAGTTTCTGTATGCTTATGAAGTCCATCTGGTTTTGATACTGACTGACAAGTTAACATTCTACAGCTGAGAAAATGGAAGCATCCAAACTGAGTCTTTTGCTTCTGGTTCTGGAAGGGACTGCTTGATCTCTTTCAGACCACTTTCTCTCAATTCCTGTTTTCCTCAGTAAAGCTGTGTAATACAATTTCTCTCAGGGACAGTAAGACAATTGTTCTGCTATTTGAGGTCAACTCAGGAGAGGCAAAGTATTACAAAGAGGTGGATGCACCGAGGAAATGCGTCCTCCATTCCTACTCAGTTAAGTTGGTATATACACATGAAAACCCAATTCTGGAAGAGAAACATGAAATCTAAAATTGGTAAAGTTTAAGTGTTTACAAAAAAAAAAAAAAGAGAAGCTAAATATTTTCACACCTTTTATCCTATCAAAAATTTCAGACAGATTTATTTAAGATTATATTACAGAAGGTATTAACAGTGGAAAAAATCTTCCATACTTAGTCAGAATTTTGAAGTTTTTAGTTAATGGTGTATTAATTTTTCCTTTTTTCTTTTTTTTCTGTGCTCCCTTCTGTTCGAAGACCACTTCAACTACGTAACATAAAGCAACTTTTACACAAGACTATCAGTATTTCATGTCTCAATGAAGCGTTTTCCTGAATTAAGGTCTCTTTTTATATTCATTAATTAACAGACTGAAATCCATCTTGACATCATGAGTACATTTAGAAACCTTCTTGGACAGGGAGTTTGCAATTTCTGTATGAGGAAAATCAGCACTTCTGGGTGAAAGTAAAGTGTAAATTTAATCCATGTCATTGGGATGAATTTAATTATTTATAAGAAGGGGCAGATAAACAACAGCAGAATACTGTTTCATCTTGCAAGTTGGTAAGTTTTAAAATATTTGTAGTCTATCATGTATAGGCAGAAATTGTTATTTTAAAATTGTTATCAAGAGATCATTAAAAACTAATGGCAGACATTCAGCATACATCACAATCTCTACCTATGGCAGGGGGTTTGAAACTCGATGATCTGCAAGGTCCCTTCCAACCTAAACCATTCTATGATTTATTGTATAGTAAATCAGAACATCTACACTGGTATTTTCTGTTTGGATTTGCATTTGTCTAAAAACTAGAAATCCAGGAATTACTAAAGCAGATCCTGGAAAGCAATGAAGAAGAAACTAAATGGCTAGGAAATGTGCAGGGCTGCAGATGGATGCAGGTACCAATCTGCAAGCTTCCAGACCCTAATGTTTGTTGGAGCCACCCACCTTGCTGATTCCTGCACCCTGTAAATACAAAGGTCTGAAAGACTTTGAGGACTGGTGCCCTTTGTTGCTTTCAGTAATTCAGGTCGTCTTTACTGAGAATGTGAATGTGCAATGACATTCAAAGAAGTCATCCTTACTATCAAGTGATTCCTTGGAGATGGAAATTCAAATGTCAAAAATAAGCACTCAGGTACCGAGTTACAGGTATCGGAAGCAACTGTAACCTTGCTGACCTGAAACAATTGCGTAGAAAGCAGCAGTTAAATGTTATATAAAAAACAAACAGAAAAGTTCTCTGACAAGGACTGTACAAAAGTGTAGCAGGACTGGAAATACTCAGTTTACAGAGTTCGTGAAGACAATAATGTCATGTACTCATCCAAATTGGGGAACCTATGGAAAACCAAGACAGATAAATAGCAAGGAGAATTTAAGGTTCAAGAAGAGCTCTATTTTCTACACTAACAGTAAATTTTGAGCTCTTAAGTCTCCATCTAGGTATTCATCTAAGTATTTAGATGTATGACTAGAGAAGTCAAAGCATGTTGTCCCTTGCAGAGACAGGGTACGACAAATAAATACTTGAATATGATTTCGACAAGGGGGAAGAAAAGCCAAGCCTCACAGCAGGCCCCTGCAAAAAGCACGTAAAAAACCAAAAAGCAAACAAAAACCCACAAAGAACATGCTCTTGTGGGAGTTCAGAAAAACTACAGCACCATCAACACATCGCAATAGCAAAATCAGTTGCATTTACTGTGGGTGCCTGAGCCACTGACAGAGATTCATCTTCCCCATTTTGAGATGTCTAAAGTAAACTGAAAAAACCCCACAAAACACTAGGTGCCTAAACCTAAAGTAGTTGTCCTATGCTCCCGTAGCAAGAACCGGCACTTCCACATAGCAACTTACATGACCTCTTGTAGGATGGAATGGATCTGCCTATTTGTCTTCCCTGACAGCAAATGAAAGCCAGGCTAGTTAATCTTGGGGTAGGCTTCAAAATCTTACCCAAGTCTCGGAAGAGGAATCCAGCTTGTGCCTCTCAAAACAAATACTCCATACTGCCTCTCGTAAGTTTGATTACAGAAGGAATGATTTCTGTCAAAAGTGACTTGTTTTTAATAATGACTTAAGCAGGGAACTACATTTTAAACTGTATTTTGCATCTGTATTTATCTCTCCTAAAAGATAACTTCATTAGTAAGTATTTAAATGTTTGCAATTAAATATAGTCATTACACCAAAACTAGCAGCCTTTTTTAACTAGGGAATGTATTTTACATAGTTAACATTTCTATAGCTTATTAGATGCTAAATAGTTACATTTTATCAGAAAATGGTTGAGTACATTTTTTTCTGGATTATTTAGCACTTCATTAGCTTACATAGAGCTCTATTTGGATGCAAAGTAGAGTAATACAAAAAAAGGCATTTGAAGTAATTCTTTCTTAGACTGATCTGGTTTAAGTGTCTGTATTGGACACATTCATAAAATACTCCTTGTTAACAAAGAGGATAGAACTGATTGTTTCTGGCTGGAACTGCCTTCAGCTTTTAGACACAGTAGATTTTACCTTCACAGATCTATTCTATGTATGGAAGGGGAAAAAAACCCAAGTTTTTTCAACTGCTAATCCATTTCCAAGTTTGAACTAGTTCTTTGAGTTGAGCTGGTTAAAGTGAAATTGAACTGCAAGAAGCAGGCACTGCTATCAGACTGCGGTTTAGCACTTCAAAAACTTGCTTCCTGATTCTCACTCTATAAAGGGGACGGCATTTGCGCTAGTCCATTCATCAGTTCAGTGCATTCTCTTCAAGACTTTGGCAGCACATACCTGCTTAAAATTTTAAGAGATTACAGTGCACAGAGCTATAACAGAGGTTATTGATTTCATATTTTGAGAGAAAATATTTAATTTAAATCAGTCTTTTCTAAAGTAAATGTTTATTTTTCCTCATTTGTTCTAGGGCAGTACAACGTGCAGACTCTGGGGCTCATTTTAGTAGTAAGGTAGTACCATACTATGCTACAACGCCAAGCCCTTGAGGCATGAACAGATGTTCAGTAAGTAGATCTGCAAGTAATAGTTGTGATGTACTCCAGAAACCAGTTCTTTGTACATGTACATGCCAGCAGTACTATGCACATAATATTCCTGCCCCCATCCATGTTTTCACATGAGAGGTTGATCAAAACCAGACTGCTCCCTGTGCTTTTTAAAGGTCCTCTGTTGGTGGCAACCCAGTTTTGGCTGCCTTTTTTCTATGGAGCTTCCCAGTCCCTCCCCTCATGAGCAGGCATTAGAGTCTGTGATGTGATGGGAGAAAGAAGTGCAAGTCTTCTGGCAAGGAAGCCAGAAACATAAGCAATTCCTTGGCAACTTCAATAGTTCCAAGTAAGAAACAGTTAACATTAAAAATAACAGACCAGGCAATGTCAAGTTTCAAGTTTCCAACAGTCTCTCATCCTCACAAGCCTCTGCAGTCTTGAAGCTGTCAACTTCGGAATGATCGTCGGTCATGGGGCCTCATGCCAAGACTAAGGCAGATACTCTGTACACAGAGAGCAGCAGTTACGATTCCAGTTTGAAGATCAGGGTCTTCAATAACAAAATTGCGAAGATGCCAAACAGATACCTGACTTGCAAGGGATTTTCTTTCTTATTTATCTATTGGCAATCCCTTCTGAAAGCAAAACAGACCAAAAAACCCTCAAGAACATTAAACTGACAGGCTGAGGCCTTTGAGTATGTTTCAACATTGCAGTATTTTTGATTGAAGAAAAAGATGGTAGCTGTACTTAACTCGTCCTTTCCGTAAGGAACAAAGTCAGGTGAAAAGAGGATTACAGTGCTGACAAATGAGATTCTTTAAGAAGTTCTTAAGGTAGGCATCTGGACCACCAGTGGGAATAAATGTGTTAACGTGGAGAGAAAAGCATATCATACTGATTTTAAAAATAAGCTTATCTAAGAACTCCTCTAAACGTAGATTATAAAGGAAATTCAAGCAATGAAGACTCTCATCTCTTGCTAATGAAACGCTGCAGTTAGCATAATAAACACAGGTATCTTATCCTTTTTAGCAAATCTGTTTCATCACCGGGACATAAATGCTTAAATAAGAGCTCAGAAATCGAAGGATCGGTTTTTAGCATGTTACTGTCTAACTGACAGGACACAAGGACTATTACATTCTGAATCAGAAAAGCGGATGGTAACTAACGCATTGTAGTTCTATTTAATGCATTCTGCAATGCAACACAAAGCTCCTATTCTTCTGGTAATACCACTCAGTACTATTTTTATTGCAAGAATTCAATCCTGTCTTTAATATACACCTTAATTTTTTAAGACTTAACGTACATTGTTAGTTGAAATCTTTTACAGCAGTGGGAGTAGAGATCAGGTGTTTGATATATAACTGAAAAATGAAGCTTTAGTTAAATAAAGTTTTGACTGGATGCTTTAAAGACAATTACACAATCGTTGTATAATTTAATCGTTATGGATTATGCACAGAAATGAACCAGTTTAAAAAGCTGATATAAAAATTTAATTTTTAATTGCTTAAAAGATGTTAAGACTTATTTTATACTTTTATTATTAGAAACTGTTGCAAAACATGTTTTCAGATCCAGTTCTTGATGGTGTTAATGACAGCTGTTTGCACTAAGCCATTTTAACACTGGAGCAATTTTCTAAGGAAAACCATCAAAACGGTTTTGAAATTCAAGTCTCCTATTCAAGAAAGCTGGCAAAATTAAATGGAAAAGCTGACTGCTGCTTAACAGCAGCATCTTACAGTCATGTTGATGAATTGCATCCTGGTTTTTGGGAGAGCATTTCACCAGTTGAGACGTTGAGTTATAATCCTGTTTTCTAGCATACTGTAATACATCTGTCAATTTGCTACCGATTTCGTAAGCACACTCTCTTGTCCTTATATTCAGAGAAGCTACATGTAGAACCCCAATCTGCACGCTCTGACCCTGATCAACTAATACTTGCTTTTAGGATCCTGTCTGCTTGGCTAGACTTTGTTTTCCTAGTTTGCTTATGAAAGAGTCGTGTGAAACAGTGTCCAAAGCCTTATTAAAATCAAGATTTAGCAACTAGTTCTTATCCCCACCCACAAGATCTGTCATTTTTTTCAGAGAAAGAAATTAGACTGAGTTTGTGTGACTTAATAATAGCAAATACTTATCAGTTGTTATGGATGTCACATGGATATCTTGCTGATGCTAACAACAGATCTTAATTTTTACTTAGAAAAAAAAGAAAAAGAATCAATGGCAAGGCCAGTGGCTCTGTAATTTCCATCTTCTCCTCCATTTTGTCCTTAAAAACTTAAAGCACTGGTTTTGCTTTTTTTTTTCCCAGTCATCTAGTACTTCTGTTTAACATTAATTTTCAAAGATGATATTAAAAATGTTGAAGTTCCTCAGATTGGTTCTTTAAAGACCAGGAAGAAATTCTACAGGCCCAGTCAATTTGACAACATGCAAATATTTTCTACCCGGTTTTCCTTTTGCTAGATAAGCTTCTTCAACCTTTGTCACTTGTATCAATTGCACAAACAATACACTGGCAGTTGATTTTTGACTTTTTGGGTGAGTCACTACTACAATAAACCAAAAAATTCATCACACAAATTGCAAATCTGAACAAAACACGTAATCACTTGCTATGTCAGTAACTATCCTCTTTAAGTAGTCAGCACTTTTGTTAGCGCCAATCTTTTACTACTTATGTATTTATTGTCTGTTAGCTGACGGTTGTATCTCATTTACTTTCATCTCTATCTGTTAACAGTGTTCTTTGGTGGTATCTGAATTTCCACTTTCTGTAGACCTCCCCTCCTTGTGTTTGAAGTTAATGAAATTCCTCGTTTAACTGAGTTGGTGTCTTACTACAGCTAGGTTTGTGTCACCTGCAGTGGGGTGTACTTTCAGTCATGACCTTCGCATCTCCAAGGGTTTGTCTTATCTCCTCAGTTCCTCTCTTACCTGGGACTTCTCTTCCAAGAGATCTTACCTATGGATTTTCTGAAGTCTGCCTTCTTGAAGTCCAGTGATTTTTATTTTGACGTTCTCCCTCCACCCTATGAATCATGAAGATTTAATTTCACTATCTTTCTTACACAAGTGGTCTTAAACCATCAAAGCTTTTTCCTCGCTGCTGGTGTAGTCATTCTTGATCCCAGCAACTGGTTTTTAGAGAGTATAATGCTGTCTGTCCTAAATTAGACAGTGGTCAGATAAATACAGTACAGACATAAGTCTGTACACTACAACTCAAGCTATAAAACAAGATTTACATTTGAGGAGTTCTTAAAATACGACGCAACCTGCATGATAGGAAAGTATTCTTATCCAAGACGGGTGCTTATATGCTGGTGCCCAAGTCCTCCTGAAGTTTTCTGTTTGGGAAGCTCTTTCCTGAGACTTGAGATAAACTAAATACTGCACAGACCTTACTCACTAAATTTGTTCATAACCTGCAGCCAGGAAAAACTGTCCATATCCTTCTAGCCTTGTACTAGACAGAGCTATTTAGTAAGCTGCAGGAATCAGTGAGGTCTCAAACAGTTTACGTCCCTCCCTAAGCATTTTTACCTAAAGATGCTAGAGATGAAAATTCTGAATCTCACCTGCAAGTGCAAACACTGATCTTTAAGACAGACTGTTTTCTTTGTACCAAACCAGGCTTATAATGAGCACCATACATTATCATAGAATATTTATTGATAAAACTGGAAGACATTCCTGAGAATTCTTAAAGCAACAAAATCTCAGTTCACCGAATGAAAGGAGGAAGAAAAACATTATTCATGGGTACCACACGAGTCACATTTTCACAGCTTCCTCCTTCACAACACTGTACACATACTATGCACAGGCACACAAATGACACCATTTTGTGATACTCCCTTTACCCTTGAAAAGAGACATGGAGAGCAATGATAGAATGAAAGATCAGAATAGATGGACAGAAAATACCCATAGTACATTTTATTTTCTGAAATTTCTGCATACCTAGAAACTAGGGGCATTCCTGCTAACAATAATTTAGAAGATGTTATAGAAGATGCCTGTCCACATAGGAAATGAGTAGCAAGCTGCAATTTTGAGGTGAAAAACTAGTGAAAGACAAAGAACTGGGCCCTACAGAAACAGATGAGGAAAAAACATTTTCTTCCCCCCCCACCCAAGAACAGTAGCATCCTGAACTTATAAGTCAATCTCTGCAGAATACATCGACTAGTACTTCTGTTTGCCATGTGCTGAGGAAAAGAAAGGCATTAACCTCACCAAAAATATCTTGCCTGAAGAGTTCAAGGCCGGCTATAAGAACGTTTGCCGTTTGGCAAGAAGAAACAACTCAATCTGGCTGAAAAAAACCCCATCTGCAGAATACAATGACAAACTACTGAAGTTTCCCAGACGTACTTCTACTTGCTCTTGTAAATAGCTGACAGTGACCATGTATTTCATGTGGCTTAATGTCCGGCAGCATTCCGCAGTTCACTAATAAAACAGATAAGGAAGCAGGCACACGTAAAAGGGAACAAGACAGATGCCCTGTTAGATGAGCATCTCTGATCATAACCAAGTAACTACTCTAGGTTACTTCTACGAATAAGATTTTTTATAAGTTCCCGGCTTTGAGGTATGTGCTCCTTCTTCTTAATCAGAGTTTCTTAATCTAAAGTCTTTGTGTACATTAAGGCAATGGTCATGGCACTGAGACATACAAGTTTTCCCAAGTAATCCAAAATATGTACCTTCTAATAATCTGCAAGACCCCCACATTTTCTCTTTGGAATTGTGATCCATGTCTTTTTTAAAGTTGGGGAGAAGAAGAAAAAAGGTAAAGATTGTGGTTACATTCATTTAATGCTTATCTTCTAACTTCCAGCTGACATATTTCTATACAGTCAGGTGTACCCCTTTTCTAGCTGATTTCAGTGACACAGGGCAGACTCTGATCCTGAAAACGTCCACATGCTTTACTTCTCATGACTAAGCATCCCTACAGACTTAAAAAGAATTTGGACATGGGTCTACTCAATAGGTAACGTTAAATGAAATTAAATTTCTTCAGAAACAAGATTTATCTTGCTAGAACCATGTAAAAATGTGAAATTTAAATATTCAAAAATGCTGTTTGCATCAAAGAAGCCCTGTGAATATTTAGCAAAAAGTACAAATAGAAAAAAGAAACTGACACTTCAAGTTGGAATAAACATTTGAGTGCTGGACAAGAAGGCACAGTAAAAGGAATAATTCTTATTCACAGACAAAATTAGTCAACAATAAACCTCTTTTCTAAACTAAGTAGCTTTGGTTTTAGTTCTCAAACTATTTATACAAAGTAGAAGTGGTTTGACTATGATCCACCTCAGCTTGCACGTTCAAAATCTGCCTCAAACAGCACAGAATTGTTCATTTTGTAATTAAAAGGAAAGGAAGGAAAGTTGGCTCATCCGTAGTTTATTTCAAAACCTTTTGAAGATTAATGTCCATAGGTGGTAAAGTATTCTAAGCTCCAGAGTCAGGAAAGACTTATACACCCCCTTTTTAATATACAGATAAAGCTAAAGATTTGCTTCTTCGGACAGAATGCATCTGTGTTATCACTGAAAAAACCATTAGAATCTCATCACAAACTCACCCACAGTTTGGTCTACACACCTTTCCAGAAATTCTGGTTAAGATAATATATTCTAAACCAAATTAATGCCCTTCTTTCCTGTCGTACACTTTGTTTCTTTAATGACCTCATAGACCTTGACTTATCTTCCACTAATTAGGAGAGCAGTTGCCAGATTTTCACTTTCAGGGTACAGATAATGTACTGCATTATACTGGAATGGCTCCTCCAAAGAAGCTATTTTGACATAAATTCTATTAATGCAAAGCATTTGTTTCCTCAATGTAAACTGTGTGTTATCTAAAAACTATCCACGCTTGACGATTACTTTTTGTGCAACTTCGATCACAGAGAAATCTGCAAGATCTTGAAGCCTCTTTAGTATTTACTGTCCTTTGAAACAGAAAGCTTTTAAAAAGGACCGTAAACTGGAGCATCATGGGAGCAAGCTGTTCCAAGCTGTGCTTCTGTACCATCATTTACGCAGGGTATTTATAACCCTGACCAGTTCATCACACCTTCAGCTTGAAGCTTCTACATCATCTACGTCTATTCACCTGTAGCAATGATGTCCCTTTAGCCAGGAAAGTGTAAAGCAAACAGATATAATACCATTTCTTATGCATGATAATCTCTTTTAATGTCTATAAAAGACTTTAAGGAACAAAAACCTAAAGGTAAGCTCTGAAATCCATAGAAAGGCACCTGTCTCTTTTTTTTTTCTCCTTTTACATTTGGCCTTTGTGCTTTCACATCACAGGTTAAAAATATGTGAATACAGGTGAAACATTATTGAAATCATAATTAATGATTTAATAGTAAGAGTTTAAGTGCTAAGTCACAAACTTTAAAAACAATATTTCAAAGTGTTTTGCTTCGATTGTGTATTATGTGAAAGTGAAACAAGTTCACATATAGTTAATGACAAATTTTACTGCACTTCTAAATGAGTAACTATCTTCAAAAATACAATTCTCATGGTTTTATATCAGACACAGTTTATAATTAAAAGATTAGAACAATTTGTTTGGGTTGAAAAGACAGTACAAAACAAAGCACTTAAAATTACTGAACAAAATATTACAGCCAAGTATTTCAGATATTTGAAATCACCTTTCTTGGGTCATGATTCAAAGACCGTGCTACCTGCCAAGGAGGTCTAAACAGGCTAACAACCCTTAAATATGGTTTTTTGTTTTTAAAGCAAGGCTGCAACTACAAAAATGGATCGAGTTGAGTAGAACAAACATCTTGAAACAAGTATATTATGAAGCGAGGTATGGTAGTGTTGAAGTGCTACAGTGGATTTCTGCATATTCAAACTCACTTCAGGTCAACTACTTTGAAGTTTGAGATCAGCAGACTACTGACTGCTTGCTGCAATTCTTTGTGATATGACCCTCTCTTAGATGTCCGATGGCCACAGAGAAGATACATTCAATTAAGCAAAAACAACATGATCAGATATGAATGAGCATATCTGGCAAGTTAGAAGGCAAACTGTAAGTAAAAATGCAAGCATACAACTTATTCATAATAAATACATTTTCAAGCATTTAACATTATCAATATTTTAAAAAGAATTTAAATAATAAATGCAACTATTTTATACAGAACTGTACCATTTATTATACACACAAGTATATCAGTTCCCTTTGTTTACAAAGGCTGGTTACAGATATATGGAATGTTACAGTACCATCTTGCATAAAATTTTAGTACAATTCGTACTTCAAAAAAAGGGTGCAAAACACCAGCCTAATAAATCTGACTGAATCGAAATATTTTTAATTACATCATTAACACATACACAACAAGCTGTACATAAGCCCACTTTTCAATCACCACTTCAAGATACTGTAGCAAGTACATTAGATTACAAATGATTCCAACTATTCAGTTAAATTTATTAAAGGTTTGCACTGCTACTCACTCTGGAACCTTTGAGATATAGCCTGTGTTCGTGAATTACTGAGCTCTTGTTAGTACAGTTAAAAGGCAGTCAGCACTGGTTGCCAAAGTACTAGTCACAAGAGATTCCCTCAGAGAAACTTCACCCGGGAACAAACATTTTTGGATACTTTTTTTTTTCCTTCAAAAAATAAAATTAAAAAAAAAGCTTTTATGGGGTCAAGACTCTCCATTCTGTACCTTGGATGCTGGTGGATGCATGAAGTCCTTAAAGGGAACCAGTGCCTCTTTCAGAGCAGAGCACACTTCCGAGGAGGAGCAGGTGATACATTCTACTAAAGTCGGGTACAAGGCAATAACTTGTGCCCATGTGTTAGCATCAACTGCAATGAAGAAAAGACCAGACCGAATCACTTACTACTGTCCACATTCTCATAACAAATTTTTTTCAATACCTGTATAAATAAGGACACATTCAGGTGCCTAAACACAGGTACCTAGTGCTAGATACACATTATGACATCTGTACAGGGCTCTTGCATACGATGGAGGATTTTTGCAGGAGTATCATACTCTTTCTTGCAGCAGCAGCTGGAAGCCAGATGGGCTATCAGCACAATGGTGCTACACACCTGCGTTTCTACGTAAAAGTCACTCACTGTGCCTTCTGGATGAAGAACTGACAAATTGAAGATGCTTTTATTAAATCCTCAACACATACACATTGTCTGCCTGCTTTTCTCAGCTATTGACAGAAAATTGAATTGGACGCACTTTTCACTTTTGGAAATTTGTCAGCAATGAGGCCTTCTATGAATTCCAAATCATTCCTGATTACAAGAGCTACAGAAAGCAGAGGGAGAAACACTGGACCAAGACACAGAAATATTCATGGTAAAGTTTGTTAGTCCAGTAAGTGAAATTAAACACCGTAGCATAAATCTTACTTATTACGTCACTTCCTTGCTTGTCTGTTTCAGCTCTGCTTTCAAAAGAGAACAAACCCCTGATTTCAGACAACGTTAATAATTTTCTTAAAGAAATAAAATTATTAAAAGCTAGAAGAAGTGCAACTAAAGTGCTTCACTAATTTGCCCAGTGGTTCTCTTCCTAAGTACGTACGCAGGAGGCTTGGTAATCGCTGCCATGTATGGACCAGGTGAAGAATTTCTCTCATTGCAGGAAGAGGGATGTGGGGAACAGTCCAGCCGAGTTGGCTGCTCTACCCCTCTAAGAGAAAGGCCCACCAAAGCAGCACTTAACTTGCATTCAGGGTTCGCCAAAAGGCTTTATGTATCCTGGCACAGTTTTCTGCCCTCTGCCTTCTGCACCACACTGTCGTAAATCTGGCTGCTCAGTGATGCTGCAAGTGAGGCACGGCCTCTTTCAGGAAACCCACCTGCCTGTGTTTTTCTGGAAAGGCTGGTTTGTTCCTTTGTGCCTGGACTGAAAAAGTTTTTTCTGTTCCTCATAATATCAAAAGCAGGGAGGTAGAGGGAAGTGCTGCTTATGCCATTCTACCAGAGCTGCAGAGTCCGATGCAGCTGGCTTAACCAAGACTCCTGACTAAGCTGCCTGGCGAGAACTCTCTACGCATACGGTAGGTGCAGCTTACAGGAGGAACAGGGCGCACAACTGTAAATGAAGTTGAGGTCTTCTGTTTAATTCAGCCCTTTCAAGTACATCTGTCAACCATCTACTTGGGCATCAATGAGCTAAGACAACTTTCTGAATACAGGGGACAGGAGGTACTAGAGCAGAAGGGGAGGGAAAGCTGCAAGTTTAAGTATCTAACAGCCTTGCCCATGCGTTTAACTTGTACACCCCTTTAACTGCAGAGTGCACCTCTGTGAACATGAGCCATAGCGACCTACAAAGGTATCACAAGAAGATAGAGGATCTAGCACGACTACATACATTTAACAATCCTATTAACGCTTTATGGAAGGTTTTTTGTTTGTTTGTAGAAGACACCAAGCTCTATCTAATAAAAGTTGATAAATTAAAAGTTTTCTATTTTATTAACCATATCTCAGTACCTTATGCTTTTGGGCATACTGGGAAAACTTTGTGGGACTTTTTTTTTTGGTCTACCTGCCACCTACATACACACAGAATTACAAAGTATTGAATCTTACAGGTTACACTTTTCTTTTAAATTTGTGTGAAAATTACTACAGGAAAGAATAAATATCTCTTTGTGGCAGATATAACGTTATCTTGTTTAGAACCATGTTGTTTAACGGTAACTTACCATTTTCAGGTTGAGTTTTTTTAAGTGAATCTATGAGAGTACTGACAGCTTTTAAAACAAATATGATTTCTGTTACTTGTTGCCTACAAAAGGAAAAATGCAAACAGTCAACTACTCATTTTTGTCTCAAGAATAGAAGTTTTCTTTGAAATTTATACAACATTAAAAAAACCCATGTAATGAAAACAGCTTTAATGAAATCTACCCAAAAAAATGGTATTTAAAGATTAAGGTTATCATTTGTCTTTAACTTTCCCACCATCATTGCTGTTATCTCAGCTAGGATAGCTTTAAATTTGATACTGGAAAAAGCAACAGCATACACTTCTCAATCTGAAAATACTCCTGTATGTGATTAACTGTAACATGAAAATAATCAATTTCATCATTCATGATCAAAACCTTCCAAAGTTAAGTGAAATTTAAATAAGTTCCCATTTTAAAGAATTTCCCAGTGCTTTGGTCAATTTTTCTGCTTCAAGAACAATTACTTCAGTAATGACTCACAATGTTGCTGTTTGGATATTTTATTTTCGGAGAGACTCTCCACCTCTCAATTTAGAAACTATACATAGCTCTACTGGGAATAAAGGGAAATCCGATTTCAGAAATACTGTGTTACAGATATCAGAAACATTGTTTCAGGAACTGAAAATGTTAGTTATTAAGTCGCATTCCTATGGTCTATGCAACAGCACTGAATACAACCATTATTATTACTTAAAGCTTTTTCAACAAAAAATTGTTGAAGAGACATTTTCTTTGAAATGTCTTCCCCACAAGCATTTCTCTGGCTTTAAATTTCACCCCTCTGCACAAAATATATTTTTTTAATGACTGAGTAATATTTTGAATGCAACTTTCTTCTCATAAAGTACTCGTGATACCTTACATTTCCTAAAGACAACGTACATACCGTGGAAGAGGACATTTGCCACTCAGCCTCTCATCTTCTATGTAGCGATGCAATACATCCTGTGACCTTTTCAAGAGCACAGACAGTGCCATTCTGGAGATGTAGCCTTCCTGAGGAGTTGTGACTTTATTACTGAAGGAAAACTGGAGTAGCGTCTCAAAACACACCTTAGAAAACTCCTCTCTCATTCGAATATCTATTTCGGCTTCTGTCAAAGTAAAATGTCGTATTTAATTGTGCAGCATGCGTGCCAATACACTAAATATTGCATTTCAATTGGTTTATTATATTCTGCAAAAAGGTTATCGCTGCTCTCGTATTAGAAAAGATTAGCGATGATGTGAACAAATATTAAGAATACATTCCAAGAAAAGATGACTGAGCGATAATCACAATAGTCCCAAAAATAAAAGATAAAATATGCAACACATTCAGGAATGTGTTACCTACTTTACATTGCTTTAATAATAAAATATATGAAATAAATTTAAAAAAACCAGCAACCCCAGTTCTACATTGTAGGTACCAATATGTGGTATTTCACAATCCAAATATTTTTCTCTGTAATGGCTTATGTCCACTTTTTTCATTTTTTGCAAAAAACTGTAAATGTTTTTTCCTAAAGGCAGAAAAGCTATCTGGTTAGGTAAACTTTATAGTTATGCTGAAGTCATTTAGTTTTTAAGAACAGGATATTACGTCTGTCTTACAATTGTCTGAAATTATTGTTAGAAATATTTCAGCTGGCACAATGCAAAACAAACAATGTAGAAAGTATAAATACAAAGCAACACATGTACAATACTATATATGATACTGACCAAGAAGTACAGAAATAATTTTTTTAAAATTGCAAGGAATACTTGACAACTTCCATGAAATAAAATATAGCTTATAAAAACAAGCTGGATATCAAACAGTCTATACTGAACACACACCATAGAACTTCAAGTCTTAATCAGAATAAGTACTCTCAACATTTTCATTACTTTCTAGTAGATTTAATCACCATATCTTTTATCATTCAGGTACCATACCTGTAAAGGATGACGACTGAGAATGTATTGAGCCTTTATTGAGCATAGTCATTATTTGACCAACAAATTCCTTAGGAATAAAATTAGCATATGGCAGTATCTCTGTGCTGATAAGCTGCACCACCTAAAATAAATTACATGTATTTATATTGGTTTTCTGAGTATTAAAATTCTAAGTCTAGTATGAAGAAGACAGAAACATTAAACAAAAGAAACATGCCTAGTGAAACTTCACAAAACCTTCCAATGCTAGCTTTTTAAAATTGTGGTCTTGCATGTAACATTAAACTTGAAATAATAAACTTTTCTTCCCCCTACTTTCGTCAGAGCTTCTGAAGCAGAAATGTCAGACTTCCACTGACATTTGAAGTATATTCTTCAAATCGAATTTATGGGTTTGAAAAGAGAAGATCTAACATTAGGAATCTGCCTCTCCCTCCACCCAATTCAATTTCCTCGCTATGACATTAACACATATCACATGCTTACAACGTGGCATCTGCAAAGCAGAACAAGTGAGTTAATTATCTAAGAAGCTTAAGGCAATGCACTTTAACTGAAATGCTTTCTATCTAAGGTCTTGATGCTCCCATTCAGGAACAAAGTGGGTTTAGATCTCCATAAATTGGTGCATTAGATCTCAGAGTTCTGCTCACTGCAGACAGAACCGCTCCCGCTTTTCATCCAGGAATCTTTGTACCCCAGCTGCCGCTCTGGCGAGGTGACAGGCAGCCAAACCCAGAGATACTGTCTTCTCTGCAACTCCTTCCCCTTTGAACCCCTAATCCCTTGCCTGCCACATCTCTTTGTCCTGGAGTGAAAGGGGACCAGTCCCTCTTCATTCCAAGTATCATGTTCTCTTCATTTTTCTCTGGCCTTATCCAACCAAACATGATCTCTGTTACAATTACAGCTGTCTCGGTACTGCACAAACAAGACACCATTTCTTCATTTATGCACAAGCTTTTTGGTATCGGGAACACATCTGGAGGGCAACAATGTCATTGACTGGACGCCCCCTCAAGACAGAAAGCACTGACTTTGGGTTTAACTGTCAGCTGCCTCCATGGTTTAAAATTACCCGTGTAATGGCTTCACAATAACACAGTAAGAAAGAATCAAGTAATGGGTCAGATGCAGAACCACATTCTGGCTTAGCCACTCTATGCTGTTTTGAACTTGAGTGGACAAGAAGTAGTTTTTGGCATGTCGCTTCCTACTTTTTGCGTATCTCTGAAGCAGCTGAATTCTGAGCCTATGACTTTCCTGTCTTGTTTTCAAAAAGGAAAACAATATCACAGAAAAAATAATGAACAGGTAACTTACAAAAAAAATTATTTCAGAGCCAAATGCAATCTGTGAATGTCCCTATCTCGTTATGTTCAACAGTATATTTGCTATAGTCTCCTTACCTCAACATCAATACTTTCATTCTTCTGAAATTCTTGAATTGAGAGATTATCAGGAGGTGTACTAAAAATAAACATACTGTGTTACACTTTGTGTAAGAAGAGAGGTATGGGAAAATACATTACATTTAAAGTTATTACATGCATCAAGTTGGTACTATTATATGGTAATCACTAACATTTTAGAATAAAATCTTATGAATAATGATGATAAAAATGATTCAGAGGAAAAAAGTAGTAAAACACTAAAATTGCAGAGTTACAACTGATGGACCTGATTAAGGACTTGCATCACCAACACCATTATTCATATGCATCTCAAAGTAACCTCTCTTGCCTTACATGTGCAAAAGTCAGAATATCTGTCTAGATGAGTCTGTGAAGGTATTATCAGGGGATCACAGTTAATTACATTTTACTTCTCTCACTTTGCAAGAGACTTTTGATTTTCAGCAGTACATCTGCAAAAAACTTAATTTTAATTTTAAGTTTTCTTCTGCATTAATGAAACACACTTTTCATTAATGGGACATTACTTTGCCTTTTTCCTTGATAACTGAAATGATATATTTGTTCTCATTCTTAATGAGTTTTATGAAGAGACAAAGCCATTTTACAAACAATAATTTTAAAGAAATTCAGAACTTTCTGCAGTTCTTCCATTGTATACAAAAATCTGTTTACAGATGCCATGTCCAGAAGCAATTCAACCATGAAAACGGCCCAGTACTTTACAAGACCCTAGGTAACTTGCTTCTAAATTTGGAAATCCTGTATCATCTGACAGGAAATTTTGTGCTTACCATCAGTCATGCAGTTTTCTCTGGTGAAGTTTTGTCTCAAGTCCTTCCTCATACTTCCTGGACTACCAGTTCAGTGAACTCAAGTTCCTTTCCTTTGCTGGATTATGCTTCTGCTGAGTTATTGGGCAAAGTTCCTCAGCAGGACAGAAAGAGTAAAGGCCTCCTACTTCGACAGCAACCAAGTCAGCTGATGTGCTTACACCAGTGTTTCAGTTTGGATCAGACATGGGCTTTTCAAGTTAAACTTTTAGACATCCCCATTTATAAACCTTGGTTGATGTCTGGTCTTAGAGTGCATAGAACTGTTCATTTTCAATGAAAGTAAACCAAAAAAATGTACTCCAAGCTCTTGTAGATGCTTGCATGAGAGGAAACCAGACTAGAGCTACTCTAAAATAAAGCACGTAAAATGAGCACTCTGTGGGTGATGGGTGCTCATCATGAGCTGTTTTGCTTTATGGATCTGCTTCTACTGCACTTTGGGGGAAAAAAACCAAAGAAGGTACTTCACACAATAGATAAACTCTGAAATACCTTGCTTATAATCCCATTATCATAGGATTGCCTGCTAAAATCTACACAGATTCAACATACTAGCAAAACTATTAGAAGAAAAATCAATTATGAGCCAAAGAGAACCTGTGCTACAAGAAGTTTCTGAGCTACCTAAATTGGGAAGCTTGTGGAGCATATCATTGAAAATATCACTGTGTGGTCACCTTGCACCCTCCCTTAGGTATCCCACCCATCCAACAGAAACAGCATGTAAGTCTAGACATGCGTCTGTTCTAACCTAGTTATGCCGTTCTTGTTTTTCTGACATAGAGCGGAAGTCGGAATCCTCATGCTTATGTCCCCCTGGAATTTAAAGACAGTTGCAAAACCCACTGGATTGCAGGGTCAGTCTCTCCATAGTGTCTGATTTGCACTGAAGGTAATAGGTTACTAGAGCTAATGGAATAACCAGTAGCATTGACAACAAAAATCAGAGACAAGGTGCTATATAAGGTCAATATAATGTCATGTATTAGATTATCTCCTTTTCCCATACTTTTACTTTCTGTCTTTTAAAATAACTATATAACATCTTCAAGCTGAGGAACAGTTTGGAAATTTGACCACTTGAAAGGAATAGTTAGAAATATTAGAATTAAGATTGCCTGGTGTACTTCAGCTTGCTGCTATTGTGTATGCTTGTGTGTTATGATGTGTCTTAAATTAGAAGATGCCTTTTTTTTTTTTACCTCCAGAGGTACCATCTGATTAAGTACACAGGATGGTCACTACTGAGAAGGAAGGAAAATGATAGGGTCAATCTGCCACAACATTCCCAGCCTAATTTATGGGAGAATAGGCAGATGCAAGGACAAGACAGCTCTGGACTGAACAAAGAACCAAGCTGTTCTGCAAGCAGAGGAATCGGTGCGGTACTGTGGTGACAAGCAGACCGGCATCCTTTGGCTCGTTTCCAAACTCCCTCCCCAGGCCCCAGCTTTTCCTCCACCCCACGTCCCTCCCCAGGAAACGACAGACACATGGTGGGCAGTTCAGAGCCGAGCACGTGCTCACTGGCAAGGCAGCTGCCAAATATACGGTAGTGGACCTGCACCAGCCTTGTCCTCATAAGGGTACTCTCTGGGCCTGTCTTCTTCAGCCCACTGCCAATTTAAATGAAAGGTTTACAAACCTTGGAGGCTTCTAGATCTCATTCAAATCCAGTCAGTTTAGCTAACAGGTTTGTTTCCCCGCCAGCCCTACCCTAGTGCTCCCATCTGATGCTGACCAAGTCAAATAAGATTTCTTTTTCAAGGTAGGCTTCCCCCCCATCTTCTGGGCGCTTAGCATGAGACACCTCAAGTTCAGTCTGCACACCTACAGCTAATTTTCAGTTCTGACAATTATGACAAGTAGGTACCAATGTTCCTGCCTGAAAAATAAATTTATCTCCCTTCCTCAAAGGGACTTTATGTAGATAACTACACCACTGTCTGTGAAACACTCAAGTGTTACAGGTATGGCTAGGAAAAAAAACAAAGAAGAAAATATGAAATACTCTATTATTGGTTTGAGTGTTAGGCGGTCAGAAGTTTGGAGTTACACATTGAGAACAAAGAATAAAATGAAATATTAAGTAGCTGTTCAGTCAGTACCTTTTGTAAGATATAAAGAACTTCCAAATAGTAATGCAACCCACATGATGCATACAAACGCAGGTCACGTTGAAATACATGGGAAGCTTTCATTCTGATACCTCCTGATTTACGACTGACTTTCTGAGCTGAGCTTTACTTTAAAGAGGTGTTAAGACCTTTCTGTCCCGTCCTCCATATCTGATCTGCCATATATGCTACACATTATGCTACATACTCGTTCATGCAGCAAATTGCCCCCAAGTAAATAGATTTTTGTAAGTAAGGTGTCACTATGAAACATCTACCTAGGGGCCAAAAGCTTTGCTGGTCTGATGCAGCGCAGCCAAACCGTACCGGCAGGGCCAAAAGCCAGGGCAGACCAGTGGCAGGGCAATGCAGACGGTGGCTACGTGCAGGCTTTCCCGGGTGCGGAGCTCCCGGCCGCTGCCTGCTCCCTAGGGAGGGCTTCACAGCGGAACAACAAAGAGCTCACAGCCACCCAGAGTCCTGCTGAGCGCAGCAGCGCTCTGCTCTGGAGCATCTTTTTGGAGAGTATTGATTTAATTCCCTTATGTGAGCACAGGCTTCTGCTCTAGTAAATTATATATACACACAGTTTGTTGAATTTTGTTTTATATAATGGCTTGACATGCCTCCATGAAAGCCTCTGGGAAAGAAGAATAATATGAAATAATAAACAGACCAGCCTCTTACTAGAAGACAATTTTGTGTAAATTAAGTTACATGGGATGTATTAATTTTTACATGTCATTTTGATTTATAATTGAAATCAGGATTATTGAGCCTCCTCAGCTGTAGCTTGCTTAAAAAAAAAAAGGAAAAAAGAAAAAGCTGAAAACTTATTGCTTGGAAGTTGTTAATTCTCTATGACAGTAACATTTTCCTTTTTCATTTACCTGGCTTCTTTTGGATAGATTTAAAACTTCTTGATGTACAAAGCTGCAGAGACCATTTCTGCTGTGCTCTGTACTTTTTAAACGTCAAGGAGTATCACCTCTTATTCAGCCCCATAACTGGCTTGAAATCCTGTTCCTGTCCAAAAGACAGAGGCAAGACCACGCAGAGGAGGTTCACTATTTTAAACACTGAGATTCACAGACCTTTTAATGTAAGAGCTCTCACCACAGTGACTTCTTGCATAACCAATGCCAACTCAGTTTCACTGGTGGAAGCAATATTAGGCTACCTACATATGCAATTTCTAGGACCACAGTGATTAGAAGAATTATGAGTTAGACTAGAAAAATGTTTTAAAAGTTCATTAAAAAATTAGAACATCAGTGAAACAGAAAGAGTTTTATCTTTCTACCCTATCCTCAGCCAGGTAGAGACTTGGAGAATGTGCATATGAAAATGAGACAATATGCACTGTGATATTTTAATTAACAAAGCTAAAGGGAAAAACTAGCCAAATCTGTTATGCTGTATTGCTAGGAGGGATGACTGCAATAAGACATTAGCAAGCTTTACAGAGGTGCAGATGTTTCATATTTAGAACCATCCCAGCACTGCTAAGCCAGCTTTAAAGAATACAGGTTTGAAGAGGAGGTACAAAAGGAAGATATTTACTTAGCTTCGCATGAAGCCTGGACAGATAATAGCATGGAACACGTAGAACATTAAATAGCAAAAACTGTGGAGTATGAAAAGGTATACAGGAGTGAAGGAAGAAAATTAAGTTTCTTTGTGACAAACATTCCCGTTTCCTTAACGCAGACAGCTTAGGAAAAATTACAGAATGCCGGCATAAGAAGGTGAATTTTCAGTTCTAACCTTATTCAGGTCTAACAGAATATATCTAACTGTATTCCTGTCACAAGGATTGACATGCTGGATAATGGTAAATGGGTGTCTCTGAATTGCGTTTTGCAAATACTTGGCACTCCAGAGCCTTTTCAATCCATGCTGGTCTTCAGCAGTACAGCCAGGTTTGTACACTGCTGCACCTGACTTAATAAAGCCCCTGTCCTGCATGGCATATTTGCAAGTTGGAAAGCCACCAGGGATGCAGTCCACAGTCGCAGTAAGCCACAGTTAAAGTCAGCAGGGTCTCTAAAACCAAAGCAAGTTTAGAAGTCCCTAATCTGACTATGAACACAGGGTGCTCTCATCTTCTCATCTGTGGCTTGGTTAAGTCATTTTGGCGATACGGACAAAAATCCAAGTACTACCAAAAGTTTTAAAAAACACCACACATTGTTAATAAAAATAAATTGGGGAACACGCTGAAAAACAGTTTTTATACCACCTAGCTGGCCTAAAATAAAGGACCAACATGGACAGTTGGAAAGGAAAGTACATTCCCATTGCCTTCTCCTGTAATCTGAGGGTTGACATGCACCTCCACTCTGTGATAAATTTTAGCTGTTACTTTCAAAACAGTGAATAGATTCTCCTAAATTACTCTGGAAGAAGACACCACTATGATTAACATACATTTTCTACTAGAACTATAACAAAGAGAAAAAAAATTGAAAGAACACAGTAAATTTGAAAATTCTGAATTCAATGTACTTAGAAATGGAACAACTACAAGTATAAGATACTGACTATACGGCAATTACAATCCAGTAAAAGACACAATTTTGAAAATTTTAACACAAAAGGGTCAGTTTGCCCTATTTGCCAAGGCTAGTTTCATAGCACCTTGCACAGAAGTGCAGAAGGACTTAACCAAAGGAAATCAGAAGAGAATTACCTCAATGTGGGGAACTTCCACAGCTATCTCTAGAGCCCTCCTTTGCATCACAGTGAGAGAGGCACGCTTCAGGAGCATTGTGGGGAGGAGGAGGAGGAAAAAGGATGAAGAAAAGGAGAAATGACTGCTATTACTAATTATCCTGACTACTGGCACGAGGCAGATGTACGCCCTTCTTAGCTTTAACTTTTGTTAGGACCACAAGGCTCAGGCCGACAGAGGGAACAGAAAGGCTATCCTAAAGCTACTCCTAAAGCTACTAAGGGACAGGGCTCTAACTGTTAAGTAGGGGAGCCGTGCACTTGGGAAGATAAACTGCTATTTGGAAAAAGATGGACATTAGGGGGACAAAAAAACCCCCAACCCCAAACCAGACGGTCAATAGCCACACAGTGTACAACTGCATGCGCAAAAATCATCTGCAAGCCAGGAAAGATTAGTGATAATGGCCATTAATTATAATAACAGGCCAAATTATCCTGCTGTAGCCGTATGGTTTTCTAAACCACCAGCCTATTTTTTAATATTTTAAATTCTTTTGAACCTTACAGCTTCTAAGTGAGAGATCAGAAAAGCTTCATATAACTTTTCTGAGAACATCTTTAATTCTGATGAAAATGCTGATCCTTAAAACACATTTTCTATGTAAAATTATAGAACACACTCTGGTCTCTGAAGAGGCAAAACCAGACTTAAGCGAAGACAGACAAGTTTAGGGGCATCATAAATATTCACAGAAGTACTATTTTTCCTTTACCTTCAGAGAATATTCACCCATGTATGACAGCTGGCAAAAGCTATTAGAATTAACGCCAACAGCGACTGTTTCTAGCAAGCAACATATTAAGACGGAATTTCTATGGTTGGAACAACTTTCAAGAAAAGTATAAATCACTCACGGTGAAGTAAGAAAAACAGACAACATATTTGGCCAGAAAGGTCATGCGTATGATAGTGGATTATCTTGAATTACATTGAAGATCTGTGATAATCTTACTTCCCTGGATTTATGAATGATTAATACCCCAAAACTGTAGCAGTGCCAGTCTGGGTCAGCTAAAAACATGCAGAATGGATTTGTTTCATCTGTTTTGTAGATATTTAGGTCATTTACAACAAATAGTAGTACATATTCCCAAACTAACTTCT
The DNA here is from genome assembly GCA_013398295.1 of Chionis minor. Lineage (NCBI taxonomy): Eukaryota > Metazoa > Chordata > Aves > Charadriiformes > Chionidae > Chionis > Chionis minor. The sequence goes on along the minus strand of VZSF01004659.1, from coordinate 169,390 downwards.
AAGTGAACATACATTCTTCTACAATAACCTGAAAAACCTTAATTTTAATTTTGTAAACCCAACAATGATACTGATTACAGAGTGTTAGCTGATCTGGACTGCCTGTCTCAGAATGGACGCAGGACTACTAATCGCAGCTTGAAACAAAACCAAACAAGGTACTGCAAAGATTATGTTAAATTAAAGAAACAGTGAAGCATCAAAACAAAAACTTGGATGATTAAAGTGTAGTCTTGATGCCCTATTTTAAGGTCCTCCTATTTAATAATATTTCTTTGAAGTAAATGCAAAAACAAAAGAAAGTTTTTTTCATTGAATTGTCATGTAACCCTACTGATGAAATTCCAAAACTATTCATTATTACAAACATTTTCACTAACGGATGTGTCTCTAAAATTAAGTTTCATTGGTATTTATTTTTTGTCTGTTTTTGGGCAAGCTGCTATTTATTCATCATTAGTAAATACAGCTGTGTTTGGTTGCTGATTTTTATGTGTTTGAAAACTATACACACAAATACACAGCATATTAGTATTAGGTACAGAAGAACCCTATTGTTTTCTATTAAAAAGAAAGATCAATTTGTTACTGAAATCAGCATAGAGACAGAAAATCAGAAAATTGAATTTTACATATTCCGCATTGTCCTTTAATCCAAGACACTATTAGATATACTTAAACTACTCCTAAAAGATGCTTACCCACAGATGTTCACAGAAGATGGAAATTCCATACTGCTCTTAAAGAATCTTCTACGATACCTACCCTTTACTATGAAAGGTTTCCTTAATTCTAACCTAAATAATCTTTGCTGCACTGAAATCCATTTTTACCCATTCTCAAGGGACAACAAAAATTCTTCTCTGGAGCAATATTTTACCATATTCCGAAGACTTATCATGTCTTCCTAATGATATAGTCTTTTGGTTGAACAAACTAATAGATCCAATTGCCTAAGTTTCTGATAGTTATTATTTTTCACTTCTGGATTTTTCTCAACCTGCCCACATCTACAGTGTTCCATTCTTAAGAGATTATGCATGTACTTATCCATCTGCCTGTCTGTCTAGCTATAAATCTGACTAACACTTTTCACAAAGTATTATAAATAAAGCGTGGTTAATTATTAAGGTGCAGTCAATTTATCTTGGGTAGTAACAAATGCAAGATAACTATGGGCTTCTAAGTGAACAGCAAAGTTAGAAACAATTTTCCAAAATTCATAGCCAGTGGAATATTTCAAGATGGAACTTGAGAAATACGTATAGTTAGTGGTGTTCACATTAACTAAAAAAAAAATAATTGTTGCAATTCTGTTCAATGTAAAAAAAGGAACAAATTGAGTACACATCATTAACACTTGATCAAATCTATAGTAAGTTTCCTTGGGAGTCCATACCTTGGCCTGGTCAGAAAGGCTATGCCTTGTTTTCAGAGGTCAGTTGAGCTCTTTTTTGCTCTGACATTTCACCTTTTAAATAAAGTTTTTTCTACTACTTTCTAAAAGTATACTTTTTTGAAGTAGACAGACTGGTTACGTTTTCTCCTTCATTCATGAAAATAATTTGCAGATATCAAATATCTCTAAAGATAAGGCTATTTTTACTGAACTCTACTAACACATTTACTGAACAAATTACAAATATTCTCCAATTTAAAAAAAAAAAAAAAAAGAAAAAAGGAAATTGTGTTTACCTTTTGGTGAATAAAAAGTCTTCAAAAGTATTCGCTAGCTCTGGCCACATAGTGTCAAATTTTCCAGAAGATGCATGCTGCCTTGCAACAGGTAGTCCAATAGAGAGAACTTTGAGGAGAGAGGAAACAGCTAGCTTCCATGTGCTTTCAGAAGGACAGGAATATTTCAGACTAAGAGGTATTCTTAGTGTCTGCAAAATGAAAGTTGAAACAAAATTTAGAGTTGCTCAGACAAATCTAAGAATAGGCCAGGTTTCTGAAGAAGATCTTGGTAGACATTGTCATAGATAATAGTACATATCCCTACCTTTTCTGCTCGTATATGAGATGCTCTTTTAAAAATATAAAGATGATTTACCATAATACCAGCTGGCTAAAGCACAGGTCTGTTGCCAAGTACAAGGTTAGAAGTCAGGGTTGATCCATCACCAATGACACTATGAAATTACATATTAATTTTTTTGCCATCCACCATTTCTGCTCAGCCTGGCAAATGGGCTTTCCTAACATCTAACAGATTGCAGGCAGTTTATTACCACAAGTGTACTCTTGAGAGTTTAGTCTTGTTCCGAGAAAGCTATCCCAAGTGCTCCCATCGTGAAGAAAAAAAAAAAGCCTCACTAAATCTGAACTTTTCCTAACATGGAAAAGTTGAACTGTATACATAAACCCCGCAAGTCACCTGGTCATTGCTGACTAAACCACATGAAGTCTAAAAGGAAAAAGAGATAGTGAAATTCTATGATAACGGTTGCAATATATCTCAAACGTATAGCAGGCGAAAACAGCAAATTTTAAGTCTTTTAATAGAAAGACAGCTTCAATATCTATAAAAGAAAGTCATTAATAAAAACATTAAGGATATGCACTATTTATACTATACGTATTCCTTTTAGCTTTGTTACTCAAACTAACTGGAACTTGATACCAAGTTATCTTGGACAACTAATTATTTAATTTACATTTCAAATATGTAGTGACTAAATTTGATATTACACATATGTCCCCAATGCTTTCAGTGAAGTCTTTGATTTGAGGAAAGCAAAGGAAGGAAAGAGGAAAGACTCACTCTCAAGGGTAAGTCAATTGTAATTCATTCTCTGTTGCTAAAAATTATGAGACCTAGGGCCTAACCCTAGCAATAAACAGAGTATTTTTTTTCTGCTGCTATTGCTCATTGGGGTCAAACCTAATTCCAGTATCAACATGGGCTTTAGAGGCATGAAAAGGAATCACAGCATGGCAGGGGTTGGAAGGGACCTTCGGACATCATCTGGTCCAACCCCTCTGGCCAGAGCAGTTTCACCTACAGCAGGTTGGATAGGATGGCGTCCAGGTGGGTTTTGAATGTCTCCATAGAAGGAGACTCCACCACCTCTCTGGGTAGCCTGTTCCAGTGCTCTGCCACCCTCAAAGTAGAGAAGTTTTTCCTCATGTTCAGACAGAATTTCCTGTATTCCAGTTTGTGCCCATTGCCCCTTGTCCTGTCGCTGGGCACCACTGAAAAGAGTCTGGCCCCATCCTCTTGACACCCGCCCTTTAGATAGTGTAATGCACCCCAGACATTTACTACTACTTCTATTATTTACCAAAATTATTTGCTGAAGTGGAAACAAGGTCCAAAGAAGTTAAGAGTTTGGCAATTTCACCTTAAAGCCACACTTGTGCACCTGTAACATTTCATAGTTACATCAATGACACACGAAGGCATTAAAAGCAAATCAAAAGTAATAGCTAGAGCAGACGTCCCCAGAGTCTATCAGTCTGCAGAAACTGGTCTTTGGCCTTCAATGCCGTATTTCCTAAGAGGCCTGCCTACCAGATTCAGGTGCACAATACTTTCAAAGATTAATATTTTGTGGCCTACCACATTTGTTAATTTTTATCTTAACACTGAAATACTGATGCTTACATTATCCGGCTGAAGAACAGTATGTACAGCCTAATCAATAGCCTTGCAGCCTCAAAGAAATTACTACATGATGCTACATCTTCATAAAATATTAATTTGTTTACTAAAGCTTTAAGCTTCCCAGAAAGTGTTTATTAACACTAGTTCATAATAAAACTCATGATTTTCAATATAAGCCAATTAAATTTAGAGCACCTGCAGGACAACCTTTTACCTTAATAATGTTCTGAAGAACTTTCTCCGTTACCACAGCTTTATGGCAAGCTGTCTTTTGGTATAAGTCCACAACAACTTCCAATGATCTCTCAGCAAATGGTACGTAATTCAATGCTACCCATTCCGCCTAGGAAAAGAAATTAGTAAATTACTAAACTATATGTGAAAACGTATTAATTAAGGAACAGAAAACGTATGTTTTGCACTGAACTCTCAGTTTAATGCATGCAAGGTTTGCTAAGAATACGGTCCAAGCAACAAAACTGCAAATACAACGTAGTCTGACTATCAAAATGTACTCTACATTGAAGTAAAGTACATTTAAGTAGGAGAAACGTTGCAGTCTAGGCAAGACAACTACATTAGGACAATCTTTAAGGAAATTTAACTCACCGGTGCAAATAGTTGTATCTAGTGTGATTCCATTGTGTTGCAGGACAAATAGAATAAGAAGAATTAATACATACATAATAGTTACCTCTTCGACTACACTGCATCAGATGCTCATGCTTAGCGAACAGCAGAGTACACAGACAGAAATAATTATTGAACAAGTCCCTTCTCTCTACAGCATGTGCAGTTCAAGAATGTGCAGCTTGAGGGAATTTTCTCCATCCAAAATTATCGTGTCTTTATATTAAATTTGGTATCACATGTAAGACAAGTTATTTTAGATTAATTCACTGGGCAAACTCAGACACGTTCACTATGTCTGATGTCCAGGCAAGACCTTTCCTACATGGAGGAATACAACGTATAAAAGCAAAGTAGAATTCAAAGGGAGCAAATAAAGATAACAAAAGCTACTAACAAAACAAAAATACTAATAAATTAACTTATTACACAACATGCACAGTGAAGTTTTTACAGATGGAATAAATGCATCTTGCTAAACAACCTATGTCTGAAGCCGAATTGGATTCACCAGCCAAGTGAAAGGAGTGAGACTTCTCATTAATTACCTGATTATACTTTGCATTTGCAATGTGCTTTGTTTCCAGCTGTCCGTACTGTGGAGGCTTGCAGGAAAATTCTACAAAGGCCAACAGCTGGTCGAAGATTGCAGGATACATTATCTGCATACTTTCTGAGCCCACACATATAGCCTGTACCAAAAGAAAATACAAAAGCTTAATATGTATCTTGAGCTTTCGCCTTCAAAAACCTGTATCAGTACAAGGAGCTCCTAAAGAAAAAAATCCCATAGAAGACTATGCAAGAGTCATGCTGTATAAAAGACTGCATATAGTTCTAACAGTTTAAGGAAAGTAAGTTTTGTTATTTTATTAAAGTAAATTGAGTGGCAAGATACCTGGGGATATACACTTCAGTAAATACAGCTGTCTCATTTCATGCAATAAAAGACATCTTTTCTTTACAAACTCTGCTTTGACAGGACAGCAAAATATAAGTCTTATATAGGTCTTGTCTGTTGATCCCAGCCACGTCTTCTTTAAGTTCTACTTCAAGGAACATTTAAATCTCAGAAGTAATTCATACACGGTTTTCCTAAGTAGCTAAAATCGTGCTTTACAGAAAGGAACATAAATCCAATGAAAATGATACGATTTTGGTTTAGCTGAAACTCATAATCTTGCTTTAAAATGGAAAAAAATTCAGGAAGGGTGTACTTAGAAGATGTCAATGAAATATCACGTTGTCATAGGCTAATGATTTCCTGTTGCAATATAAATCCCAAGGCAAACTTAGGGCGTTTATTTTCAAAGCCAGATACAATAATTCTACGAAGTTACTCCAATTATTTTCTGTCATTTTAAATGTCTTGCTTTTCCTCGCAAAGTCTCTGCTCTCAAAGCTTTAAGAAACAGGCTATTTATTGCTCCACCAAAAGACCTTCTGCTTGTACTGTCATTTTTGTCTGGGGAGGAATCAAACCCCCTTTTCATTAGGCACAGATCAGCCATGACAAGTTGTGGCTGAATTCACTCAAGGTGCCAACAGCTCCCAAGCTGTTTGAGTACATCCTGCATGCTGGGGCTGTGCCATGAGCTGTGGCAATTGACAGGTTAGCAAACATCTTGAGTCCCCGGGAGCCAACAGCGGGCTACAGGCACGGTCATCACTAGGTCACCCTAAGACCTGGCTGCACCTTCAGGCAATCTACAACCTGTAGCAGAGCACTCCATGAGTCATGGTCTTTCCCTTTTCCTCAACTTCCTGCAATTCAAAACTCTCAAAAAGCTTAGTCAACATTATGAACGTAGTGCAGCGCTCCTTCTAAAAAGCCATACTTCTTTGCTGGTGCTCGAGTTCAAGACTGTACTGAACTCTGAAAACGATGCTTTGATACTAGATACTCACTTGTGTAGCAGAAAACTAAAAGGTTAATTGCTGATCTAAAAGTATTCAACACGTCGCAAAACAATTTCAGCTAATCTGCTGCACTGAAGTCACCGCACTAAATTTTAGCAGGTTAATGCAAGATCACATACTTATTAGAAAAGGAATAAAAATGATTTTATATACCAACAAATGCATTAGAAAGCATCAACAACCCCCTGGATAACTTTTGTATACATCAAAGTTACTTGCACCACCCACAGAAGACTATCTTAACATCTATAATAGGAAAACTTCAAAATATGTTTGCCATTCATTCTACATTGTTAGATGATGATGATGATGGTTATTCATTTCAGGATCAGTGGCAAATACTTTCAGATGCTACTTCTTCTGTATGGGTGAACAAAAGCAACAACTACTTCCTATTTGAAGTTTGTGCACGAGTAGCTTCTTAATATTTTACGAAACTCTTGTAAAATTTTTATTTTACAAATAGAAGCATTTTCTACCCAGTCTACTGGAGTATTTTCAACTGTAAAAGTTATCCATATAGTACTTTAATAAAGGAGAATTAGGTCACTTAGTTTTGCAAATTCATCTAACTAGAACTGCTTTTCAAAGAGGTTTATGCTTCTGACTGACACCAGGTAACTTTTATCTAAGCATCTAAAACTCAAAAATAGCCTAGCAAATCTGTGACAAAGAACGTTGAAAGTATCTTTAAGAGCTGCTTATAAAACAGAGTACTATTTACTGCATTAAGTGCACTTTTTTTACATACTTAAGAGACACGTATAAATCGAGAAGTAATGGTCAGGCAACAACAAAACACAAACAAACCCTATTATAAAATACTCTGCAGATCATTGTTTGTTGTAAAAAATGATGCAGTACTTCAGTTTCAGAAATTTATGCTGTAAAGCATTCTGGTACTAACCTTCAAATTTAATAGTTCATATTTATCTAACAACAACTCCCAGTGCAACTATTGTCATGGACTACTGGTTATTTTTACAGCTCGCTGTAGCTAAATCTCTACCATCAGCAACCTTGAGTTTACCACACTCATAGCTCAAGAAGTTTGCGTCCATACTGCCTGCAGAGGCAGAATTCAAATGTATCTGATCCCCAAGTATTATCTGTGTTCCTCTGTCTGATGAGGCAGCTGAGTCACAGTAGAGTTGACCTAGAGTGAACGTAGGAAGGGACTAAGAATAATCACAGCATTTGGGCTTGAGTACAAACTTTAGCTGAGCTACAGCGATGAAGCAAGCACTTATACTACAGCAGTGAAAGACTAGAAAACACGTTCTGATGAGAAATAGAAAGAAAACGAAGAACAAAAACTGAAAGGAGAACTAAAGTTCCCTTCCAGTCCTGTGTTCCTGACTTGCAAGGTCCTTTGCTAGTGCAATCACATCAAAAAATCTCTTTATTACACCAGTCAGGGGCTCAGTCTTAAAAATGTCAGGGTTTTTCCTGCTATTCCAACTGCAAAGTTGTTCCAGAACTTCTTAGAAAATCACAACTGACCCAAATCTCTCTGTATCAGCAAAGAACAAAACTTAATCTAATCGAATATGCAAACATGTAAGAAACATTTTGTTTCTTCAAAGAAGGTAGCACATATTTACATACTCTTCTTTAACTGTTCCACTAGCTCCTGTGCGTACTCCTGAGAGAACTAATTCATTTTAACAGAGGGAGAAGATACCGTGGCCTCCAGCAAAACCATCTGACGGACGGCCTCTGCTCCACATCATCACTGGCTGGCTGCCTTGACACGTGAACTGTACTGTTATGTAGCCAAGAGGAGCGATCATGTGACTTCACAGAACTTACTGATGTCCAAATATACTTTAACTTATTTTTTTAGTGATTTTGGTGCTGCTCTGTTAGTAACGTAACTATAGATGGGGTGGGAGGTACTGTATAAATTGAGGTACCTTCCTATGTAAGTCTGGTTTTGCAAAGGCTTGTAACTGCGACAGTGACCATTCAGACTGGGAGAGGGGAAAGGGAGAGGTCTCTCTTTCTCATGTTTTTGCTCTTGTTATTGTTTAAGAAAACTTCAGCTAAAACAGTTTAACACCTTGACAAGACCAGTATAAAAAAATGTGCAGTTTTTCCTCACTTAAAAACTCTGGTAACCCCTTCTTTGAAAAGAACTGATGCCTGCAGCCTTTGGGAACTAAGAACATCTGGATAAGGAGACAAGAAAGAAAGCGCAAAATCTGAGATATGGAGTGATTAAGTTGGGAAAAGAGGACTTGGGCAGCGCTGAGCTGCTGGAAAGGGCAGGGTACAAAAGTGTCAAGCTTAACTAGAAAAGGATGAAAATGTAGTGGATGTGATTGGTATCCCCACATACAAAACTGAAATTTAATATCAACTTCTAATCTTACACCTCTGTTCACATTCACGAATAGTTGTTAAACCCATAAACTAAAGGAATGACTGCAAGATAACGATTCTGCCTTGCTTGTAGAGTTTAAGTAAGCATGGGATAAGTCAACCCACACGAACCAAAAAGAAAACAATACTGAATTGCTCCTCATTTAGTAGGCACCATGTGTTCTATGAGCTAAATGGGGCAGGATCCTGTCAGGGGCTGTGGGGGAAGTATGACACACACTCAAGCAAAGCAGTCATTACATGAAAGCCCGAAGGGAATGAAGTCAGGTCACACAGACAGTTTTAATTCTGGCATTTCCCAAGTAGGTTTTTTTAGGGGACAGGGGATGGGGGTTGGTTCTTATAAAGCAGTGCTTAATATAAATGTATGATCTCATTCACTATCAACTTTGCTTGTTTTGAATAGATATGTTTTCTGAATGAACAATGTATTATGCAAGGAGATATTCTACAACTCCAGAAAGAAAGAAATACTTTTTTCTTTTTTTAACTCTTCAGAAAAAGGGCATCCTAATTTGTTGCTTACAGATTCATTTGCATGAAGGGTGCTCTTTGAGGATGAGTTCTACAGCAGGAATTTCTTAAGCAGCATTTTCCTTATGCTGGCCTAAGAGATGTGACATTTTCCTTAAACAGACGATTAACAAGCAGCAGGAAGGTAGATGGTCTGCCAGAGACTTTTCTATATTTTATGCTTGGCATGATCTCCAAGTTCTCATGATCACTATTTCTCTAGACTTTGTTTATGGCAGTACCTGGGCAACACAAAGACGACTGTTTGTGGGGCTGTTCCCCCAACTCCACGTACCTAACAGTACAATACTTTAATAGATGAAGTAGACAAATAAATGGCTATAACACAGCACTTAAGCTATTTCTGCAATCAAGCAAAAGTGCATTTCATAAAGATTACACCATTCCTTTCAATGCAGAGCTCCTGGGTTGCACCGGGAATGGAGATGTGATAATTCTAAAACAGTACACTGTGTAATTACAAATAATTAAAAATTTCATGTTTAAGTCGCCACACCATAGTTCTGAGAAGAAGAATTAAGACACAGTGTAGTTTACCTTTCACCATGCATTTGAAGCCACATTATTACCTTTTGTAAAACATCTAAAGCTGTAAGTACCGCTTCCTGTAAACTTGTCAAAACTGCTTCGGTGTAAGATGGAAGGATGAAAGGGGAAGCATCAGAACTGATTGGAACTGAAACAGCACCGTGCAAAATGACACCCAGCTTTTGGAGATCATCCATGCTGAAACCAGTCTTGATGTGTTGGTAAAGAGCAGGGAATATTTGAATTAAAGCTGTAAGAAAAGGCTGGCTGGGAATGAAAGTCAATTTATCACAAGTAATTGGAGGCCTTGTACTTTCTGAACCAATCCTATACCAGCTGTTCCAGGCTGCCCACCAAAGATTCAGATCTTCAATCTCATCCGTTATTACAGGTGGTTCAGATCCACTGTATCTTCCTAGTCTTTCTCCTATGGAGTCAGTCCTCATGAATGACCTGCCAAGACTAGTGGCAGTTGTTGTCCCTACCACCACAGGTACAGCAACATTGATAGCAGGTGGTGTATCCGGCTTCTCCGAGTCTCGGACGGGAGACACAATTTGTAAGATCTCCTGGAAGCTCTTCAGAGCAGCCAAGGAAACTTCATTATTTTTGCTGAGTGCTGCTGATTGGATGTGATCAAGAAGAACATCCCAGGCTTGGGAAANAAGAGAGAGAGAGGGGAAAAAAAATATTAACTTGGAACTGGCTTCCTCTCCCCTTTCCCACCCACCCTGTCTCTAAAAGGCTGTTCATGTACTTGCTACTCTAATACAGCAAAATTTCATGAGGTTAGGTGATGGCTTGAATGACTTTCAAAATATATCAGTTCAACCGTAGCCAAAAAGAATAAATGTGATGGAAAACCACACAAATATGAAGAATTAAACAATGTATCTAAGTTTACGTTGAATTTGCTAGCAAAAAATCACATACCACATCCCATACCAGAAAAATACGTTTGGGTTTTTTTTTTATTCAGGATAGTGAAACAGATTTTTTCTTATACATACCAGATGCCTGTTGATTTTAAAAAGTGTTAAGCACACACAAGGAATTAAGGACCCAATCTATAGTCATGCAATGCATGAATCAATTTTAAAAATGATTGACAATCTCTGACAATTGTACTGCAGAGAAAGATTTCATTTTTCGAGTTTGATTTTTTTCATTAAATTTAGCCTTAATCTTCAGTTTTCCATGTTACTAATTACAAGGTCTGAGTAATTAAAGTAGCCCTGTAATATGTGAATTTTTTATTCAGCTTTAACTCAAGTCTAATGTAGTTTAAAATCTACGCTTAAAATTTCTGCAAATGACCAATACTCTTGATAGCTATTAATATGTTATCTGTATCACAACCAAAAAGAAATAAACCACAATTTATTTCTAGTTACATATACATTAATTGCATACTATGGGATGGTGAAGGTACATTAATGTAATGGGGAATTTTCTTTGCAAGCTATACATTCCCTATTTCTTTTTTGCTTTCTCCTTATCAGAATGAGGTCGTTTACCAAGCTACTGTAAAATATTACTACATACAATCGAGCAACGTAAATGTTCAATACTTCACTGACTTTACAAGTGAGTTCTCTTTACATTGTAGAAGCACTGTTAAACTTTACACACTGATGCCACAGAAGAGTTCTAGGCAAGTGTTGCATAACCTTAGAAAGACAAGAGGAGAAATACGTTTTGACAACCAAAAGAACAGAAACATTATTTGTATCAGGCTACTATAAATTAAATCTATTCGGCACCTAGAATTGTGACTAATGAGATTTCATCTCAAGTATTGTGATGTGGAAGATGAAATTGGTACCTACAATTCTTGACTCTAAGGAGCATGAGTGAAAAGCTCCGTAATTTTCATCACATTTGAGGTGAGATACAACAGAACACGCTTTTAAGCTAAGATTAATATTCTTGCCCAGTACTTTAACTGAAAGAATATATAAAACCAGAAAATTTATTACTGTATCTCTCAATATCTTTAAACTATAAATTTTACCTAAAGGCTGCAGTAAGTATCTCCTGGTGTTAAATATTCTTGCAACTCCAGCCAGTGTTAATACCCATGTCTCAGCCCACTGTTTCTCAGCTGTATCTCTTGAATGATGGATGAGAATGTTGCCTCCTCCTGATTCAATCTTCTCTTTGTCAGCTGTAGTAGAAGATTCTCGAACCCTATCCAACAGGTGAAATAAAACCTGCAATAGTCAGAAAAAAAGCAAAAAAGCAACTTTTCAAATAACATAGTTATATTCATTGTGAAAAAAAATAGTAATTTTCCATTATCATTTCTGTCAATGTGTCACCTTGAGAATGCCCTTTTTCTAAACAGTCTCGGCAAAAGCTAAGAGTAAGAAGCAGCCAACTGATGTTCTCGAGAAGGGTGAGAAAGAGCATGATCAAAACCACCGAGAACAGTGTTAGCACCAACAGAAGGCTAAAACCAGTGGATCTCAGATACCTCAACAGGTACAACAGGCAGACTCAACTACAGCCTGATTTTTCCACAAGGCACAACCAACATGACTGTGATCAAGGCATTTGACAGACCCTCTCCAAGAAGAGAGCCAAAACAGAGTGCAAAGCAAAGCTCAATCTAATATCAGATCAGTCCAGTCATATGACCCTCAAAATTCTCCATTATTTTTGCACAAAGAAATGAGTCATTCATCCTTGCAGGAAGGGAACAGCCTTTTTATCCAACTCCTAAGTAAGAAAGAAACGATGAAGATACAAAAGCTACATTTCATAAGAGGCTTTAAGGGCTAGAGAAGAGTAAGTATAAAAAAACATCCCCAAGCCCCAAGATAGCAGAATTCTGTCACCACATGTTATCTTTAAAAAATCTATTAAGATACCAAAATAGCACGTCAATAGTTATTAAAATGTGTACGCAATTTAAAATACCTTCAGTGGAAGCTCACACATCATACCTTCCATATTACTGTGTGCCACGTTGAATGTTGTAATAAAGTTCCATGAGCACCAATAGTAGAAAACAACGTCTGCCCAGCACTCTTCCTAACTGCAGGTCGGGGATCCACACACAGTTCTCCAAGTTTGGCGTAGAGGCATAACCACAGACAGTCAAACGGTGGCGCAGGATGAAAAGGTCTATTGAGCATCACTCCCTTTTCTTCTGCCTGTTTCTGCAACACTGCCTCTTCTTTGTTTAGCTCCTTTTCAATTATTTCACCTCTTTGGAAAAAATAATCTGAAATATTCCACTACAAAATAAATAAGGCATATGCTGTTGTACAATAAAAATATTATAGTGCTCTTAATGATCATGAAATAAATCGTTTCTCATTTTCACATTTAAAAGTATTTTGCAAAGTACATCAAGATAGTAATTTCCCTACATTGACGGAAGAAGATCAGCATATAAATACCACAAGGTGCAGAAAGTAATTTTCTTAGCCTCAGCTTTTAGGCCCCAGTTACACATGAAGTACTAGAAAGGGAAACTATGTATTAAAAGTAAGATACTGACAAACATGGCTACAACACAACACAACTTCTTTAAATCAACCCTGGTGTCATGCAGATTAAAGACAAATTGCGCTGGCTCAATTTATGCATTATTCCAAATAACAGCATGGGAGGTTCGGTAAGAACTCAAAAAATAGGGTTTGGCTTTCATTTGTAGAATCGACCACAGATAAATTTTCACTAAAAAAAACACCACCAAAAAAAAAAAAAAGAAAAGAAAAGAAAAGAAAATGAAAGCCAGAAGCAGCATCACTGTAGGTTAATATAAAACTCACCAACAAACCAATTGAAGTTAGGCTAATATTTAGCTCTTGATTGTGAAGTCCAAAGCTTCCTGCAACTTCAACAACTATCTGTAGACAAGTACATGGCATTGTAGGAAGAAAGTCTGTCACAACCAACTGAAGACACTGGAATGCAGTCCGTATTAAGGACTCTCTTAAAAAAACAAAACAAAAACAAAACACACACACACACTCTCATTTCAAATTTCTTCAAGAGCACAGGAATGTTTTGAATACAATACCTCAGGACATAGCATTATTTAAAAAAGAGAGAGAAAAATCCATTTAATGTTTTCGAGATGGATTGGCAACATTTTTAAATGTTTCAACTATAGGGGTTTTTTGAGATTTAACATTAAGCTGAAGCTTCAAATTCTGATGAGTATTTTAGTCCATGTTAAATAGCTAGTGAAGTGGAAGTTTAGACTCCGCAGTGGTCCTCAGTTAGTTTTACATAGTAAGTATGCTTCTCTGTTCTAAAGCTTTAAGAGCTGTTAGTTCAAATGCATCAGCTAAAACATTCTAAATAAGCTACAACGGACAAAACAAAGCTTAAGTTTAAGCATAGTAACCTGCCAAAAAAGTAAGCTGTTCTGAACATTTCTTGTATTGGCAGTTACAAATTCTTTAAAGTATGCCAAACAGTTAGGGAAAATGTATTTTTATTTATTAGGAAATGCACGGTAACATAATGGTAGTCTTACTTGCTTCAATACTATATTATGTTAGACAAAGTCTTTTCAAAATATCTGCCATTAAATAGATCTTTAATAAATACCTTGCCTTCAGAATTAAATTCTGAATATAGCATAAAACAAAAATGCATGAAAAAGGTTTGTGAGAAGGAGCTCTCAGAAGCAGCAAGGTCATCTACAACTAAAACTTTGTTTAGTGAGAGACAAAATGAAGGACTCTGAAGGGGAGGTGGAGAGTAGATAATACAAAATATGGAAGCTGCTTTTAAATTTCACTATACTGTGGATTTGTTTTTAATGCTTAATGTTTAATGTACAAAAGAAAAAATTCCAAAGGTTTGTAATATAGAAATTTAGTGTCTTTCAGAACATATATCCCAGGAAAAAGTTCAGAATACAGATATGTCAGTTACATATTTCAGAGTCCTAAATAAAGTAATAATTTTTTCAATTAATTCAAAATGAAAATCATAGGTGGACCATTTCCACTGTATCATAACAGCCAACATGATATGGAAGCCAGAGGAATGCACAAGAAACCTCACATGGACAATAATGCTATAACAAATAATTCTCTGATATGATGCAGAGAGACATCCATCCTACCACATAAGATCAAAGGATTTATGATTCCTATACTCATGGAGGAAATGCTCACACACTACTTTCCCCCATATTCATTACAGGAGTCTATAAAGTGAAATACACCCAAAACTGCTGCAGTTCCCTCTCCACTACCAAGTTCCAGATGTATATGACCTTCAAGGACTCTAAGAGAGAAGGGAAGGAGGCAGGAAATAAAAGTATAGTTACACTACTCATTTTGAAGAGCTGAGTTAATGAGAAAGTAACCTCTCTTTCTAATCTTGAAATGTGAGACTGCTAGAACAAATTCGAACCAGTTCAGTTCCCAACTAATGTCCCATGCTACTATGTCTGGAGAAAGGTTTCGAAGTCCTTACAGCAACACAACTCTTCAAAATGTAAAACTGTCCTTAATGTTATAGGTGGTAACCAAAAAGGTAAATATAAATGCAAGAAACTTAAGCTTAACTCAAAAATTTAAGACCATATAGGGCTTTATCCATCCTTAAAAAATAACCAGGAGCATCCCATTGAAAAATTCTTCAATTAAAGACTTCCTTTGCTTTGGAAGGTGTCAAGGGTTTGGGCTGGATTGGCCCAAGCAAGCCGAGCGACAGATGTTCCCTCTCTCCTGCCAAGCAGGAGAAAGAGAAGAAGAGAGACTAGTTTAGTAAGAACTAAACTACTTTAATGAAATATAAAGAATAAAATAATAAAAAGAAAATAATGAAATCTATACAAAACTGAACCAAGCTCCCAGGATGACAATCACGTCACCAGCAGGCACTGGGAAAGTCCCAGACTGGACTCAGTGATGGACACGATCTGGATTCAGGAACACACAGATTGGGAGCAAAGGCAGATGAACAGACAGAGTCCTCCTCAGACACTGGCCATTGAAGAAAGAGAGCTGACCCTTTGATCCCTCAGCTTTTATACTGAGCATGAGGCAGATGGGATGGAATACCCTGTTGGTCAGTTTGGGGTCACCTGTCCTGTCTGCTCCTCCCCACAGGTGGGACCCCTCTGCGCTTTTCCGTTTCCGACCCTCCAACGGGGCAAATAACAAAGTTGTCTGGCCTTGGTTGTTATAGCAATAAGTCTAAGCAAGAGCTTCTCTGCATCCCTCGGTATCAGCTATAAACATGGGTCTTATCACTCTGAGAGTGAACAGTTTTCTGCACAATATGCTTCCAATTTCAGCAGTTAGCAGAGGCCTAGTTAGAAAGCAGAGTCACTGTACAAAATTGGTCCTGTTTTACCTCAAACCAGGACAGGCTAGTGCTGTACAATCAAGAAATGACCAAAGCATCACTGGCTCTCAAAACAACATCTTCTGTATTTAAAGCAGCCTGTCAAGAAGTTCTTCTGAAAGGCAAATGGATTTCTGTCCTGAAATCCAGGATGTTCACTGACTAGATTGAAGACACTTGTGAAGAAAGTCCCATGGTCAATAAGTTTATATTTAAAATATAATAGGGCCTGCATCTTGTGCTCACAGCTGCAAGACAAGAAATTCAGTTGTTTCTGGAGGAAAATGAGGCTTGCTTCATATTTTTTTCCTACTGTAGCTGATACGATGCAGGCAAACAGTGGTATGTAGTTGAAGAAAAGTAGTTTATTCTATATGCTTTGTAGGAGGACACTAAGACATAACACAAGATCTTTGCAACACCTTGAGATATCTGCCAGTGAGGTATGGGTTGGAGATGTAAAAGGATTCAAAACCGTCTTGAGAAGTAATCTGTGTTGTTTCTTATTCATCAACAACTACAGCAAAAATAAAAAGGCATGTAGGAACCACAGAACACACTGCACCACGTGTGGAAACAGCAGGTACCAAAGGAAGCATGGTTACCAAAAAAAGGATGTTCACAGACAAGAACGCTAGCAACCTTGGGGATTTTGGTGAGTTGTACTGCCAGAGCAAGCAATACTGGTACAAGAGGAAAATCCTTCAAGCATTTGAAGGGGCTTTAGGAGGTGTTCCTATGGCCAGGAGACAGAAGCTAAGGTGGGGCGAAAGGAGAGATACGCCAAGGTGAATTCTTCTGATACTAAACTTATTTGCTGACCTATCCTGGCGCCAGTCTTGACTCGCACCAAAGAAAGAATAATATGGTCTAAGTTTGTGGGTATAGTTCTTAGCGCTTACAGTTCCAGGGCCAGATGTTCATTCCTCTGCTCATTTAAAAAAAAATTTCACCTCTCACTTTCCCTTGTGGGCAAGAGGATCAGTCCAGTAACATTCCCCCTCTGCTGGCAACAGTCTGCTGTGTTAGTCAGTCAAGGGCTTCACCTACAGCAAGTAAATAATCTTCAATCCTTGTACTACCTGCAGCCATTTAGAGAGGAAGGCTTCCACAAAAAGCGAGAGGATTCAGAAGATGACATGCAGTAGACTACCCAAGGGTTTAAGAAGAAAAAGAAAAAACAGAGGAACTGTGAGCAACAGGTAAGTCATACAGAATCATCTGCAAGCACCAGAGATGTGCCCAGCAGATGGTTAAGGTCAAATGAATTGGCACAACGAGTACTCCTCAGTGTACGCTGCATGCGGATCACAGGAGGGGGTAGAGTGGAACAACACTCTGGTATTCTAAAGATTAATTCAGTAAAATAAAAGCATGCTACAGGAAAAATTTAAAACTGTATTTTTGTTGAGTAAAATTGTTCATAAGCTAAAAATGACAATGACAATTGTGGCTATTATCAAAGTGGTTATTAAAGTAAGACAATAAAAGCAGAGTTCTTTCTACTGTTCTTATCTTACATGATTTCAAAATTTTATTTCCACTACTTACCCCTGATCACTTCGGATTGCCCCCATGACGCCAAGCACCAACGGCCAACCAGGTCCTAAGCTGTCACCCTGACTTTGCAAAATCTGTAGCACACACTCCAACTGCTTGATTCTGATATCAGGATGACTAATATTTGACAGTTCCTTTAGTGGATTCAATAAAAGCAACTGCAGTCTCTAAAAGTAAACAATAAAGCATGTTAAGGATGCTAAAATTTAAGTGATCCTTATTTATTTTTATAATTTTTTTTATAATTATATATGAAAACATACAGTACCAACTGAAGATTCCTTAAATTAATTCAGTAACTCATTCGTTAAATGCTCAAATTCAGTGTCAGAGTGTCCTTTCTAAAAATGCGTTTATAAAGGATCTCAGCAGGAAATCTACATTTTTTTTCTTTTTTTTCCCCTCACCTGCTCTCCAGGTCCCTCAGGAAGTGGCTACAGAACGCTGTCACAGTTGCATAAAAACCATCATGCAACTCTGTGTTTCCTAGCAGGGCTAGACTTAGCTTCCTACTAAAGAGACCTTGAAAAAACTCTCCATTGAACCTCAGTAAAAACATTAGAATGTTTTATTAATAAGGGATTAAATAGCTGTGATTTAGAAGGTTAGGCAATTTGTTTTTTACCTGCTACCACATCACATACATAGTTCTAAACATTCCAGAATTGTTTTGCGCTCATGAGGGTGATCCATAATTTGTTCTAACAAATGGACGTAATAAGCAAGCTTCCCCACTCTTTGTTATGCATTTGAAAAAGGAAGGAGGGTAGTTCATTAGAATGCATGAGGTGATTCTCAACAGTTACCTCTGAACGTTACAGCTGTAGGCTTTATAAACTCAACAGTAAAGTTGCTTCATGAATGTCTTCTATTCATTGAACTGTAGAAAACTTCCTCTAGGGAAGATTTTGATTTCATGTTCATTTTAAGTTCCAGAAAAGGAGGAAAACAGCTGCTCTTAAACTTACTTTACCTGATTTTGAGATAATGGAGGATCATGGCTGAATGTCAGTCCTGCTTTAATGAGAGAAGTTAAAGCTTCTGCTCCCCATTCTCTCATTCTTGAGTTTGGATGCTGACAGACCTAAACACACACCAATGTTCTGTTAAAGGTCACTTTTATTTAACCAAGATTTGAATATATGTAATATTTAAAAATTTGATATTTTAATTCTATTAGAATTTACATACAAAAATAATTTTTTTTACAACAATATAATTAATCTCTGGATGATAAAATTAGGTTTAATAGTAAAAACAAAAAAAATATCTTTTGGACAGACATACCTTCTGAATAAGGAAGCAATAGGAAGCAGTGAAAGACACAGAAGGAAACATAATGAAAACCACAGCAGTTGAAGCCAATACATTTTCCAAAATGAATATACTAACTGCTCATTGAGATAGCGATTGATTAAAAAGCACCAAACAACTCTTCAATGATTGAAACTCTCAGGTTTAACTTAGCCTTAAGCTACCATAAAATTCGAAGTTTCGTCTTTCACACACTGCTTAACTTAATCAAGTGAGGAAGCATGACAGTAGCCAACACAGAGAGCGTCTGCTCTTCTATATTCTCAAATACAAAAAGTAACTACATAGTGAATGTAAAATAAGCCTTACACTCCATTATTTCAAAAACTTGACAAAACAACAGCGAACACTCTTTCAAGCTTAAGTTTCAAATGCATGTCTTCATTCTCTTTGTCTCCTAATTATCTTAACCTAAGTTTTGCTAATTGAAAAAAAAAGCAGACAAGCAACAGCTACTCTCTTGGATTACTTTTATTTTTGTTACCTTATATAAAAAAGACAGAATTTGAACTACTTCATGATGCTCTGAACCTGAGCAGATAATCAGTTCCAGAGACAGGGAACAAATTCTTCCCTCAGGTTGTGTTTAACTGAATTTGCAGCTGGTGTTTTCTCCTTCCTTATTGTACCTTGACGACTTGGGTTTAAAAGGAAATAAAGCAGTACTTTAAAAGAAATTGAAATAGACCGTGTATTTCCTACAAAACAGTGGCAAATACCCACAGTGGAAAACAGACAGAAACAGGTTGCTTACTAGATGAAAACACAGAGTCTCAAGATATGGATGGTGAACTTGATTGTCTTGGAGAGGAA
The DNA here is from genome assembly GCA_013398295.1 of Chionis minor. Lineage (NCBI taxonomy): Eukaryota > Metazoa > Chordata > Aves > Charadriiformes > Chionidae > Chionis > Chionis minor. The sequence continues at coordinate 149,775 of VZSF01004659.1, read as the reverse complement.
AAAAAGGCAAGAGAAAAAAGATGTCTGTGCTTTAAGTCTTTAAACACCTAAGTATCCAAATTTCTTCTCCTAGATAAAAGATTATGTGGAGATGATCTCCATAAATAAGGTTAAAAATGGACAGCCCTTAATACTGTTTGAAATAATGCACTGGTTATAAGAAGCGTCAGATACTTTCTGGAAAATGAGGAGGAAAACCTTTCTCCTTTACCCAATTTAAATAGAACCCTGCTTTTGCATTTCACTCTTCTACATAGCCATGTAGAGAATTAAAACTACAATCACATTCCATTGCCTATTTCTACTTTCAAATTCAAAATGTAAGACTTTTTTTTTCTTTGATGGAGCACATTTTTCATGTTGAAGTTAAAATACTTAAGAAATTGGAATAGGATTATGACATCTATTTTCATGTTTGTACAGTATTCTCTTAAGGAGACCATTCAAAGTGTTGACTTAAACATTTTCAAAACAATCAAACCCTTTGTTAGTAAATCTAACAGCTTCAATCTACCTGTTAAGGACACAAAAGCTAATCTTAAAATCTTCCTAGATACATTTATACTATGTGAAACCAAAGTGAAACTTGTGTCATTTTAATTCTAACACATATATGAGGCATAATAAATTGATTACTTTAAACATTGCCATGTTTAAAATGTATAAAGACTGACAGCACCATAAAAACAGAGTCAATAAAAGATATGAAAATACTAGAATTTAAATATATAAATTCGGTTTTAAATTCAAATTGCGATGCATTCAATTTGCAAAAACAGACTGTATAAAACAAAACATGTAAATACAAGTTACACTTTTTTAAAAAAAATTACACTTTAAAAACGCATTTCCACAAGGTCTTTATTAATAAAAATTAAGTTATAGTACAACTGATAAAAGTAATTAGTTACCTCCAGAAGATGACCAGTCAGAGGTCTCCAAAGAATCTCAATCCTGTGCATGTTAACTAGTCCTGTTTCCAGTAATTTAGCAACAGCAAAAAGCGATGGTTCCTTAATAAAATGGAATTTGAGCACATGACTTTGAGGTAACTCAGATAATGTCAGAGCCTTTTTCTACATTATAATTTATAAATTAAGGTGCTTCTAATCTCACTGAAGTACTGTGTTTCGCAGGCTGTGAACGCCGTCACAACAGCTTAGGTAGCATGGCTGGGAAGTTTCCACAGCATCTGCAGTACTTCAGGAGAAGCCACAAGGGGGTAGCAACAGCATACCATGAAGAGTACTTCTGTCATAATTTTTCACACAGTTTTCTCCAAGTTTGACAATAACCAGAGCACTGATGTTCCTTTCAAAAGGAACACTTTCTCATTTTTATATAGTCCTCCCTCCAATCAGTTTTATAACGTATTTTACTAGCAAAATAGCCTTTTTCCCATCACAATTTTTAAAGTTAAAATTTCATATGAATAAGCAATACAGAATATTTCATTTAAGAATCCGCTTATGCTCTATCTTCCATTGGCTTCATAAATGCCCTGCAGGAATATGGTAAATTTCCTATTCATCACATATATATGCAAATATTTGTGATAAGTTTATTTTAAATTATTTTTTTAAATCAACATATAGTCAAAATGACTCGTGCAGGAATTATTGTCTGTTCCCATTTCTGCTGATTTTTTATTCTCATTTTCAATCGATTTTAAACACAAACTTTAATTCATTCTCTGTTGTCGTAATTGTCAAATATTATAGAGCATATTTTCTGTCATCATTATCTCTAGTGTCACAGATCAAGGAAAAACTTTCAGAAACTCTCTTCTGGGATAGGATTGTGACTAGAACATATACCCAATCTAATTCAATCACAGGGTCTTTAACCTTTCTGGGCTAAAGGTTGTTCACTGAGGCTGGCATGAATCCAACATTTTCCCAAGTAAATATGAAATATCTGTTTCTTTTTTAATATCTAAATTGTGAGGCTTTTACTGAAGTATATTACAAAAGAAAATCAAAATAAAAATGAGCACCTCACAGAACATACTGTGCTATTCAGAATCACTAACCTATGAAATTACAAAGGCTTTTAAAAGTTTTAGCCACCCATAATCTGATTAACGGAAACACATGACATTCCTTAGTTAACAAAAAGACCATAGCAGAAACACAATGTTCATGGAATTTAGTAACGGTATGAACCCTTATAAACAAGACATTCTCTGATTCATAATTTATTTTGTACTCTAGAGTATCAGATATATTACTGCCTTAATATTAGAAATAGTTAACTTAGAGGATAAATCTAAAGGTCTTTTGCCCATTTCACAGAAACATCTAATAAGAAAATAAAGAACTCTTTTTATACCTTATTGTTTCCATAGGCCATATCCATGGCTTCCAGAGACAAGGAGCAAAGGGCGTTTATTAAATGATGTAAAGACACATCATCAAGGTACCTGAAAAATAACAGCTATCAAAACACTGCCAAGTTTGATATATGCACATTATTTTAGTTGTAAGATAGGGTTTCTTACTGTGAGCTTTCAAAAAGCCTTGAAAGTATGTTGGATATAACTGGCAGATCAGTCATAACTGCTGTAGTCAGAACCTTGAAAAGGAGACAGAAATGTGTCTTATATGCGATAGAAAATACTGCATAATCATTAACTGTAAAATGAACAATCACGCTTACTGTGCTGGGCCCTTCTACAGCTCTTCCAGGTTTTAATGCACCCCCAACACCAGGCTTCAGTCCCAGAATCCACACAAGATGCTGAAATACAAAAGGATCGTTTTCAGCGGAAAAGCCTTCTCAGGCAGAGAGGAAACTAACATTGTGCTCAAGCGAGCCAGCAGCCTTCCAGCCAAAGAGAACTGAAGTGAAATGCTACAAGTACTTACTCAAGGCAATTCAAAGCACACCATGAGTAGAATCAAAGCTTCTTCTGTTGCTCACATGAAAACTCAAAACCAAATTATGACAAAAAAGCAAGGCATAAAAGCAAGGCATAAATATTTCCTATTATACCTGAAGAGTCGCCAGGACAAGTTGCCACGATGTACCAAGAACAGCTCCATGGCAGTGAGCTAAGTTGAGTAATGTCCTCATACACTGGATATTTTTTGAAGTCAGCTAAAAAAAAAAATAAAAAATGACCACACAATTTTTATTATTCTACAATAAAAGTGTTTCTAGGAAACTTGCAATTTTCAACTATATAGCTTAAAGATTACATTTTGTTCGTACTGGCGCAATGTATCTTTTTTAGAGAAGTAGTTCAGTCTCTCTCCTTCTCTCAGTCTTATCTTGCTGAGGTTGAATACGATTTCATCACTGCCCTCTCCTCTCAGTTTCCCACTATTATCAAAGACACCAGTTCAAGTACTCCAGCTTTAAGTGCATCTTCTCCACAAAATCAGAGCCTATCTTAAAAAAATCCATATAAGTGAACCTTCACACACAGGCACATAACAGAGCTGAGACCTAGGGTTTTTTAAACAGAATGGATGAGAGCTGCTGAGCCGAGTCAGATAAAAAACAAGAATAAGCCTTCTTTACTGTTAGAGAACTTCACTGTCCAGGGCTGTTCCAAATTAAAAGCTTAGGATAATATTTCAGACAAACAGCATTCTTACAAATAATGGTTATCTGTTGCCTATTTTTGAGACCCATTGAGATGCAGAAAGAAGCAGTTAAGCAGGATGAGATCATTCTCAAGTTGTACTTACCATTACTGTTCCCTGTGGCTGAAGAGCTAAGGGTTGCCCTACTGCTACCACTTGCTGATGAGACTCGCTTGAGGGACTGATCATTTGAACATTCTGTCCCTGAATGGAGTATGCTAGAGGAAAATTGAAAAGAGAAAAGTCTAAATTTAAAATCCAGTACTTACTTGTAGTAACAACCACCTTCTGGCAAACACAATCCAGAGAATTTTTCCACAGTATGAGCCTTGAAGTAGCTCATTTTGAGACCTTTAGTTATATTTAGATTGTTATGTCATTGCCTTATGAAGTTAAAAGAGCAAGTAATTACTCCCTCTCACTAACAATTAGATATTGCTTGCAATACATTAATACATTTTATGTTGAGACTGAAACATTTGTGTTAAAATTTGGGCATTAGACCATGTCTCAACTCAGGTATCTGTGGTAACTGCGTGTATACGGTATCACTGTGTGCTACCATTGTATTAGTGCACTCAGAAAATGAAGGTGTCATAAAAGCTACGTCATCGTGTTTTCCCAATACAGGACTTCAGGATGTCCATTTTATGACTCACCTGTAAAAAGAAGAGTAACCTATATAAAATAACTTCACTGCTTCATTTCCATAGAGACCCGTGTAGCTCAGTCATGCATACTGCTTCACAGACTTAGGATCTAATAATAGACCTGGCTTCTAGGCAGGAACAAAGGTGCTGGTCCTTGTTCCCAGACTGAGGTATTTTTGTTTTATTATTAAGAGGTCTAACATTAGGTCCTTCTGCATATTGTTCAGGTGTAGCTGCATTTCTCAGTAAGTAGTAATTGATTTTCAAAATTAGAAAGAGTACATCCTCAACTGGCATATCCCATGAATTACAACATTCTCTCAGGATGTGGGAAGCATTGATTCAACTTCTTGTAAGCTGAACAGAGACCAGAACTTAAGATCTTCCATTTACACAGCAAGTACTACCATCACTAGACAACTGTAGAAAAGACTGCAGTACACCACAAATGCAGGATGTTCTAGTCAACTCTTAAGTATCTGAGTTGCCCAGAGACCTTTTCAGAATGTAAATGCCTTAATTACGTATCCTAAGACATCTTTAGGATGATAGACTGGTCTCTTTAGAGTATGAACTTCTGACATATGCTAAGCATTCAGGAAGTTTTAGGTTGACTCGAATGATACCCAGCAGATGCTGCAAGACTAACCAGTCTTGGAAAGCAGGCATTCTAGATCCTGTCTGAGGATTCTAACGCCATTTAGCATAGCCAAATACCACAGTTGCATATCTTTGCAATTGCATCCTGAGAAAATTCGGGTTTAGAGGACAATACATGGAAACACAATTAAGGAAAACCTACATACACTTACATTTGCTGGACAGAGCTGCAGTTGTGCTGTTTAGTACAGTAAGGGCATAGTGAGGAGGCAAGGATCCTTTGCAAATGGCAGTGATAAAGGCATCTCTTGACGTTACAAGACCCAGTCTTCCACAAAGTGCAGCCATGGTCAGTTCTGCTTTTAGAATATTTTCAGTTGCAGCTTCATCAGTACTGAAAGAGTACACATTGTTGAGTAAGAATTAATCCACAGCACAGAAGCAGACAGCTAACCAAAACTGAAAGCAATGAGAGCATACAGTTTAAACCTGTCAACACTATAAATACTGAAAAGCAAGCATAACCAATCAACAAAATTCTTCAGAACTGTTTCCTATAAAATTGGTCTTTAGTTCTGAATGACTTGGCAAAGGAGATTATGAGGAGGTATTCAACACTAACGTCAGAAAATGGTGTTTGATAACAAAAGACTCTCTGAAAGAAACAAAAGTTATTACCCAGTAAACAGCTTTTCCACTTCAAAGACTGCACAGTACTAACAAGTACTGAGACACTATTTAGCCTCTTATCAACAGTAATCAGAACGTGGGTAGAATCACTTCAGTGTGTTGAAACATTCAGTGAAAAAGAAGAGGAATGAAAATAATTTAAATAGTTTAAATGCAAGCCTTTGAGAATGTAATTAATTGTTCTATATTGAAGTACATAAATACATTGATGCAAAACTTTTGAAGACTTCCGTGTTGTTTACTCTTAACAGATCTTCACTCAGTCTAGCCATCATTAACCCACAAACCTGTCTGCTCAGGTGCCATGAACAGCGCTCTCCCATGCAACTGTCAACTTGACCAGTAACAGAAGTCAGTTCAAAACATAGCTCGGAATATATTTGAAAAATCAAGAGAAATGAAAGCCCAAATACCTTGCATCAAGTAGGAGGGACAAAGCAGCCAGAAGACCACACCAACAGGCATTCACCATTTCTTCCCAGACAGCTCTGCTAACTTGAAAGAAATACATATACTTTTTTATAGCAGAAACACAATATTTTACTTAATAACTTTCAATTATATCACAAACAAAATGCTTGCTACCACATCTTTTAAAGTGTGTTTTTATATGTTTACACAGACACATATATGTGTACACATAAACACACTCGCACCAGTAACATTTAAAAAAGTCGCATTTAAAGTGACATTGCTAAAGTAAAAAATGCCACCAAGGCAATGTTTATTCTATATTACACCAAAAAATCCTACAAAAGTATATATAACTGGTTTTAATCTTTGTCTGTAAAAATAAACATTCAGAAGTGCATCAATGTGGGACAAGAAACTCACAGAAATTATGCACTGAATCATAGAATCATCTAGGTTGGAAGGGACCTTTACGATCATCGAGTCCAACCATCAACCTAACACTGACAAAAACCACCCCTAAACCATGTCTCTAAGCACCACATCTACTGGTCTTTTAAATACTTCCAGGGATGGGGACTCAACCACTTCCTCGGGCAGCCTGTTCCAATGTTTGATAACCCTTTCAGTGAAGAATTTTTTGCTAATATGCAATCTAAACCTCTCCTGGCAGAACTTGAGGCCGTTTCCTCTCGTCCACCACCTCTCTACAACGTGCTTTCAGGCAGCTGTAAGAGCATGATAAGGTCTCCCCTAAGCCTCCTTTTCTCCAGGCTAGACAACCTTGGCTCCCTCAGCTGCTCCTCCTAAGACTTGTGAAGGAAAAATAGTCTCCCCTGGTATTTATAATTCTCCATACCTTTTTCATTTTTTTTTTAAATTTAATAGGAAAAACACATTAGGTCTAACAGACCTATGATCTGCCCCTATCGTTCTCTCACCTCCCTCCGGCCCTGGGCTCAGCCGGTGCCGCCTGCAGCACCATGGAGAGCTCTACCCCCTTTCCCAGAGGGCAAACCCCAAGCCCTTCCCAAGCCCTTCTGCTCCCTCGGTAGGAACGTCCGCATGGGCTGGACAAACACAGCCCTCAGTTCATATTAGTTCTGCTTTTAAAGAAGTTCTGCCCCAAATACTTCCGTCTTCTTTAAAATCTCTCCATTCAAATGTCCATCGTCTTAATTTTGTTCCTAGAAATACATTTTTTTGTTTAAATGTGGTTCTAACTGCCACCTTTCAGTCGGGTTGTGCCTTGCGATCTTGGATCTCAGCGTCAAGCAGAATTCAGGACACAGGATGGCAGAATAATACTTATGGGAAACAGAATGCCTGTTATCTCTCCCTCACACCCCACGTAGATACATGTAAAATAGTATTAATAGACCATAAGGAGTCTATGGCTGAGCTACTACAGGACAGCAGCAGTACATCAAGTCAAGTTTGCCTTGTTTTTTTAGAGAATATTGCTGTTCTGTTACCAAAAAAAAGAAAAAACATCCCAAACCAAACCCACTTAATTGAAAGTTTTTATATAAGATTTAGAAACAATAAATTCAAGCAACAAAGCATGAACTATTTGAATCCTGCTTTATGTAAGACTGCGTATTTTATACAGTGTTTGCATTTTCAAATACCTAGTTCTTTCTCTGATTGGTCCGATACAGACTGCAAGTCCTGCTGCTCAGAAGACTGCGCTGGTAATGAAGTTGTCTCTGTTGTGGTTTGACTGACTGTTTCTGCCTCTCCCAACTCTCCTTCAATCATGGTAGTGATACCACGGACAAGATCCAGTAAACAGTGAAATGCCACCGACATGGCATAGCCTTCAGGAATCGTAGGTGGCTCTACTTTGTCCAACATTTCCAAACTAAAAAATTGAAAGCATGACAGGTAAGTGTGTAACAGTACCACTGCGATTAAAAACAGTAATAAAATGCAAGGTTCCAAATGAATGTTAAGTACAAACAGGCCCCAAATACCATTCTTCAAGATTTATAGCAACTCGAGGAAAAAAACTTCTTGATTAAGTCATTAAGTAAAAGAGTGAGTCACTAAATAAAGAAGTAAATGAAAGGCTACAAACCCCAAGTACAGTACTTAGATTGGCAAATAAATATTTTTAAAAATTAACACATATAAGCAAGCATGACTGAATTAATTACTTTATTATTATTTTTACTTAAAGCCACTGCAACAGAACCTATTCAGAAGAACACAAGTACACAGGAACAACAGAGGAAATAGGTCAGAAAGTCATGACAGCGTGAATATAATTATAACAAGTCAGACGTTCCATTATCGTTATCTTTAAGTCCATACAACCGGAAAAGCCTGTCATAGCTAGATAATACATGACCAAATACTCATTGCCGACATGCATAGGTAAACAATGGAAGTTATTTGTACAAAGAGGAAACGTGTACATGATTCACCACTGAAACCCATGCAATTAAAATATCACTATGCTGGAACTGCAGCCTCATCGCCACTTTTCTTCATATTTTACCTTAAAAGCACATAAAGAGCTGCTGAGTTACAAATCTAACAGGAAACAGATTGTAGCTACCACAGCAGCAGCGTCTACACAAGGAGAGTCCGTCTGTTCCAAAAACTACCTGCTAATCCAACAACCACTATTTCATCATTTGCTCTATAAACTACTCTTAAAAAGGCTAGGCATTACAACTGCAATATACCAAATAAACTTTTATATTGTAGCATCCCCACTCTTTTCTGCATAAAGGATTTTCCTTCTCCCAAACATGTAACACTTATTACCTCTAAAAGATAGCTGCCTCAGATATCTGTGGGCATAGGAAGTGGAAGTAAGTCAAATGGTCAGCATTTCACCCTCTATCTACAAATAAGTTTGTGTATATGCGTATATATATATACACATAGCTCTAATTAAAATTATTAATGGGGTTTGTAGTTACAATGTGGTGGTGTTCCCCAGGGCTCAGTACTGGGCCCACTTCTCTTTAATATGACTAACGTGTTTACCAATGATCTGGACAAGGGGATCAAGTGCACCCTCAGTAAGTTTGCAGATGACACGAAGTTGTGCAGGAGTGTTGACCTGCTTCAGGGTAGAAAAGCTCTACAGAGGGATTGGGACAGGCTGGATTGATGGGCCAAGGCCAATGGTGTGATGTTCAACAAGGTCAAGAGCTGGGTCATGCACATGGGTCACAACAACCCCGTGCAGGAATACAGGCTTGGGGAAGAGTGGCTGGAAAGCTGCCTGGCAGAAAAGGATGTGGGGGTATTGGTCGACAGCCAGCTGGAATATGAGCCAGCAGTGTGCCCAGGTGGCCAAGAAGGCAAATAGCATCCTGGCTTGTGTCAGGAATAGTGTGGTCAGCAGGACTGAGGAAGTGATCATCCTTCTGTACTTGGCACTGGTGAGGCCACACCTCAAATACTGTGTTCAGTTTTGGATCCCTCACTACAAGCAAGACATTGAGGTGCTGGAGCATGTACAAAGAAGGACAACAAAGCTGATGAACAATCTTGAGCACAAGTCTTCTGAGGAGTGACTGAGGGAGATGGGGTTCTTCAGCCTGGAGATGAGGAGGATCAGGGGAGACCTTATAATGCTCCACAACTACCTGAAAGGAGGTTCTAGTGAGGTGGGGGGTCAGTCTCTTCTCCCAAGTAACAAGCGATAGGACAAGAGGAAACGGCCTCAAGTTCTGCCACAGGAAGTTTAGATTGGATATTAGGAAAAATTTCTTCACTGAAAGGGTTATCAAGCATTGGAATAGGCTGCCCGAGGAAGTGGTTGAGTCCCCATCCCTGGAGGTATTTAAAAGGTATGTAGATGTGGCACTTAGGGACATCGTTTAGTGGTAGACTTGGCAGTGCTAGGTTAACAGTTGGACCTGATCATCTTAAATGTCTTTTCCAAACTAAACAATTCTGTGATTCTATGAATGTACCTATGAGATAGAGGTCATTGTCACAGTTTCAGTTGGTATAGTGTTAACTTTCTCACTAGGAGCTGATATGGTTTAGATTTTAGCTGGGAATAATATGATAGCACACCGATGGTTTTACTGTTGCTAAGCAGTCAAGACCTTTTCTGCTCCTCACACCACCACACCAGCAAGCAGGCTAAGGGGGGCACAACAAGTTGGGAGGAGACACCGCCGGGACAGCTGACCCTGATTGACCAAAGGAATATTCCATACCACGTGACGTCACACTCGGTACACAAAGCTGAGGAAGAAGGAGGAAGGGAGGGACATTCAGAGTTATGGCATTTGTCTTCCCACGTAAAAGTTACGTGTGATGGAGCCCCGCTTTCCTGCAGATGGCTGAACACCTGCTTGCTGATGGGACGCAGTGAATTAATTCCTTGTTTTGCTTTGCTTGCGTGCATGGCTTTTGCTCTACCTATTGAACTGCCTTTATCCCAGCCTGTGAGATTTTCTCATTTTTATTCTGATTCTCTCTCCCACCCAAACCGGGGAGTGTGAGCAAGCTGCGTGGTTCTAGCTGCCGGCTGGGGTCAATGCTAGGATGTGACCCAAATCCACAGTTACAGTTAGTCACGTCCTTACATGCAAGGACTACAGACAAAAAGATAGGAGAAAAACTGCTGACAAGATGTACTAGCAACAATTCTTCTGTAATCTTACACAGAAGAAAAAAGAGAATGCAAAAATTACTCAGGGCATCACAGAGTAACTGGAGGGATCCAAAGGTAGGACACAAGCAAGTTCAGAGCAGCACAGGAGACTATGACAGTGGCTGCAATGTTCTTGAGCCAGTTAAGAACAGAAAGCAAGAAAAAAGAAAAGGAAGAAAAGCAGGAGGTTGCAGTAGCTGGCCAAAGCATGAACTAGCTTTCATACACTTTTGTTAAAAACTTCTATTTCCTGAGAACAGTCAGGTAACTTAAAATAACGTTCATGGCCACTGCTGAAACAAAAGGTCAAGACAATGCATACATGTTAAACTACTGAAATCTGAGGATGAGTTTGTCTCTTGGTGTCTCACAGACAGACAAAGGAGTTTCTACCCTAAAAAAGTACTGAGATCCAGGTTTACTTGCTGATTTCCCTGAGTATCAGTATGCCAAAATTTCATGGGCTGTACAAATAACTTCCAATTTGGAAGAGAGTAACCCTCAACAGTAATGACTGACACAAAAAAACTTCCACTATTTTGCAAGTAACGTAGTATTATTCAGAGCTCTAAACTGAGAATACAATCTCCATTATACAAAGTAATGAAAAAATAATTGGTCATTCTAAGAAGCATTCACAGTCTAACCTTTGTATACAGGTCAATATATTGTTTAGAATGACAACCTGGCGAATATCTACTATATCCTGTTCAATAAAAAATGTAAACACAGTAAAGCTGGTGTAAGAAAGCTATTTTTCACTCCCACTGATGTCCCATTTGCTTAATGCCCCTAACGTTTGCCATTACACAACCTAGCAAAAGATATTCTAAAATTGTTATATACTGCAGTGAGGCCTAAAAGTGAAGAGTTAATACAGCAACAGTATGGTAGAAAAAAAAATCCAGCAGGTGCTAAAGCCATAGGGGACATTTGGATCAGAATCCAGAGCATTCAGACAAAATAGTGAAAAATCAAAACACCTCATGGCACTGACAAAAAGAAAATCCATAACATACCTCAATGCAAGTGAAATGAAGACCTCAATATTCACTAATCAAAAAATCCTTAAACCATCAAGTTGGAAATAAAAATATTTCTTACATACATTTTCAAAAAGATAGAGGTACTTACTAGGTAGCTTTAGCACTGCCTTGTACTGTTACATTCAGGATAGGTATCCAAGTGCCTCTGTACTCAAAGGCAGGTAATACAGTTGCACCTCCTCCCATGCCAAGCACTCCCGGGTTAGTTTGTGCTGAGCCAGTATTCCCCGATGCATTGCTTCCTAGTTCAGAAAAACAAAGTGATAAAATTAACCAATCTAATTTTAGTTATCAACAAACATACATTTTCTATATTTAATTTAAAACCACCACTAACACAAAAAATCTATTTCTGAGCTCCCTCTGCTGTCTAAAACACGATCTTATTACTTTAAAAGGCAGTTGATTGATGCTAACTGCCTTATTTTCAGTCAGAATAGAATGTTTCTGTGAAAGGCATAGCAACATTCATAACATTCTGTTAAGGAACTAAACTTACACAATGTTAATAAAACAATACATATTTTAGTGAAGAGTCAGGCAGACATTTAAAAATTATTTGAATAGTTCCATCTAGAACTCAGTAGTAGGAAAAAGAGGTTAATCATTCGGAAAACAAAGATCATCACAAACTTTCAAGATTTCTGAAATGGAAAAGGCACAAGAAGAAACTCAAAGAGAACTGCAACGTTTGAATCTGTTCCATGCCAAGGCAGACCATGTCAGGGAAGAGCTGACAATGTGCCAACCAACAGCTAGGAGGGAACAGATTTTGGTTCCAATTTAAGAAGCCAAGAAAAGCAGATAAAAGGGCAAGGAATTATGTATATATACACTACCTACATATAGAAGGAGGTCTATACTTACTTGGAGTAGTTACCACGAGTTCAGACTCTCTGTACAGACAATGGGGAGAGAAGGGCAGAGTCCCCAAGAAGGTGACTCAGAGCACCTACTACATCAGTGTAACAACTGTCATTTTGGTGCGCTCGCTTTTAATATGTAGAGAGACTAAACTACTGATTTAGCAAGTACGAATACACACAGAAGCCTGTGCAGACACTTGAACAGAGTTAAAGCTGAACAGACTGAAACATCATCATCATTCTGCTAACCAGAAATGGTTAACCACACACTGCCACTAACACAAACACAGTTACCCTGGTGTCATTTTCTGTGATCCCACTGAGCAGTCAGACATACACCACTATTTTTATATCAACATACTCCTTAAAGTGGTAGAAAGGCTTACATTACACCAGTATAAACAAGGTGACACAGGACTTAGGTAGGTGCAGCTTTCAACTTCTCCTACGAAAACAGCTACCTTATTGCAAAACTGAGGCTCAAAAGCTAACCACAGGTGTGTAAGACAGCCTGCTACCACAGCACTACCATTATTATCAGAAGACTCAGTTCGAAAATTAGGTTGCATTGATCTGCTCTTTCGCATGTTAGACATGGCCATAGGAGGAAAACAGGCAGAAAGAGAAATGCATGCAAGAAAGACGTGAGAAACACTCAGACAGAAAGAAGTGAAAAGGTAAATGAGAAAACAAACTGGAACAAGCCAGAGAAATATTGACTGCACCAATGGTATGACCCTACTGCAGTTCTGTTTCACAGGAAGGCAAAAGTGAAGTTTTCAGGAGAATGAGTATTTTACAATGGCTTCTCATATGTGCGTGTTACAGGATGAAAAGTGCTTTTCTCATTTACCTGAAGTGGATTAAACTAACCCAGAAATAATACTAATAGAAGTGTTCTATCAGCTTCCATACAGACAGCTATTGAGCAACAGCTACTGACACAAATGTCTTCACATTATCAATGCTAACACCAACTTGGAATTCAGACTTCATGAATGAATCCTGGAAGGCGTGAGTCTAAAACCAGACTTTTAAATGTTCACTAATTTAATAGTAGATACGATATATAATAATTATACTTGGATTATCTGTTTATTATCTCTTTCAAGAGGGCATATCAAAAGACACCCTTTGAAATCGTATTTGTTGTTTGTTGCTGAGGCCTCTGATTCCATAATCACGGGAAGAAGCAGAGCGCCTTAACTTGGAAGTAAACACCTGCAAAGGCATAACAGAAAGACCATTTCTTCTTATAGAAATAAAAATATACCTAGTGAAATGCCAAAACTCTGGCCGCAAGAAAAGACAATCAAGTTTAGTTTCAGTAAGTGGCTGTTTTCAGCTTACAGAAACAGCAAAGATCATCTGTAAAACACAGATCTCTTTCCACTTCTTGGCTTCCTCAAGTTCAGTTTTGTCCCTGAACATCCAGAAGAATTAGCTGTTGCCTTCCAGGAGGAAGCAAACACACTCTGTCTTACTACTTCAATTGCACACTGCTATAAATGACACCCCCGCACAAGGAGACAGAAATCAGACAAATTTGTTACAGTCAGAAAACAGAAATAAATCATTCCCTCAGAAAAGTTGTGAGCCAAGGAGCTCGGTCGCTGTAGAAGCAGATACAAATGGAGGAGCACTGCTCTGCTGACTGGGGGTTATGTCTTCCCCACAATACAGGTAGATAAAATTACCTGTTGTACCAGACCTGAAAACACTAGTTTGTCTCACACTAGCTCTTCACCTCAATGAAGATGGAAGATGGAAGATAGATGATCACTACCAAGCCAAATGCATACACCGAATCAAATCAGAATTTATTATTACAAGAAAATGCTGGAAAATTAAAATGATAGTAAGGACAAGGCTTTACCAGTTTGGTTTGGTATCACTGATGTGTTCCCTGTGCTTGGTACAAGAAATAGTGACTGGATGAAGGACCCCAGTGCATTCACAATATCACGGAAAACTTTAGTGGAATGTTGCTTCATATCATATGATTGACAAAAGGACCTGGAAAGTATTTTATAAAACATAATAAATATTTGACAAATTAGGGACTAAGAGCATATTTTAACAGTGACATCCTCCCCCCTCCAAACTGTAGACTAAAAGCACATTTTAACCGCAAATATTTAGGTAAATAATAACACTTAGTTTTAGGTAAATGCTTCTTCAACACTGGTAAGACAGAGAGGATTTGGAATACCCAATTATAATTCAGCCATTCCTTGATAATAAGCACTGCCTGCTGCTTTATAAAAATTATCTTGAAGAGTTTATGGCATTTAAGTTTCTACATATTTACAATGTTTTAAGAAGCATTTTCCACAAGAGAAAAATAAAAATATTCCTTAAATTTTATGTAAAAGTGAAATTCATTATATTTAATACCTTAATAGCTGAGGCTGCACGCAAAGCCTGTGTATAGATTCTACTGCAACAGCTCTTAGCCACTGTGGTTTGTCTGCATCCAGAAACTTCACCAGCAATGACAGAAAGATTTCACATTCTGTAACCTAAAAGATACAGTTTATTGCCATTAAACTAGAAGAAAAAGGCTCCAAAAAAATATTTTCTCCAATATACTTCTGTTTCATCTTAGGATTTCTATCCCAGCAAGTTTTGCACAGGATCTAAAAAAACCCCTTCAACAAGCATTTACTCAAAATTACATTAAAAACATACCTAATATTCTTAGTATTTTTGCCAAGCTAACACCACATATGCAATTGTACTGAAGGAGCTAAATTTCTCATAGACATTGCATTAAAGTTCTTACATGTGCTACAGTAAACAAATGAAATGGAAAAAAATCCTTTTTCACAACTATCTAAAATTCAAGAGGTAAGAGCAGCCGAACGTGTATTTTTTATGCACATTCTGTCAACAGCTTTAGTAACACAAGTCAAAAGCCTCTTAGCAAGTATTAACAAGGCACAACAATCAACATTATCTCAAGCCAGGCAAACAACATAAGAAGATCAAAAGGTTCCCAAAACCTTAACTGAAAGGAAGCTAAGTACAGAAAAGACAACAGCTAATCTGCTCTGAGAATTTATACAAGCCCATGTTTAATAAAATCATACATGTAGAATACATGTAAACACAAATACACATATGAGGAAAAGAATATTTAGACTTTTTTCCCCTTGGCATACATCAACAGTTCCCAAGAGCTAATTAATACTATTACTGATCACAGTACTGGCATATACATAGAGAAACAGAATTGCATAAAAAAAATTTGAACATATTCTTACCAGCAAACTGTAAAACTGCTTAATCAAAACAGAAACTACTCTCAGCAAACGCATACAGATGGGGAAGTATGGTTTTTCCACTGGTGCTGGGGAAGATGACGTACTAGAACCTTGCCTGAATTTGATGTTTGGGGAGAAGAGCTTTATAACAAGAGGGCATACCCTTTCTTTAAGAAGAAAACTGAATTCCTGATGCTGAAAAAGAAAACAGAACAAATTATAAGGAGATATTCTTTAACTGCTACCAGTAGGTCTGATTATGCATATTATTTACATTTACTGTTATGATCAAGCACTCTGAAGTCATGTAAATCTTTTTATAAATTAGAGGCTCAGGAAATGAAAAGGAAGAGTGGTAGACACCATTGTAAAGCTAACAAAATGTATGATGAAATGACATGGTCAGTTAATACCATGCACCCCTCTTCTTCTATTTTGCAAACTGAAACAGGCTTCTAATACATCATGTATTATATATTCAATTTTTTAATTTAGCTACTGTCTGCTAAAACGTATTACTGGAGGATTGTATGCATTTATATGCAGTAGATTCAAACAATTCATAGTCATGATTCTTGCTGCTTTGCAAGTGGGGTGAGGTTAATGTTTTCATAGAAATAACAATGCCACAAACTAAGTTACAGAGCCACCATAAATCACGCAAGATAAGAAAATGCACCTTTGGAGGAGAAATAAATGGCAAAACAAAAAGAGAAACAGAGTACAACATGCTCCACAAAATGCACAAACACAAATAAAGTGTATGGGAATAGGCAAAAGTGGACAAAAAGCACACAGTACTTTTCTACCATTAAAAAAACAACATGTAAAAGCTACAAGTCCTTTTGAAAAGTAGTGCTTACACTAAATTAAAGATGAGTTAGTGAGGTGTAAATTTTGCTACCCATGTGAAGAAAAGTCTTCCTATTTTCCCTCCAAGAACTACTCACTTTTAAAAACACTTGTGGAAAATCATTCAGGACTGACTCGAGAAGTTCAAGGCCAAATGTCCGTGTCATTTCTGTCATACCCACCAGCCAGTAGGGAGCATCAGCATTAACTAACTGACAAAGATCCTTAAAAAGAAACACAATAATATTTACATTCGCTGCACGGTCCTGTACCAGCATAAGTTTTATGAGTCTACAACAAAATCTACATTCTCTCACTTTTTTGTAATGAGTAATTGTCCAATTTCAACATAATTTTTTCCTCCAATACTTCTTTTACATAAATTATTAAGCAAAACACTTTTTCAAAGAAATTTTAAACTTTCCTGATATCCTTGTAGTAATTGTGTTCATTCCTGCCCTCAAATACATTTCAAGACCACTGAACCTGCTAAGTCAAGAAGATCTGTAGTGGTATGATGAATTGAACTACTACTTTTCATTATATACTTGACTTTAATATACAATACCAAGCACAAGAAGCAAGACCGAACTATAGTAGCAGTGTCTGGCTCACAGAAAAAAGAATCTTGAATTTCATGCAGACATGCATGCTTAGCTAGTATTTAAGATTTATAGTAAAACAGTTTCCTAGACCCCTTTGTCTTCATTTTCCAATTATCCCCCTGGGATACAGCATATCACTGCCAATGAAAATAAACGCAGATAAGAAAGCCTGAGGCTCTGGTTAAGGACCTTGTCAATATGCCAACAGCAAATTTTTGAAATTTCTTACAGAGATATAGAAGCACCCAGTCATAACTGCAAACGTATAAATATATGCTCCCCAACTACCTGAAAAAGCATATATGCATCTTTAGCACATGGCTTCAGCGTACTGACAGATCTTCTGTTACTATTTCCTTGAACTGCAACTGGCTGGTCAATGGTATCTGTGTAAAAACAAAAACTACTTTTGTGAACAAAGGAACCACTGAAAATCAAGTACACATTAAGTGTTCTTACAAAGATTCTAGGAGAATGGTCAGGTAATTCTTCTGCAACATGTATTTAAGGAAATAAGCGTTAGACTGAATACCAAAGATCATCAGTACCAATCACGTCTTTCCAATACACGTTCTTTTCAAACTACTGCCACGTATTTCACACTCAGTAATCTAAGTTACCGTCACCTCAAACGACACCCTCACCTCAAATTCCTTCACAATACTAACCTGAAGACCAGTTCTCACAGCTTGAAAAAAATCTAGGTTTTATATATTGCTATTCTGACTTAGACTGACACAATGACTAAGGATTTAATCTCCTTTGAATACAAGTAAATACATAAAAGACAGTAAAAATTAATGTCTGCGATTTTTTTAATAACATTTATACTTTTTACTACTACTTTATTTGAAAAGGATAAACCTTTGATGTGTATTCAAAAAACAGATTAATACAAGTAGAGAAGTATGCCCACCTTTGTATCGTTCATCTTCAGCAACCACTCTCTCAAATACAACAGTAACTACCTGCCGCACTGTAGCTGCCGCAGTGTTATTTGTGATATTATCTTTTGTGAAGTGCAATCGAAAACAAAGTACAATTGCCTGAAAGGAAAAAATGAAAAATAAAGATCACCCTATGACAATATATTTTCATCTTTCAGCTAAGAGTCACGACAGCTGATCGAGCAATGCTTTCCACTACGGTTTGTCAAAAAGTTGCCTGAAAAAAAATTGGTTTAATCATCTCAAATTTGAAGAACTAGAATAAGTTTTATGGATTCCCCTAGCCAAAGGCCTCTTTAGTACTCCTCCCCAAAGGTAATCTCAAGTGGTAATAACTGAAGACATTACAATGTGCCAATAAAACTACAATCATTATACAGCGAATACACAGTAATCAACCACATAAAACAACTTGTATGAATATTAATGTCAGAAGGACATTAGGATTATATGGTTAATCACAGAAAGGTCAGTCAACTCCAAAGCTAAAGTGCCATTCCTCTCCTACATTAAATCATAATACTTTAACAACCGTGTTGCCTCAACTGCTATTATTCCTCTCTAAGGTGCGTATTTTAATGTGTCACTGTGCTGGCAGTGACCTGAATACTAGTTCCCATTGGATTTCATATTACCTCTAACACGTAGTTTAATACTTACTTATTTTATAATGAATTTTGAAAATTAACATCTGTATGGGTAGTGAAACCTGTATTTCTTGTTCTTTTATCCTTATTCTGTGTTCTTGCACGAACCTCAACTACGCCTGGCCATAGCGCTATATGCTCTAAGCCATACAAGATTTAGAGTTTTCTTTTGCTTCTTTTTCTTGTAAATGATTTGTAGACTCTGCTCAGATGGTATTCCCACGTTAATTTTAAATTTTGAAATACAATCATACACTTCTGGACTTTCAAAAGATACTGCATGATTCTCTAGGCTAACCTAACAGCAGTGCCTGTATTAAGGGGCTTTTCAAGATGGTTTACTAGTAATTTTCTTAATTTATATCAGTCAAGCTGAAACATGAATATGTAATATATGTCTGGCTCGATCTGATTTTCTAAGAACTTCTCAACATGGGAAAAAACAACTTTCAAAATAATCTTGGGGGGGGACGGACAACCAAACAAACCATTGCAGCATTTTACCCATGCCAAGTAATGCTTATATTTGGTTAACTGAGAAACTCTACTAATTTCAAGCCTTGGACAACACCAAGAAGTTTTACAGGATATTGCTCTGTCAGGATGGTTTTTCTTACCCCTGTCAGAGCCTGCGCATATTTGCCTATACATTTCTACATGTACTAGATTTTATCATGCACTGAGGAAATTGTTAGAAATACAGCAATTAGATTCTCCAGTAATTGCATCATGTGAGCGTGCTTCTCGATCAGGACACAACACAATCGAGAAAGATGTGCTGGGAAAGACCTTCCCTACTTATTTGACACCCTGCACCAATACAGTCTTGTAGCTGGTGTCTATAAGTAGAAAGTTTCTAGACATTAGAGAGAGGAACAAATAAAGGATGATGAAAAATTGTTTGGAAGACACACACAAAAAAGTTAAGTGAAATAGGATGCAGAAGAATAAGGGGGGGGGGGCATAAGGAGGGAGAAGAAGAAGAATAAATGAGGGAAGTGCTGAGAAGTAGATATTTGACATGCGGAAGGGAAAGGTACGGTGGACTTAAACAGCAACTGTCTCCTAGAGCCTAGATTCAAACTTGATAACAACATTGCACGCTGTTAAAAACATCTGCTACTCAGTTAATGACTGACAATCCCACTTTCTAAATTATTTCCATTTTCTTCAAAAATTACGCTTCTGCACAAAAACATAGCACCTCAGTTGGAAAATGAGCGTTATTTGGAACAAAAGAAACAAGAAAGTGCTGAAGAGTCTTTGACATAACATGACTACTCGAGCAAAAAAGAACCTACTGACAAACCATTCATCCTTAGGAGGTTCCTATTCTGACATTTATAGGTTTTATAAATTTTCTATATCTTCCTGCTTTCAGTAGACCTTTGTAACTTGGCTTTGTTATTCTTTCGTGTTTTCCCTTCCCTTGGTTAAGTAGATTAATAACGATTTTAATATTTTCACGTTTAACCATCTAGGAAGTTATTTCATTAAAACCAGAAGCAAACAAAAAAATGAAAATCTTCCATCAGAACAAATTGCCTTCAAAAATACTCTTCAATCCTATTCTCTCTCTCTCAAAAAAAAAAAAAAAAAGCTCTGATATTAAACCAAAACTCTCTGACAGCAGAGCATAATAAAGACAGCAATTTAGAATTATTTCTTTAAAAACAAAAAACCTTTCTTATGTTAAAGAGAAAAAATTATAAAATGTAATCTTATCTTGAAGAGGAACTTATTTTAAACAAAACTTCACAGATGGGTGAACAACGTTGCTCCATCAAAGAGAAGTATCTTGTAATTTAAGGTTAAAATGGATCTGAATCCTTATTTTTTGTTTTAGTTGAAATAAAATATCCAAAATGGTACTTGCTTAAAATTATGCAATAGAGTTGTTTCAGTTCTGACTGAAAGAGCAATAACTGGAATGCCTCTGAAAGAGATTTAAGGCTGTGTGACAGGCAGCTTCTTCTAATATTTGCTTTATTAGTGACAGCTTACACTGCACCATGTGCTCTGATTTCAGTTTGAAAACATAGAGATGATGAATTTTGCAGATGAGAAAGACAGGCATTACCCTAGTGTTTTCATTTAAAGTTCCCATTAAGTCAGAAATGTATTATTGTGGAGGAATTAAAAACCGATTGAAAAGGAACCTAAAAGAAAACCTGTTTTTAAAGTCTAGATATAAAGACAATAGGGCCACAACAGAATCAAGAATGCTCCCTCCTCTTCCATTATTTCCAAATGCTTCATATGTAATTTCTCCCCGTTTTTCCTCTTGGATATTTTAAGTTCTATAGTTGGCAATAACAAATTCTTACCTTGGACAGTGCTTCATCATGCACAACTGTATTGGTTGTTAAAAGTACGAGAACTGTCTGGAGCAATTTAAGTTCTTCAAGACTATTTTCCATCAGTTGCCAAAGCATATTAATAATGTTTCCTGCTGCAGCCTACAAAGAAATATTTTTTTGCCAACAATTAAGATTTTTACATACTCGTATATGTGTACACATGTAAGAACAGCACTCTCAAATGCATATCACATATCGTAACTGAATTTGCCTGTTTGTCTATACCACAGGACCACATTGAGCACACAAAGCCAGTTTCATTGTCACAAACGCCACAAAGTATTTTTAAAGAACTGACAGCAGAAATCTCTTAACATGTAGTTCAAATTAAAGTGTGTACTTCATTTTCTACTTGGAAATACAGAAGAGACAGTACAAAGACATTTTACCTTCAAAATTCATTCATATCAGAGAAAAAAACTGTGATTTCACATTATACAAGCACAATTGAAGATATATTTTAACAGCATTATTTTCACCAGCTTTTTCATACACTATATATGCAGTACCATAATATATCGTGACATTTACAGTTGCAGGAAATGTGCATCCATTTTATCTTATTTTTAAAAGTAAAATGTAAAAAAAAGCTAATACATAATATTATCACACAGAGTAAATTTTGTGGATGTAACTTTAAAAATTACATTTATCAAGGACCATTAAATGTTCTGTTCCTGCAGTGTAAGAATGCAAACTAAATGAGCTATTATGAATTTTCATGAATTTCCTTCTAGAAGTTACGCATGCTTCCTCATCTCTTTTTTCTTTTTTTTCTTTTTAATGGTCAAAAAGGTTTTCTTTTAAATTACAATTTTTTAAAATCAATTATGAGTAGAATATTTTCCAGACTATGTTCATTATAATATAAACAGCCTCCTAAAAACAAGCATTCACCTCACAGTTTGAGGTCTCTATTTCTCACACTGAAATATTTATGTATTTAAATAAAGATTGATCTTACCTCTGAAACAACTTCGTGGGACATGAGCCTCTGTATGGCTGCTAGACAGAGCTGAGTGATCTTTGGTTCCTTTGTTCCACAACCCATTAGAAAAGGCTGAACTACCTCTGAGCTGTTCTCTTTCAGTGCTTTCAAAAAGAGACATGGAAGCAGTCAATGTTTAATACTTTGAAGAATAGAACACAAAATTCGTTAATCATACTTATTAACAAAAAGCAATCTCCAGTCTTGGAAATTTGGGATTTACTCTTGCTCCAGGGGGAAAAGCCAAGTGAAGACAGACACTGGGCTGCCACAGCTCACTTCCACAATCACCCTGGCTGAGGCTCAAATCCCAAGCACCTTCAAGCACCCTTACACACTCAAGTGACTTCCTCTTTCCAAACGCAAAATGTCCACTTGGTTACTAAGAAGCTGTAAGGTTCTGCCCATCGCAGAGCACCCTCTGGCCTTGCAGTGACGATCAGCTTTAGGCTGGTAGCCTTCTCCTGCTCTGCTTCACCTCAGCACCCAATTCAAAAGCAACACAAAGCATGGCACAAAGAGACGCATCAAAGCACACAGAGCAAAGGGGAATAGAATCATAGAATGGTTAGAGTTGGAAGAGACCTTGAAGATCATCTAGTTCCAACCCCCCTGCCATGGGCAGGGACACCTCCCACTAGACCAGATTGCTCAAAGCCCCAGCCAGCCTGGCCTTGAACACTTCCAGGGATGGGGCATCCACAACTTCTCTGGGCAACCTGTTCCAGTGCCTCACAACCCTCACAGCAAAGAATTTCTTCCTCTTATCTAATTTAAATCTACGCTTTTTTACTTTAAAACTGTTACCTCTTGTCCCATCACTACACTCCCTGATAAAGAGTCCCCTCTCCACCTTTTCTGTAGGCCCCCTTTAAGTACTGGAAGACTGCTGTGGCGTCTCCCGACAGCCTTCTCTTCTCCAGGCTGAGAGCAAAATGCTACCGACAAAACAGCAGGAAAAAGAGCCTGGACTGTTTGGATCCTGGGTACACACACCTGGCTGTGAATTTTTCAACCAGTGTTTTATTGAGAACGAGCAGCTTCTGAAAATTAAGCATTGTCAGAAGAAAACACAACTTTCATAAACTTTTTTTAGTTTTTAAGGACAAAAATCTTTACAATGAATACAACATTCCACGCTGACATTTGAAAAAGTTTTTCCCCATAAACAGTAGTTCTAGAAATCTGAAATAAACTTCATAAAACTAAAAAAAAAGAAGAAAATATTTCTGAAAGATGAAGAGAAAGCATGACTCAGACCGATGAGTGCTCTTCTGTTCGTGTGTGTGGCTGTTGATTCATGAAAACTTTTAAGATTTTAGCTACTCATCACTGTTTCAGATATTAAGAGTCTCCTCACAGTTGAAAGTTCACCGTGTGTTCTTACACTGGATGTCATCCACTGTGTTTAGTCTATGTGTAACAGGAAAAATGTGTTCATGAAAAAGTTACGCACACATTTTTAGAGCGCAGATCCTACCACACATGAACAAAGGATACATTATCACATAAAAATACAAACATTATCAATTCTATTTTTTCTGTTGAGCAATTTCAAGTTTGGCTCTCAAGAGCCATTGCATATGGCTACAACCAATTTGGGAAAAAAATGAAAAAAAATCAAGGTAAAAGCTACAAAAATATATTTTAGTGCTATTTTTAAATTGAGGCACTAACTAACGTGACTAACAAGTTTCTATGAAAAGAACAAGACTTGTATAAATTATAGATGCCAACTTTCTGTAAGGTAATAGTTCTTACAGAGTGATATTAACACATATATAGTCCATAGTTTCGTCAGGCTCTATGTCCAGTTGACAGAGGTTGACTTTGCACCAAATGCCTAATCAAAAACTATTAAAATGGCAGCATAAATGGGAATGAATACATAGGTTCACTGCCTGTTTAACAATCTGCTTTGATTTCAACAGGCTTTTTTAACTGAAGTACAAAGCCAATAAACCTGCTTTTAAAACAAACAGCAAAACCACATCCACCAATACCATTCTCTAATGAAACACTCCATGATTCTTGGATTAAAACCAAAAAGTTGTCTACTTCATCAACAATACAAGTTTGGTCCCAATTAAGATGTGTAATTTAGGCATCTAATTGCCAGTGTCTACATGTGAGCTAGATGTTTTAAGCTGCCCTTAATCTACGAACACCAACAAGACACAGCTGATTGAGCCTAGAGAGCTCACTCTTAGCATAGGCACAAATGCTTCTTCACTCACATAAATTTCTGAATTGCCACTAAATTCTAACCATCAAGCAAAAAGAAGAAAGCAAAATTTTTAAAAAGTTATCACAAAACATTTATTCATAATGTAAGACTTGTTATCAAGTTCTGAATGGCAAAAATTGTATGAGAGTTAATAAATAACGAGACAGAGAAAAATTTAAACCTTTAACAGTACTCTTCCTATAATTTGTTAAAAACGATAATCTTACAACAGGATCCATACAAGGATTTTTACTTTATGAATCTTTAAAATTAATGTTTCATAGATCTGGTTTGGTACCAATTATTATATTAGCGTCAGTCTTAAAATACACAAAATTTTTCTTATATCCAGGTCTGCTTCCATTTTGCTACCAAAATTACCTAAGAATGTATTAGAAATCTATCGTAACGAGCTACATCAAAAAAGAAGTTTTGGGAAAGTAAAACTTACTCCATTCCATCAGCTAGATTATTGCTCTAATTTTTAGAAAGAATGTCTAAAACAAAAGTATGAATTACATAGCTGACAGCCATGTGGAAATAATTTCTCACATTTATCTCTTGTGATCTCACCAGACATAATTATACCTCTGTGTATTCGTCATTTTAAGATTACATCTATTTTCCTAATAATTATAATCCTACACAATGTAATGCTTCAAGAAAGTATCTGGTCACCTTACTCAAAACAATCTGATACAGTTGTTCTCATCTATTTGAGTGAAATGACATTTTACATCAAAATACAAAGATAAATCCTATCCTGATCAAAATATTTATTTGGATTGCTAGAATGTCTAGTAGATGTTCCTAAACCATCTGGCAGTCTAAAAGTATCAACTTCACTAGATTTCACAATTACAGTACTCTTCCGCAGCTTTATTATTACTAAAGTATACACACTGCCTTCCTACAAAAAACTTTTAAATAGTAGGTAGGAGACAACAGAGATCTTGACATTAACTTATCTACAAGATATATATACTACAAGTGATACATCAGAAAATACAAGAGTTCATAAAGAACTGGGACTGTTTAATGGCATTATGTTTAGACTGAGGAATGTTAGGATAACGTGCACGCAAAGTACATATTCCCCTCTGTTCTGCTGTTTCTTACTGGGAAAAAGGTTATTATCCTATTAGCAAAGATTAAGTAATCAAAATAACTTTCAGGACCTGATGATTTTCGAAACCTCGTAACAACAAATCTGTGCAGTTTTTTTGATGAGAGAAATAAATACTAACTCCATTCTAGCTTAAACCTTCCAAAGGAAAAGTACTCACAAAATTTGACCAACTACCAGAAACTGTTCCCTTGAAAAGGTAAAAGTAAGACTGTGTATCCACGCCCAAAATCAACAATCTTTCATATCTCTTCACTTGGAAATTTTAAAAAAAACCAAATAATTTTGCAGGATTACAAACTAGCTTTCTAAAATATAAAGTTCTTCACACAGTAATATGCCAAAGAACACTGACAGCTTCTCAAATGGCTAACTAGAGATTTCTCTTGTTCATTTGTGTATTTTGATGCATAGCTGACATTACCTGGCATAGTTTCCCCCTTATGTCAGCACTCATGACAGCAGTAAAAACAAAGAAAATAAACAAATAAAAAAGAGGCATTACAGTGAAATACTGAGGGGTGTGACTGCTACTTCAAATGATTCTAGAACGTGCCTCCTTACCAATATCAAATTTACATACTTCAAAGCAAGAAGTAAGTTATAAATCTATCTCATTTGGACCTTTCAAATAGTTTAGCATGTTAAGGATTTTGACTACAGCTGGGGTAGACACTCAAATACTAATACAGGGACATTCAAATCTGGCCACAGGCTCTACCAGCAATTGTCAAGAAGCTACCAATTTACATGCTATTTAATAAAGCTGAAGAAAGTCAGAGATACTGTTTTAAGCACTTACAAAGCTGCAACTCACAAGGTATCTCCTGTCCCTCAAGGCAATGAATGGCACATCTTAAGTTGAATGACCTTGTCTCAGATTAAGATGGAATTTTGCCTGCCAGGTACAATTCTCCAAAGGCAAGACTCTCATACTAAACCCACAGATGAGCATTGTACTGCAGAACTCCACACAGAGCACTCAACAACAGCTGTGGTGAACACAGACAATGAATAAGATGTTGATAATTGGAGCCTAAGCACTTCATCTTGTTTTCCTAAGTGGATGGCTACTTTTGTAGAGCCACAACTGAAAATGGAGGCCTTCCTCAGCACGTGTGACACATGAAACAACCAGAAGTAGCATTAAAAAATTCTCATGCTACTGAATTTTTTGCTAGGTGCCAAAAAGTAAAGCGTCACTGATAGACCACACACTAAAAGACACGTAGGATTATTACATGTATCCAAGACATCTTTTTAACATTTTGATCTGTAACTCAGGCTTATTTTTCCCACCACATTGCAAATAATTACCTGCCAAAATATCAGTGTTCCGTGCAGCTATTGTTTTCACTTTTATTATTCCTGATTCAGCAGCCTGCAAGAGAAAGAAAATAAGTAGTTCAGATGCTATTTCATACAACGATATCTGGATAGAAATAAGCATACCTATAATAAATAAAAATGTATAGTCTCAGAGCAAAAAAACACATTTTCATAGTGTTTTCAGTAAGCAGAGCTAATGCAGAAGTGAAATCTGTAGTTTCTGGAATTCCTTTCCGGAATTCCACAGGAAGGGGTATATTCTGTGGTTCTGAATTTTTAGAGAACACAATTCTTAATTGTATTACTTTTCAGTCTATGAATGCTGAGAAAAATCACCAGTAAGCCTAAAAACTGGTAAGTAGTCTGCACATCTTCAAACTGTGAAACAACTACCACAACACATAGGCTGTCGCATTTATCATGTTGAAATACCGAAGAAACAGAGAATATCAGTAATTGTATCAATGCTTAATAACTTATGCTTATGCTTTAACACATAAGCAATGA
The DNA here is from genome assembly GCA_013398295.1 of Chionis minor. NCBI lineage: Eukaryota > Metazoa > Chordata > Aves > Charadriiformes > Chionidae > Chionis > Chionis minor. The sequence goes on along the minus strand of VZSF01004659.1, from coordinate 122,438 downwards.
ATGCCAGTTAATAAACTAGATGCGGTATACAAAACTTGAATACAACCACTGTTATTCCAGTTGGGTGGCGGAATTTTCTGTTTGAAAGCTAACTTTTACTGACAACGAGTATCAGAATGAAAGCAACTTTCCCCCATGGATTTTGTATCCCGAATTCCCTATACAAATTATCCCAGGACAGTACCACAAAGAAGCCTTCCTAACAGAACTCTCCATTCTTCCTGGCACGCCATACAATCCACATCAACAGTTCCTCCCCTTTCCCTGTAAGTCTGACCCGACAGACCAACAGCACCCTCCTCTCCCTCACGCGTGCAGACAGGCTGGACACCAACCCGGCGCTGCCGAGCTGAGCAGCCCACAGAGGAGATCACATACTGCTGCGGGGCAACAGCAGTTCTTCCCAGCAGAAATCACTAAAGTCATGTTCCCTGACGAAATCAAGCCAAATTGAAAATATCACATTGAGGCTTCGCATTTCAAAACTGTGATTCCGGCGTATTTTTGTGTTTAAAAAAAAACCAAAAAAAACCAAAAAAAACCCCAAACACAAAAATACATTGCAAATGGCACGTTTCCATTTTTTTAATTCCCTTAATGTGCTATAAAACTTCTGGTAATAATTAAAGAAGTCATGTTCAATATACTGTGCACCAAAATAAACGCAACAGGTTTTCCAAAACAGTAAGACATAAATTGCTGGAAAATACTGTTCTGGCAAATTTGAAAGTATACTTCCCCTTTTTTTCCAGCTTCATATTTCTGTGTACTTCCCACACTAAACATCGCCATTTTTCATCTGATACTACTATTTAAAGAAGTGTGCCATCACCATACAAAACAGATTAGGGCAGCAGACAAGCTGTGGCAGCAGAAGTATCAAAGTGACAGTGTATGAAGCTCTACCATGTCGTAATATTTCCCCTCCATCAAAACACTACTCCAACAAGATTTCCCAGAAAGTCAGGTTAAGATGACTGTATAAACTCAAAATCAAATATTTTAATTAACAGTTAACATACCCGTTTCTCAAAATAGCTACATTAGAAACGTGGAACTGAAATTTTCCACTTTTTTTTTTTCCATTTCCCAACACAAATATAGAAAGACTAAGCACTGCCTTACCATTGTTGAAATGATTTGTGAAATTCTGGGGATTTATTTATGCTTTGCTTAACACTGTGTTTCCACTTTAAAAATATAGACAGAATAATACCCACAGTGCCTGAACTAACATACAAGATGCTCAAATGAGCACAAAGCGACATGCAAATTTACCTTTCACATAATTAAAATGAGGAGTGCCAAGTGCAGTTCTCATTTATTTTAATTACGTTAACTTAATGTGTCGAAGTGTCTACATTTCAAGTCAATTCCCGTTCTTCTTCAGTTATAAACTGTCAGCTAATTAGGGGCAGCCTTGTCACAACAAATTGCTCCTATTAATTAATATGAAGGATTTGACACAGTCCAACTTCAATTATCTTCAAACTAAACCTCATCACATCTACAGGCAATCAATTTCTTTCTTGCCAGGAGTGACGAACAAACTCTGAATGAAAAAAATATTAAGCCTGCCCACATGCGTGACATTTGCAAACACCATGCACTCTGCATGAAGAAGGAAAAGATTATTTCCAACATAATGCCTCACAGCTAGTTGTTTCCATGCTAGCCCTATATAAAATAGCATATATTTTTTAAAAACTTAGGTAAAACAAAGCAACATCCATTAGACTTTTTACTACCATTCTGAATATAAGTTTTTCTACGTGAGATATAGGAAGTTCCGTGATTATCTGCATTATGCTTTGTTTTCTACTTCGAATCCCACTTCAAAATGTTTACGATTGGAAATTAATTGCACTGCACACATCCTACCAAAAAAGACACCCAACAGATGTAAAAAAGACCACATATAACATTTACAAAAAATTACTTCAGTTGATCACAATTAACCAGTAGAAAAAAATGAGACTATAAACAGTATCTGGCTATTCCATTTACATCAATATGAAAGTGTATTTGGATTACACCAATTTAACTTGGCAAATTGAAGGAGATATTAATAGATACTAAATTTATAAATTGACATCAATTTGAAATTACTGCAGCACTCTCCAGAACACTGCCCCATTAGAAAAGAATCTTATAAAAAACACTAGTCAAGATCGCCAGCATCATATTGTGCATTTATGGGTATAAATACGGTAATTTACTTTCAAACAAATATAAAGTATCATGTTTTCAAATCAGTCACCATTTTTTAAAGTAACATTATCAGTTTCCCTTAGCACCACAGTTAACAGTAGTCTAATGAGTAAGTTCTCTGTTTAATTTTTAAAAGAAGCAAATACAGATAATTCCTGTAACATAACAAAGATCAAGACTGAAACCTTCAGTCAATTAGATTTCCTATTCTGCTACTGTAATAACTGTGAAATGAACAGAAATAAAACATCTCAAATGTACACTTGCCATTATTTGAGGTTTTTTTCATGTTTTCCCTAAAGCCACTACAGCACCCAGTTTGGGGAGGGGAAACATTGATGAAGAACAGAAATTGACCCTCAGTGATAGCACATATTCAAGACAATCTCTCCTGGATACTTTGATTTACCCTTAACCAAACAGTCAATAATCTCACAGCAACATTCAACAGGACCCTCTGGACTCAAGCACTTGCCCCATCATCTTTCTGCTTCCTTGGAACTTACCAAGTATTTGCTGATTACGTGGAAATCACCCTTCACAGAAATCAAACTAAGGCAAATGGAGAATTTAGGTATTTAAAAAAACCAACCAAACAAACAAATAATCAAAACACATATAGTACCATTGCAAGTAAACTGAAGAGAAGCCTAAGCATAATATCTGACTCCTGGCCTCAAAGTTCCCCTCCCAAGTCTGACAACAACATCCAGAGCTCCCCTAGAACCTCACCCTAAAGCTACCTTATAGCCAGAGGCTCTCTGCACAAGAGAGACGGGGATGTGGAAATTTGTAGAGACTTTCAAACTCAAAGCTTTAAGAGTTTCTCAGATCCAAAACTCCTCCCCTCCTGATGGATTTCTCAGTTCTCAGTTCAAACAAGGAAGAGCTTCAGCCTTCCTGTCATTAGATGCAACATGTGCATCTTCCAACTTTTCGGAAATTTTAACCCTTGCATAGGGCTAAAATCACCAACCAGGTAATCCCTGCTCAGGCACTCAGCAAGAAAACACTTAACCCGCTCTTAAGCGGAATCAACATTTTCCAACAACCAGGTATCATTCAAATTCTAGAGCTAAATTTCTCCACGTAAAATATAAGCATACAGACTATAAAACCTGTAACTCATAAATAGCATATAGAGGTATTAGGAAAATCGGGGTATAAAATTCTACTAGCTACTGGTCGAGACAATGTAAAGGCAAGCCAGCCATAGCAGCAGCAGAGCAGTAAGTACATCTGAAAGGTACTGGTTCCTCAAACCTGTCTTTTGGGGACACCGTGAAAGCTCTCAAACCCAAAATAGTGGTTACCAAAAGATACCACTATAGCTAAACTCCACGATAATGATAATAATCATTACAACAATCATAATTATCAATCTTCTCCCAAGTAACAAGCAACAGGACAAGGGGAAATGGCCTCAAGTTGTGCCAGGGGAGGTTTAGATTGCATATTAGGAAAAACTTCTTTACTGAAAGGGTTATCAGGCATTGGAACAGGCTGCCCAGGGAGGTGGTGGAGTCGCCATTCCTGGAGATATTTAAAAGACTGGGGGACGTGGTGTTGAGGGACATGGTTTATGGGTGGTTTTTGGTAGTGTAGGGTATGGTTGGACTCGATGATCTTGAAGGTCTCTTCCAACCCAAGTGATTCTGTGATTCTATGATAATGTTACCTGGCAGCCCAAGAATGGCCACAAGGAATAACAGCATGGCATATGCTTGAACATGTGACTGTATAATTATTTAGTAGTATTCTTCTCACAGGCAAAGACACAATGGAGCCCTACTGCAATGCATATGGATGGGCAAGCAAGGTACCAGAGGGTGACCAGAAGGGATGTGATCCAACAGCACATGAGTTGCTCCACAGTAATCCCTATGAATTTGCCCTTACTTGGGGGTAAACGTGAAAAAGCTGCCCTTCTTTTATGGAAAAGTAACAACATAGTTCACTTTTCATAAGGCAAAGATGACACAAAATTCTAATCCTGAATCTCCCTCTTACCAGTGGCCCTTTCCAGAAAGTGAAAAGAACACCCTGTCTCCACTGTATCAGCAATTATTTTTTTTTAAAGTTTCAAAAAGGGGTTTTTAAAGAGGTTTTAAAAATAATCAACTTGCTGATCTTCAAAGAAACTAGTATCTCACATCTAGGACCAGAACTCAGCACCTTTTTTTATTTTTTTTAACCAAAATTATATACACACATGAATATATTTGATGTAAGAAGCAGGCGTGCACTAATTTCTACTAAGGATTGATATAACATTAAATATATTTTTCTATTAACTTCTAAATATAATAATATTGTTACCAAAAAGTAATAAAATAAAGAATTTTCACCACTTATGCTTTGAATGGCCATTTCTGTTTTTATTGTGTGTTCAGAGAAAATTGCTATTTCTAGAGACGCCAAAATTGCTGTAAGGTTTGCAGCTCTTACTACGCAAGCTTTTGATTTCTCTCTTCTAAAAAGAAAAGCATTCAGGAATGATAGTCCATGTTAGTATTTACATTACATTGTTTGCCAACCTTTTACTAAGATTGGATGAGAGTAATACATGTCACCTATGGTCACTTCCACATCTATTACATGAAATAAAAAGAGCAATTTTTTTCTGTTCATCATTATCTGCCTCTCCAACTGGAGCACTAACCCTATATCCAACAGTTTAGATAAGAGATCCTCCTGTCTAAAGTACAGTTTCACTTCATTGTTATTCTGGCTTGCTTTGCAAAAGCACATTCTGGACCATTACTGTACTGCTAAACTATTATTTGGAAAAGGACACACTCAGAAAAAGCTAACACTAAATCAACCTTACGAAAGCACTCGAGTATACCACATTTGTGTGAAAAAGCACTGTACTTGCCTTCTGTATTTTATCTTCTTCTCCAGGAGTACAATCCCCACTCAGACCCCTCTCTTTTATATATGCTCATTCTACCTGTGATTTAAACTGGTGAAACACCAGTTCTGATCTGACAGCACCGTGCACTCACAGGGATTTATTATATTGAATAATTTAATGTATTTGGATTAGAGCTTGCTCACATCCTACTGGCTTGGGGCAAAGCCTGCCAGCAGAGTTTCTAGGAGCGGAGCACCACCCATGGCAAAGGCACACGGGCAGGGAGTACACAAACCAAGTACTTAAGTCAACAGGACACACACATAAACCCATACACCCAACGGCCAATGTCACTGAAAGGACACCCTCTATCAGGGTGACAGTCACCGGAGGAGGTTATTGATGACTGGGGAGAGGTAAGTTCCACACACATCTCAAGGGAGAGCAGGGAAGAGCTTTCAGGGCACTACAGGCCAGTCAGCTTCACATCACTCCCTGGGAAGGTTATGGAACAAATCCTCCTGGAAGGCATTTTTAGGACAAGAAGATTATTAGGAACAACCAGCATGAATTCAGCATGAGTCTCACCAACCCGACTGCCTTCTACAATAAGATGATGGACCGTGTGTGTAAGAGGAGAGCACTTCGTATTTTATACCTTGACTATAGCAAAGCCTTTGATGCCAGGTGCAATTGTATCCTTATGGTCAAACTGGGGAGATACGGACAAGTAGACTGTGAAGCGGGTGGAAGATTGGTTCAGAGAGTTATAACAAATGGTATGAAGTCCAGCTAGTAACCAGTTACTAGTAGTGCTCCTCAGAGATGGATACTGGGGCTAATACCATTTAACATCTTTATTAGCAGCCTGGATAAAGGCATAGAGTCTACAGACAAATACAAAATTTGGGGTATTGTTCTACATACTGGG